>JBAIZL010000001.1:216004943-216112443 GCA_036971475.1 Prosapia bicincta
TGAGGCAGGATTAAAACGAGGATATTTCAGTTACATGAAGGTTATGATTAGAACTAAAGAGGGAATTTTTCAGAACCGAAACCTACCTCACAACTTAATACACCTGGAATAGCCACACTTTAGTTCTATTTTCATAGATCTGAAATATGGTTAAATAAAGGTATTTCAGGCATATGAGAATTACATGGTAAAAAACTGATATTCGATGTCTATGTTCGTTATAAAGTAGAATTCAAGAAGGCATATTAACTCCCTAGTCTGAAAAATACATAAAGATTATCGTAATAGATTAGTATGTAATTGTTAACTCTTGAATCAGAACGTTGAATTTATTGGCCCTTAATACTTTATCTGCTATTCTGACTGAAGGACTACATCGCCCACGTTGGTAACGAGTTTGACTAACTGATTACAGAGTAAGGAGAAAGCTTTGGATTCGAATGTAGGCAACGCCGGATCAATCCCCATGATTTAGGCTCCCATACCTACTCTTTATCGGAGTTTAGAAGCGTGACTACATCGCCCACGTTGGTAACGAGTTGGACTAACTGATTACAGAGTGAGGAGAAAGCTTTGGGTTCGAATGTAGGCAACGCCGGATCAATCCCCATGATTTAGGCTCCCACACCTACTCTTTATCGGAGTTTAGAAGCGTGACTACATCGTCCACGTTGGTAACGAGTTTGACTAACTGATTACAGAGTGAGGAGAAAGCTTTGGGTTCGAATGTAGGCAACGCCGGATCAATCCCCATGATTTAGGCTCCCATACCTACTCTTTATCGGAGTTTAGAAGCGTGACTACATCGTCCATGTTGGTAACGAGTTTGACTAACTGATTACAGAGTAAGGAGAAAGCTTTGGGTTCGAATGTAGACAACGCGGGATCAATCCCCATGAATTAGGCTCCCATACCTACTCTTTATCGGAGTTTAGAAGCGTGACTACATCGTCCACGTTGGTAACGAGTTTGACTAACTGATTACAGAGTGAGGAGAAAGCTTTGGGTTCGAATGTAGACAACGCGGGATCAATCCCCATGAATTAGGCTCCCATACCTACTCTTTATCGGAGTTTAGAAGCGTGACTACATCGTCCACGTTGGTAACGAGTTTGACTAACTGATTACAGAGTGAGGAGAAAGCTTTGGGTTCGAATGTAGACAACGCGGGATCAATCCCCATGAATTAGGCTCCCATACCTACTCTTTATCGGAGTTTAGAAGCGTGACTACAAGAACGCAGTCCTGGGAGTAGAGGAGTTATTTCATCTCTAATAAAGCCAAGGTAAGGCGACTTACCCTCTATACTCCCGAAGAATGTAAGTACCTCGGTTCAAGATGAACGGCTGGTAAAATCTTACCGACTTACTTCTTAATAAGAAAGAAAAATGGATTGTGTGTATAGGTAAGATTCCGTCACTAACTTAAAACGATTTAGTGTAATAAGCAAATTACCATCGCATCGCGTGTACAGCGCCGCTTACGTGAAGTGGACTTATTCTCTATTGACCCTCTCTGTCCCTTCATTCCAACTCTACGTAGAAGGAAAGAAATGGAAATGCGTAAGACAGTAAGTAAATGTGCGTTGAAAGAAATAAAAGAATAAACAAGTGGCAAGAAGAAGAAAAAGATACAGACGAAGGGTGCCTGGCTTAACCTCTGAAAGCGTCGACGAAGAACACAAAGATACCGCGATATTGTGACATCTAAGCGGGACACCAGCGGGACGGGTTTTTGTTAATTTGATCAAATCGGTACAAATATTAAACATCGCCTAGTTTTAACACGATCAAGCAATATGACTATTGTCGTCTACGATGGATATGAAGGGATTGTTATACAGACAGGATTGTTATACAGATAGGATTGTTATACAGATAGGATTGTTATACAGATAGGATTGTTATACAGATAGGATTGTTATACAGATAGGATTGTTATACAGATAGGATTGTTATACAGATAGGATTGTTATACAGATAGGATTGTTATACAGACAGGATTGAGGAAGAGACGAAATCGCTTGGTCCAGGATATATGGGAGTCATGACGTGCAAAGGAAGTTTATCTGAAGGTAGAGCTAATATTTATTGGGACCATAAAGGGATGAGTGGTATGTACCCCGTTATACCACCTGAAAAGGAAAGGTAGAATCAGGTAAGACAAAGCTGAGGACATGATGGTGCACTGATACTGGGGAAAATCATGGCAGCATAAAGCAGGACCATTTAGTAGAAGTAAAATCTCAAACTGGATGAATATAGGTAATAACGCCATAAATGTGTTATAAAACGATACACTCTCGTGTAGATCATTAGGAGATCGTGACTGTTGGGGTCAATGAGTGACTATTACTACCCATGGATGATGGAAAGCAATGTGAACATGGGATTGTGGTATGCACACACACAGGACTGATCCTGCTGGGGGTTGTAGGGGAGGATCATGACATCATGTGTGCATGGTGTCGCTTCAGAATTACGCCTACTACATTTCGGTGTCATACAAAGAAGAAACATCTAATCGCTACAACAAGGGAATGCTATGCCATTGCGAAGTCAAGGAGGTTTATATCTCGGCCGAAGTAATAGAGGGGTGTTTCCCCCTCAGGACCGCTTGTAGAAAGAAGGATAAGAAGGTTAGGCGGAACTGATGTTAGGACAAAATGCTCCTCTGCGAATAAAAACAGAGAGATCTATTGGCATAACCAGGCAAAGGTGGTTTAAACCTCGATACTTGTGATAGAGAGGTAATTTTCCCTTACAACCGCTAATAGGAAGAGGAAGAAGGGTATGAAGGTTAGGCGGAACTGATGTTGGGACACAATGATCTTCTGTCGCTAAGACCAAGGGTATGTTATTACGGCATAGCGAGGGCAAGGAGGTTTCCACCTCGATCCTTGTGATAGAGAGGTAATTTTCCCTTACAACCGCTAATAGGAAGAGGAAGAAGGGTAAGAAGGTTAGGCGGAACTGATGTTGGGACACAATGGTCTTCTGTCGCTAAGACCAGGGGGATGTTATTACGGCATAGCGAGGGCAAGGAGGTTTCCACCTCGATCCTTGTGATAGAGAGGTAATTTTCCCTTACAACCCCTAATAGGAAGAAGTGTGAGAAGGTTTGGCGGACACAATGATCCTCTGCTACTAAGAAAAGAGGAATGTTATTACATAGCGAGGGCAAGGAGGTTTAAACCTCGGTCAAAGTGATAGAGAGGTGTTTGCCCCTTATAACCGTTTGTAGGAAGAAGGGTAAGAAGGTTAGAGGGAACTGTTGTTAGGGCACAATGATCCTCTGTCAATAAGAACAGGGGGATGTTATGGCATAGCATAGCAAAAGGATATCAAGAGGCTTAGACCTCAACCCTTCTGATAGAGAGATAATTGTCCCTTACAACCCCTTGTAGGAAGAAGGGTAAGAAGGTTAGGCGGAACTGATAATGAGACGCAATGATCCTCTGCCACTAAGTATAGGGGGATAGAAAGAGGCAGGGAGGTTTAGACTTCGGTCAGAGTGATAGAGAACTGTCAATCTGTTTTGCGATGCGAAGTACTTTCGTAGTAGAATACACAATTACATGCTGGATTAGCTTCGGCTGTTCACAGACCTACAATTCCATCGCCATGGTGAATCAGACGTAATCTATTAATAAATTTGAATTACCTAATTCCAAGCAACAAATTAAATCCTTGGTCATTAATTTGCAGCTGCCATTTTGAATAAGCAATACGCTGCGTACACTTTAGTAATTCTCAACATGAAATCGATTTGCCCTCGTTCATAAACAACATAGCCCACATAAACTGAAAGGTTTACAACTGTGGTTACACGTGTTACCGAATAAATGTGCAGACATTCTGAGAAAGACAAACATTTCTCAGAAAGATTTGGCGTTCGCCTCAGCTGTTACAAAATGACATTGCAAAACATAATGGCGTCACTAAATACAGCATGAGTTATGACTCACATCAATGCAGCGCCGATTATTCCTTAATGGTGGGTCAATACGCTGGGTGCAATACGGGTGAAAAGGGTCACGAATTAAAAGAAGTCTTCAGAATGTGCCACAAAATTTATTAAAGTTTGTTTTATGGTTTTAATACATTCATAATACAATTAATACATGGGGAGGGGTAAGTAAAGAATATCGAATAGCTTTTAGAGATTTGAATATGGACTTTCCACCACACACCATATTGTCTGTAACGTTTAGCCCATGGTCGCGAATCTGATGTAAAAGCCTACTGTCAAACATAGTTACAATGGAGGACCGTGTGTGCAAGGTCCCTAACCTGGGGTTCCCTGCAGGGGAGGAAAATAAGAGTAGTAGACGAACAGATGATCTAGGTTCCGAAGCTGAGGAAGGGGTTTTCTCTATGATGGCCACTAACAGTTGTAATTGACATTCACATTTGAAGGGCCCCGTACCTAAAGAATCCACTCTCTGCAGGAGCTACAGAGGAGAGTAATAAAGGATGGTAAAGGGTTCCGAGCCTTAAAGAAATGTAATAGAGGATCAGATATCTATGATCGTGTACCTGATGTAAACCCTCTCCCTACCAGAGTAACAGAGAGGTGTAAGTGAAGGATCAAATGTGCATGACCCCATACCTCATGCAGACCTGTTCTTTCTATGGGTCATGCAGAAGTGTCTACCCTTATCGAGTCTAGGACAAGGCTACCTTGGAACTGCGAGGAGATGAGAATTGTTGCGCAGAAGGGGTGGGGTAAAAGAAAATAGTGGATTAAAGGTAACAACGAGAAGGACGCCATGATCTACTAGTACTGAAACTGTCAAAGGATTTTATTTAAAAGTGTAATGTTGGAAGCTGAGCAAAAAATACAAAATACCGATCGATGGACAAATCTAAGCTAATGTAAGGTTTGAGGTTAGGACGAAGGCGGAAATGGGGGAGAGAGCTAAGAGTCGTAAGGCTGTCAGATGGTGGATCGATACTCTCCCCTCGGGGCATCAACTTGAATGCTAATGAAGGGGGTGACAGGTGTTGCCATTCATGCCTACCTCTACATTAACATGTATTGCATTTGTCTTAAGTCTTGTTCATTTCCTTACAACTTCGAAGATACTCGAGTTGTCTTTTGTAAAATATAATTACCCTTAGACATTCTGAAAACAAATAACGTTTACTAAAAATGATGTACTTTACAATAAACGATATAAAGAATGGACGGATATAATAGAAACAACTATAGAAGAATTAAAATTAATAAGTATTAATAAAACAATTTATAAACTGTAAAGAAAACTGAAATAATTATAGTAGCAAACAGAGGGAAACAATCAAATATATTTAAATAACAAAAAAAAACATAACAAAAAATAAGTTAAACTCTGTCAAGTATTAGAAGCACAACTTAATAAATAATACTTAAAATAGAAAAACATTTAAACATAAAGAAGAAATATATGATTGTAAGAATTATACATTAGGCCTTTATAAAGAATTATCGGATATAATGTAGAAAATTGTAGAAAAATTGAAATATATATTTACTAATATAATGCTACTGTATACTTACTGTATATTTACTAATATAATACTACTGTATACTTACTGTATATTTACTACGTATAATTAATACAATTTAAAAAAGTTAAATTCAAAACTTTAAAGGAAACTAAAATAATTATAGAAACAAACAGAATTCAATAATAAAATATATTTAAATAACAGTAAAGCAAAACAAAAAATAAATGAAACCCTGTCTAGTATTAAAAGTTCAACGAAACAAATAATTAAAAAATAGGAAAACATTTAAACATAATATTATGATTGTAAGGAGAAGTATTTGTGCGTATTATTATCGCGTGTTGAGAACAGTAAAAGGTTGCTATTAGTAAATAGATAAAGTTAGGTTAGGGTTTAAATCCAGCCTGCATGTGGCATAGAGAGAGATTAGGATGCCTATAGCACTCATTTAGGATAGGTTACCTTCTTACATGTCTTACTCTACCATGGTCATAGGGAGGTGTTTACACATTACACCCCCTTGAAGGAGGTGTATAAGGAAGATTAGGTACAAGGGAGGTGGAGAGAGGATGATCATCTAGCACTGGAAATAGGGAAAATTACGGAATCAAGGAATAAGCAATTACATGGAGAAAACCTAAAATCATGTTGGATAATCTGAGGAGCAACTCTGTAAAGATCGTCTCTATACTAGAGTCAAGAGAAGTTCTTCGCCCTTAGGAAATGCAAACAATTCTGCCAATACACTTTAAACTGAAAGTAAAATCAACAGTGAGTACTTTCTGAAAGTTGATCTCCCCCGGACCATTAGCGCTATCAAAATTAGCACAAATAAAACGATTAGTGTATAAAGGAAACAAAGTAACGGACGTGACGTGTAACGGGGATGTAATACAGCTGATGGGAGGAAAACTTGTTACTTTAATCAGCCAACTGCAAATAACAAAGTGGTGTGCGACAGGAACATATTTTTTGTCCGGGGGGGAGGATTCACGGCGCCGCCTGTCTGTCGTTATATCGGTTGCTAATCAGTGCTTCCTTATTCCTGAAGCCCGCACGTCTCGGTTAAATTACGAACATCTTGTCACGTATGTAAAATGGAAATAGGAGGCCAAGAGGTCGGGCGAAAATCAAAGAATTTTTATAAAATATATTTTTACAGTATGCGCCAAAATAAACAGTACTGAAACTAAATATATAGTACCTTTTCTCTAATATAGTTGTTCTTGGTTGTTTTATAGGAGACTTAAGGAGGTTTTGTTCTACCTGAAACCTGGCTTTGCGTTCACAATGGTTTCAGTAAGATGGTGCAACCAGCCACACTGCCTTAGACATCATTGCTTTTTAAGAAACTTTTGGCAACCACCTTATCTCCCTTAGAACAAACTTTCTTTACTCTGACCACTCCCCCGATTTTACAACAACTAATCCGGGAATGATCAAAGAGAATATTTTTCTAGATCACCCACCAACCACCATCGTCCAACTACAGGAAAGAAAGAACTGCGTGTAAAACGAGCATGAAGCAACCCCACTTCACTAAAATGGTGCAAAACCTCAAAGAACAGGGGCCATATAGAACATGTTTATATCCGAGTATAACCAGTTTAGCTTCTTGTAAGTGTTCGTAAAACTAATAAATGAAATACAATAAAATCTTACAAAGTACTGGTAATTTTGGCGTGTACTATATATACTAATGGGTGGAGGTAGGTTGCTTCAATTATAGGTAGCTTTGGAGAAAGGTTGTTTACAGGGGTAATTTTTATATTTTATTAAAAATAGCGTGTTACTGAGACCCTACGTTTTCTAGTTCAAGCCGAGGCACTTTATATTTCCGAGCCAACGTAAAACCTTGAATGTTGGAAGTATTTTGTAATTTTTGTATTAAACCCCTAAGTAGGTCACACAATTGTACTATTTTTTTATGTAAGATATGATTTTTTCTAGTTTTAATTAATTTAATTATCTACTTTATAGTTGTAATGAGATTATCCAGTTTTACTTTTATCTCCTACGAAGTGTAGGAAAGGGTTCTGGGCCGGTAGGAATAAGGTAGGGGCATAAAACCCCTGAGAGAGCGTGTAGGGCATCAAGAGTAGCTGAAGTACACCTACACTCTAGTGGAATCATATACAGCCACCCAGACAGGGCCCACCTTTACACTATCTTGGAATAGAGATATGAATGGTAGATACAACTAAAGTAAGGATAAAACTATCCCTTTGTACTAGGAATAGGGGGGATCAACTAGGTGGAAGAATAGGGGCTACAATAAATAGAAAAAACGTTTAAAAAGTTAGGTCTTGGCCAACAATATGACTGTTAGACAAGGGTTGTAAATATATCTAGGATTAAGGTAGTGGCGTAAAACCCCTGAGAGAAGATGTAGGGCATCAAGTGTGGCTGAAGTACACCTACACTCTAGTGGAATGATATACAGCCACCCCTACAGGGAATGGGAACAGAATATATGTAGGATTAAGGTAAAGAAACATAAATCAGGATATATGGGGAGATATTATAGATCAGGGTCGCAAAGCTAAGGTAAAGCTTTTACCTATTGGGGACAGAAATATCTACTCAAATAGAGTGAGCTACCGTCACGCCCTCTTGGAAGGAATATAAGAACGAATTGTTCCTATTCTCAATCGGGGACAAACATTTTTTTAATTTTAAAGCGATTACTCCAGACTCCTACATCCTATGAAAAGAAGGATTGTACCTTTTTAAGAAATTATTATTATAACAAATTTTAACTTCGTGTTGAAAAATAAAGTGAAAGTACAATTATTAGAAATATTTTTTGAATGTTAAAATTAATAAACTAAATAGGAGGAAACAAAAATGCCATAATAAAAGTACAAAAATAAATAAAGAAAGGATAAAATGATATGAAAAGTATTTAAATTGAATGAATGGGTTACAAAATGTAAATAAAGTAAAGACACACAGAGATTGAAAGAGGATAAATGATTCGTGTTTTAAAGCAAACAGAACAACAAGAAACTGCGAGGAATATCTAATCGAAGAACATTACAGAGACATTATAATCTCTTGCTTTACTGAGGGCCCTAAAACGTGAACAATGTAGAAAACAAAATTATGCAAATGTAACAAGTTGCATGCGGGGCGTACGTATTCGTGAGTCATGGAGGGCAGCTAAGCAGTAACTCATTTGCCTTATCGTACGGCGGACGGCAATTTTTGCTGCCAAAGAAATAGATCAATGCATAAGGGAAATGGACACGTTGCCCACTCGGAGCCAAGAATAGGGAGAATATGATTTGCAGGACTGGATCTGACCTGCCCCAGCGGGGGACAAAGAGGGGTGCCTATCAGGTACAAGGGTAACAAAAAATAAAGTACAATATATAGCAAGATATAAATTTGTGTCTGATTTATACGAGGGTCAGTCAGATTTGTTTTGTATTTATAATGTGACCGGATAGTATAACTCTTATGGTCTGCGAGGAATAGGAAAGGAGTGTAATTATATATATATATATATATATATATATATATATATATATATATATATATATATGTGTGTGTGTGTGTGTGTGTGTGTGTGTGTGTGTGTGTGTGTGTGTGTGTGTGTGTGTGTGTGTATGTGTGTGTGTGTGTGTGTGTGTGTGTGTGTGTGTGTGTGTGTGTGTGTGTGTGTGTGTGTGTGTGTGTGTGTGTGTGTGTGTGTGTGTGTGTGTGTGTGTATATATTAAATATGGTGATAAATTTTCTTGTAATATAGTTAATAAATTTAAAATATTTCAAAAACAAGAATACTTTTAATACATATATTATTCAAAAGCTTTTCGCTGGTACTGTTTTATCGCCAAAAGCTTTGAATAATATATGTATTAAAAGTATTCTTGTTTTTGAAATATTTTTAATTTATTAATTATATATATGCTAAATCCAACAATACATGTAGACTAAATCCAAATTTATATGTAGACTGAATCCAGCAACAAATTTAGCCTAATACAACAATATGTGTAGACTAAACCCAACATCATTTAAGACTAAATCCAATAATATGCGTAGGCAAAATCAACAATTTATGCATTCTAAATCCGACAACATATTTAGGCTAAATCCAAAAATGTATGTATGCTTTATCAAACAACATATAGGCTAAATCCAAAAATATATATAGGCTAAACTCAACAATATATATATAGGTTAAACCCAATAATATATATATAAGCTAAACCCAACAACATATGTAGGCTAAATCCTACAATATATGTAGGCTAAACCCAACAATATATGTAGGCTAAACCCAACATTATATATATATATATATATATATATATATATATATATATATATATAGGCTAAACTAAACAATATATATATATATATATATATATATATATATATATATATATATATATATAGGCTAAACCCAATAATATATATAGGCTAAACCCAACAACATATGTAGGCTAAATTCTACAATATATATAGCCGTAGACCAACAGTATATGAAGGGACATAAAAATAACTGCTAGAGTCAGGTCTGCTGGATCTCGCACTTGAAGTAGACGAGGATATTAATAGTGTATCAAGCCATTACAAACTCTTGTAAGGAGAAGGAGAAAGAAGCATCGATGGAATTAGGCGGGACTAAGAGTATAACCTCGTGGCAATGTGTCAGTAGTGTCTACAAATTGTCCTCTTTAACAACGTCTTTGTGTGGAATTCTGATTTGAATGTGATCATCGGTTTGATTTTGATGTGTATGTTTTTGGCTAACACCAAGAGCCGTAGCTTCTACAAAATTATATCTAACAACTAAAAATCTACTTGTGGACGTCGTTGTTGTGACGTCATTTCTGTGAAGTTATTTTCGAGAATGTATTTCCTGCTAAAATTCTAAATCACATATTTCGTGTCCAGCGTTCATGATCCTAGCTTTTCAGAGTATCTCAAACAAGACAGGTTGATACGTCACTTAAGGAAATCATGTAGAACCTTCATCTCTACAAAACAACATAATAAGTTAATCAGGTTATGTTTTATAAGAAAGACATAAAAGACTGAATGAAAATAAAATTTTTTTATTACTTATGTTAAGAAGGCGTAAAAAGAGCGCGACATAGATCCTTAACACCTAGAACAAACCTTCCTTTATATTATATCTCAATCGAACGTCTGTTATCACTCAATCAGCCAGTAGTAGATATGCTTGCTTGTAGAGGTAACTTCACATACATTGTCGCATAGGTGGAACCTCGTGGTACATAATACATCCACGTCATAATGTAGAGTGTGACAAGGTAGCTAAACGTCACAGCGTAAGTGTGGCTAGAGTCCACCCCCTGCGGGTAGATAAGATCGAATGCTCTCAGCCCCCTTAAAACGATGCTCACTAAAGTGTAACTGATTTCGTGTACTATTGCATTTTTATGTTTGTAGGTTGTTGCTTGGTTACCACTAAGATGTAACAAATGATAGATTTAGTGACAACTGTTTGAGTGAGTTCTTCCAAGGAGAGTTATTCGGTCGGTAAAGTTTTGCGCTAGAATACTCTTCATTTGAGGAAGGTCTGCTTGCCTACCCAAACAATGCCACGAGGAGATCCCAGTTATCCCCCAGTTTTAGGGCATCATATACTTTCGTTATCCTTACCTATTCCCATATCCTTTGCTTTGCATCCTTATCCTTCTTGTTACAAGGTGAGTAACGACCCTGCTTGATGAACCAACTTATCATTCCATGAGTGCTTCGTCCTTCCTTAAGCTTCTTCTTGACAAGAATGTATAACGACTAAGCCCATATGTCTTTTCTTACTCTTTTTCCTACAGAGAGTGTAACGACTAAGCCTTTTTTTATGTACTTTCCTTATTCCTCTTATATGCCCTTCCTTGTGCTTATTTAAGACCGCCATAGAGAGGTACGCAACACACATATGATACAATCATCTCATCTATAACCTCCTTATTCCTCTTATATGTCCTTCCTTGGGCTTATTTAAGACCGCCATAGAGAGCACTACTCCAGGTACGCAACACACATATGATACAATCATCTCATCTATAACCTCCTTATTCCTCTTATATGTCCTTCCTTGGGCTTATTTAAGACCGCCATAGAGAGCACTACTCCAGGTACGCAACACACATATGATACAATCATCTCATCTATAACCTCCTTATTCCTCTTATATGCCCTTCCTTGTGCTTATTTAAGACCAGCATAGAGAGGTACGCAACACACATATGATACAATCATCTCATCTATAACTTCCTTATTCCTCTTATATGTCCTTCCTTGTACTTATTTAAGACCAGCATAGAGAGCACTACTCCAGGTACGCAACACACATATGATACAATCATCTCATCTATAACCTCCTTATTCCTCTTATATGTCCTTCCTTGTGCTTATTTAAGACCGCCATAGAGAGCACTACTCCAGGTACGCAACACACATATGATACAATCATCTCATCTATAACCTCCTTATTCCTCGTATATGTCCTTCCTTGTGCTTATTTAAGACCGCCATAGAGAGCACTACTCCAGGTACGCAACACACATATGATACAATCATCTCATCTATAACCTCCTTATACCTCGTATATGTCGTTCCTTGTGCTTATTTAAGACCGCCATAGAGAGCACTACTCCAGGTACGCAACACACATATGATACAATCATCTCATCTATAACCTCCTTATTCCACTTATATGTCCTTCCTTGTGCTTATTTAAGACCGCCATAGAGAGCACTACTCCAGGTACGCAACACACATATGATACAATCATCTCATCTATAACCTCCTTATTCCTCTTATATGCCCTTCCTTGGGCTTATTTAAGACCGCCATAGAGAGCACTACTCCAGGTACGCAACACACATATGATACAATCATCTCATCTATAACCTCCTTATACCTCGTATATGTCGTTCCTTGTGCTTATTTAAGACCGCCATAGAGAGCACTACTCCAGGTACGCAACACACATATGATACAATCATCTCATCTATAACCTCCTTATTCCACTTATATGTCCTTCCTTGTGCTTATTTAAGACCGCCATAGAGAGCACTACTCCAGGTACGCAACACACATATGATACAATCATCTCATCTATAACCTCCTTATTCCTCTTATATGTCCTTCCTTGTGCTTATTTAAGACCGCCATAGAGAGCACTACTCCAGGTACGCAACACACATATGATACAATCATCTCATCTATAACCTCCTTATTCCTCTTATATGTCCTTCCTTGGGCTTATTTAAGACCGCCATAGAGAGCACTACTCCAGGTACGCAACACACATATGATACAATCATCTCATCTATAACCTCCTTATTCCACTTATATGTCCTTCCTTGTGCTTATTTAAGACCGCCATAGAGAGCACTACTCCAGGTACGCAACACACATATGATACAATCATCTCATCTATAACCTCCTTATTCCACTTATATGTCCTTCCTTGTGCTTATTTAAGACCGCCATAGAGAGCACTACTCCAGGTACGCAACACACATATGATACAATCATCTCATCTATAACCTCCTTATTCCTCGTATATGTCCTTCCTTGTGCTTATTTAAGACCGCCATAGAGAGCACTACTCCAGGTACGCAACACACATATGATACAATCATCTCATCTATAACCTCCTTATTCCACTTATATGTCCTTCCTTGTGCTTATTTAAGACCGCCATAGAGAGCACTACTCCAGGTACGCAACACACATATGATACAATCATCTCATCTATAACCTCCTTATTCCTCGTATATGTCCTTCCTTGTGCTTATTTAAGACCGCCATAGAGAGCACTACTCCAGGTACGCAACACACATATGATACAATCATCTCATCTATAACCTCCTTATTCCACTTATATGTCCTTCCTTGTGCTTATTTAAGACCGCCATAGAGAGCACTACTCCAGGTACGCAACACACATATGATACAATCATCTCATCTATAACCTCCTTATTCCTCTTATATGCCCTTCCTTGGGCTTATTTAAGACCGCCATAGAGAGCACTACTCCAGGTACGCAACACACATATGATACAATCATCTCATCTATAACCTCCTTATTCCTCGTATATGTCCTTCCTTGTGCTTATTTAAGACCGCCATAGAGAGCACTACTCCAGGTACGCAACACACATATGATACAATCATCTCATCTATAACCTCCTTATTCCTCTTATATGTCCTTCCTTGTGCTTATTTAAGACCGCCATAGAGAGCACTACTCCAGGTACGCAACACACATATGATACAATCATCTCATCTATAACCTCCTTATTCCTCTTATATGCCCTTCCTTGGGCTTATTTAAGACCGCCATAGAGAGCACTACTCCAGGTACGCAACACACATATGATACAATCATCTCATCTATAACCTCCTTATTCCTCTTATATGCCCTTCCTTGGGCTTATTTAAGACCGCCATAGAGAGCACTACTCCAGGTACGCAACACACATATGATACAATCATCTCATCTATAACCTCCTTATTCCTCTTATATGCCCTTCCTTGTGCTTATTTAAGACCAGCATAGAGAGGTACGCAACACACATATGATACAATCATCTCATCTATAACTTCCTTATTCCTCTTATATGTCCTTCCTTGTACTTATTTAAGACCAGCATAGAGAGGTACGCAACACACATATGATACAATCATCTCATCTATAACTTCCTTATTCCTCTTATATGTCCTTCCTTGTACTTATTTAAAACTGCCATAGAGAGCACTACTCCAGGTACGCAACACACATATGATACAATCATCTCATCTATAACCTCCTTATTCCTCTTATAAACTTTCCTTGTGCTTATTTAAGACTGCCATAGAGAGCACTACTCCAGGTACGCAACACACATATGATACAATCATCTCATCTATAACCTCCTTATTCCTCTTATATGTCCTTCCTTGTGCTTATTTAAGACTGCCATAGAGAGCACTACTCCAGGTACGCAACACACATATGATACAATCATCTCATCTATAACCTCCTTATTCCTCTTATATGTCCTTCCTTGTGCTTATTTAAGACCGCCATAGAGAGCACTACTCCAGGTACGCAACACACATATGATACAATCATCTCATCTATAACCTCCTTATTCCTCTTATATGTCCTTCCTTGTGCTTATTTAAGACCGCCATAGAGAGCACTACTCCAGGTACGCAACACACATATGATACAATCATCTCATCTATAACCTCCTTATTCCTCTTATATGTCCTTCCTTGTGCTTATTTAAGACCGCCATAGAGAGCACTACTCCAGGTACGCAACACACATATGATACAATCATCTCATCTATAACCTCCTTATTCCTCTTATATGTCCTTCCTTGTGCTTATTTAAGACCGCCATAGAGAGCACTACTTCAGGTACGCAACACACATATGATACAATCATCTCATCTATAACCTCCTTATTCCTCGTATATGTCCTTCCTTGTGCTTATTTAAGACCGCCATAGAGAGCACTACTCCAGGTACGCAACACACATATGATACAATCATCTCATCTATAACCTCCTTATTCCTCGTATATGTCCTTCCTTGTGCTTATTTAAGACCGCCATAGAGAGCACTACTCCAGGTACGCAACACACATATGATACAATCATCTCATCTATAACCTCCTTACTCCTCTTATATGTCCTTCCTTGTGCTTATTTAAGACCGCCATAGAGAGCACTACTGCAGGTACGCAACACACATATGATACAATCATCTCATCTATAACCTCCTTATTCCTCGGATATGTCCTTCCTTGTGCTTATTTAAAACCGCCATAGAGAGCACTACTCCAGGTACGGAACACACATATGATACAATCATCTCATCTATAACCTCCTTATTCCTCGTATATGACCTTCCTTGTGCTTATTTAAGACCGCCATAGAGAGCACTACTCCAGGTACGGAACACACATATGATACAATCATCTCATCTATAACCTCCTTATTCCTCGTATATGACCTTCCTTGTGCTTATTTAAGACCGCCATAGAGAGCACTACTCCAGGTACGCAACACACATATGATACAATCATCTCATCTATAACCTCCTTATTCCTCGTATATGACCTTCCTTGTGCTTATTTAAGACCGCCATAGAGAGCACTACTCCAGGTACGCAACACACATATGATACAATCATCTCATCTATAACCTCCTTATTCCTCGTATATGTCGTTCCTTGTGCTTATTTAAGACCGCCATAGAGAGCACTACTCCAGGTACGCAACACACATATGATGCAATCATCTTATCTATAACCTCCTTATTCCTCTTATATGTAATTCCTTGTGCTTATTTAAGACTGCCATAGAGAGCACTACTCCAGGTACGCAACACACATATGATACAATCATCTCATCTATAACCTCCTTATTCCTCTTATATGTCCTTCCTTGTGCTTATTTAAGACCGCCATAGAGAGCACTACTCCAGGTACGCAACACACATATGATACAATCATCTCATCTATAACCTCCTTATTCCTCTTATATGTCCTTCCTTGTGCTTATTTAAGACTGCCATAGAGAGCACTACTCCAGGTACGCAACACACATATGATACAATCATCTAATCTATAACCTCCTTATTCCTCTTATATGTCCTTCCTTGTGCTTATTTAAGACCGCCATAGAGAGCACTACTCCAGGTACGCAACACACATATGATACAATCATCTCATCTATAACCTCCTTATTCCTCGTATATGTCCTTCCTTGTGCTTATTTAAGACCGCCATAGAGAGCACTACTCCAGGTACGCAACACACATATGATACAATCATCTCATCTATAACCTCCTTATTCCTCGTATATGTCCTTCCTTGTGCTTATTTAAGACCGCCATAGAGAGCACTACTCCAGGTACGCAACACACATATGAAACAATCATCTCATCTATAACCTCCTTATTCCTCGTATATGTCGTTCCTTGTGCTTATTTAAGACCGCCATAGAGAGCACTACTCCAGGAACGCAACACACATATGATACAATCATCTCATCTATAACCTCCTTATTCCTCTTATATGTCCTTCCTTGTACTTATTTAAGACCGCCATAGAGAGCACTACTCCAGGTACGCAACACACATATGATACAATCATCTCATCTATAACCTCCTTATTCCTCGTATATGTCCTTCCTTGTACTTATTTAAGACCGCCATAGAGAGCACTACTCCAGGTACGCAACACACATATGATACAATCATCTCATCTATAACCTCCTTATTCCTCGTATATGTCCTTCCTTGTACTTATTTAAGACCGCCATAGAGAGCACTACTCCAGGTACGCAACACACATATGATACAATCATCTCATCTATAACCTCCTTATTCCTCGTATATGTCGTTCCTTGTGCTTATTTAAGACCGCCATAGAGAGCACTACTCCAGGAACGCAACACACATATGATACAATCATCTCATCTATAACCTCCTTATTCGTCTTATATGTCCTTCCTTGTACTTATTTAAGACCGCCATAGAGAGCACTACTCCAGGTACGCAACACACATATGATACAATCATCTCATCTATAACCTCCTTATTCCTCGTATATGTCCTTCCTTGTACTTATTTAAGACCGCCATAGAGAGCACTACTCCAGGTACGCAACACACATATGATACAATCATCTCATCTATAACCTCCTTATTCCTCTTATATGTCCTTCCTTGTACTTATTTAAGACCGCCATAGAGAGCACTACTCCAGGTACGCAACACACATATGATACAATCATCTCATCTATAACCTCCTTATTCCTCTTATATGTCCTTCCTTGTGCTTATTTAAGACCGCCATAGAGAGCACTACTCCAGGTACGCAACACACATATGATACAATCATCTCATCTATAACCTCCTTATTCCTCTTATATGTCCTTCCTTGTGCTTATTTAAGACTGCCATAGAGAGCACTACTCCAGGTACGCAACACACATATGATACAATCATCTCATCTATAACCTCCTTATTCCTCGTATATGTCCTTCCTTGTGCTTATTTAAGACTGCCATAGAGAGCACTACTCCAGGTACGCAACACACATATGATACAATCATCTCATCTATAACCTCCTTATTCCTCTTATATTTCCTTCCTTGTACTTATTTAAGACTGCCATAGAGAGCACTACTCCAGGTACGCAACACACATATGATACAATCATCTCATCTATAACCTCCTTATTCCTCTTATATGTCCTTCCTTGTGCTTATTTAAGACTGCCATAGAGAGCACTACTCCAGGTACGCAACACACATATGATACAATCATCTCATCTATAACCTCCTTATTCCTCTTATATGTCCTTCCTTGTACTTATTTAAGACTGCCATAGAGAGCACTACTCCAGGTACGCAACACACATATGATACAATCATCTCATCTATAACTTCCTTATTCCTCTTATATGTCCTTCCTTGTACTTATTTAAGACTGCCATAGAGAGCACTACTCCAGGTACGCAACACACATATGATACAATCATCTCATCTATAACTTCCTTATTCCTCTTATATGTCCTTCCTTGTACCTATTTAAGACTGCCATAGAGAGCACTACTCCAGGTACGCAACACACATATGATACAATCATCTCATCTATAACCTCCTTATTCCTCGTATATGTACTTCCTTGTGCTTATTTAAGACTGCCATAGAGATCACTACTCCAGGTACGCAACACACATATGATACAATCAACTCATCTATAAACTCCTTATTCCTCGTATATGTCCTTCCTTGTGCTTATTTAAGACCGCCATAGAGAGCACTACTCCAGGTACGCAACACACATATGATACAATCAACTCATCTATAACCTCCTTATTCCTCTTATATGTCCTTCCTTGTGCTTATTTAAGACCGCCATAGAGAGCACTACTCCAGGTACGCAACACACATATGATACAATCATCTCATCTATAACCTCCTTATTCCTCTTAAATGTCCTTCCTTGTGCTTATTTAAGACCGCCATAGAGAGCACTACTCCAGGTACGCAACACACATATGATACAATCATCTCATCTATAACCTCCTTATTCCTCTTATATGTCCTTCCTTGTGCTTATTTAAGACCGCCATAGAGAGCACTACTCCAGGTACGCAACACACATATGATACAATCATCTCATCTATAACCTCCTTATTCCTCGTATATGTCCTTCCTTGTGCTTATTTAAGACCGCCATAGAGAGCACTACTGCAGGTACGCAACACACATATGATACAATCATCTCATCTATAACCTCCTTATTCCTCTTATATGTCCTTCCTTGTGCATATTTAAGACCGCCATAGAGAGCACTACTCCAGGTACGCAACACACATATGATACAATCATCTCATCTATAACCTCCTTATTCCTCGTATATGTCCTTCCTTGTGCTTATTTAAGACCGCCATAGAGAGCACTACTCCAGGTACGCAACACACATATGATACAATCATCTCATCTATAACCTCCTTATTCCTCGTATATGTCCTTCCTTGTGCTTATTTAAGACCGCCATAGAGAGCACTACTCCAGGTACGCAACACACATATGATACAATCATCTCATCTATAACCTCCTTATTCCTCTTATATGTCCTTCCTTGTGCTTATTTAAGACCGCTATAGAGAGCACTACTCCAGGTACGCAACACACATATGATACAATCATCTCATCTATAACCTCCTTATTCCTCGTATATGTCCTTCCTTGTGCTTATTTAAGACCGCCATAGAGAGCACTACTCCAGGTACGCAACACACATATGATACAATCATCTCATCTATAACCTCCTTATTCCTCGTATATGTCCTTCCTTGTGCTTATTTAAGACTGCCATAGAGAGCACTACTCCAGGTACGCAACACACATATGATACAATCATCTCATCTATAACCTCCTTATTCCTCGTATATGTCCTTGCTTGTGCTTATTTAAGACCGCCATAGAGAGCACTACTCCAGGTACGCAACACACATATGATACAATCATCTCATCTATAACCTCCTTATTCCTCGTATATGTCCTTGCTTGTGCTTATTTAAGACCGCCATAGAGAGCACTACTCCAGGTACGCAACACACATATGATACAATCATCTCATCTATAACCTCCTTATTCCTCGTATATGTCCTTCCTTGTGCTTATTTAAGACCGCCATAGAGAGCACTACTCCAGGTACGCAACACACATATGATACAATCATCTCATCTATAACCTCCTTATTCCTCTTATATGTCCTTCCTTGTGCTTATATAAGACCGCCATAGAGAGCACTACTCCAGGTACGCAACACACATATGATACAATCATCTCATCTATAACCTCCTTATTCCTCTTATATGTCCTTCCTTGTACTTATTTAAGACCGCCATAGAGAGCACTACTCCAGGTACGCAACACACATATGATACAATCATCTCATCTATAACCTCCTTATTCCTCGTATATGTCCTTCCTTGTGCTTATTTAAGACCGCCATAGAGAGCACTACTCCAGGTACGCAACACACATATGATACAATCATCTCATCTATAACCTCCTTATTCCTCGTATATGTCGTTCCTTGTGCTTATTTAAGACTGCCATAGAGAGCACTACTCCAGGTACGCAACACACATATGATACAATCATCTCATCTATAACCTCCTTATTCCTCGTATATGTCGTTCCTTGTGCTTATTTAAGACCGCCATAGAGAGCACTACTCCAGGTACGCAACACACATATGATACAATCATCTCATCTATAACCTCCTTATTCCTCTTATATGTCCTTCCTTGTGCTTATTTAAGACCGCCATAGAGAGCACTACTCCAGGTACGCAACACACATATGATACAATCATCTCATCTATAACCTCCTTATTCCTCGTATATGTCGTTCCTTGTGCTTATTTAAGACCGCCATAGAGAGCACTACTCCAGGTACGCAACACACATATGATACAATCATCTCATCTATAACCTGCTTATTCCTCTTATATGTCCTTCCTTGTGCTTATTTAAGACCGCCATAGAGAGCACTAATCCAGGTACGCAACACACATATGATACAATCATCTCATCTATAACCTCCTTATTCCTCTTATATGTCGTTCCTTGTGCTTATTTAAGACCGCCATAGAGAGCACTACTCCAGGTACGCAACACACATATGATACAATCATCTCATCTATAACCTCCTTATTCCTCTTATATGTCCTTCCTTGTGCTTATTTAAGACCGCCATAGAGAGCACTACTCCAGGTACGCAACACACATATGATACAATCATCTCATCTATAACCTCCTTATTCCTCGTATATGTCGTTCCTTGTGCTTATTTAGGACTGCCATAGAGAGCACTACTCCAGGTACGCAACACACATATGATACAATCATCTCATCTATAACCTCCTTATTCCTCGTATATGTCGTTCCTTGTGCTTATTTAAGACCGCCATAGAGAGCACTACTCCAGGTACGCAACACACATATGATACAATCATCTCATCTATAACCTCCTTATTCCTCGTATATGTCGTTCCTTGTGCTTATTTAAGACCGCCATAGAGAGCACTAATCCAGGTACGCAACACACATATGATACAATCATCTCATCTATAACCTCCTTATTCCTCTTATATGTCCTTCCTTGTGCTTATTTAAGACTGCCATAGAGAGCACTACTCCAGGTACGCAACACACATATGATACAATCATCTCGTCTATAACCTCCTTATTCCTCGTATATGTCCTTGCTTGTGCTTATTTAAGACCGCCATAGAGAGCACTACTCCAGGTACGCAACACACATATGATACAATCATCTCATCTATAACCTCCTTATTCCTCGTATATGTCGTTCCTTGTGCTTATTTAAGACCGCCATAGAGAGCACTACTCCAGGTACGCAACACACATATGATACAATCATCTCATCTATAACCTCCTTATTCCTCGTATATGTCGTTCCTTGTGCTTATTTAAGACCGCCATAGAGAGCACTACTCCAGGTACGCAACACACATATGATACAATCATCTCATCTATAACCTCCTTATTCCTCGTATATGTCGTTCCTTGTGCTTATTTAAGACCGCCATAGAGAGCACTACTCCAGGTACGCAACACACATATGATACAATCATCTCATCTATAACCTCCTTATTCCTCATATATGTCGTTCCTTGTGCTTATTTAAAACCGCCATAGAGAGCACTACTCCAGGTACGCAACACACATATGATACAATCATCTCATCTATAACCTCCTTATTCCTCGTATATGTCCTTGCTTGTGCTTATTTAAGACCGCCATAGAGAGCACTACTCCAGGTACGCAACACACATATGATACAATCATCTCATCTATAACCTCCTTATTCCTCGTATATGTCCTTCCTTGTGCTTATTTAAGACTGCCATAGAGAGCACTACTCCAGGTACGCAACACACATATGATACAATCATCTCATCTATAACCTCCTTATTCCTCGTATATGTCCTTGCTTGTGCTTATTTAAGACCGCCATAGAGAGCACTACTCCAGGTACGCAACACACATATGATACAATCATCTCATCTATAACCTCCTTATTCCTCGTATATGTCCTTCCTTGTGCTTATTTAAGACCGCCATAGAGAGCACTACTCCAGGTACGCAACACACATATGATACAATCATCTCATCTATAACCTCCTTATTCCTCGTATATGTCCTTGCTTGTGCTTATTTAAGACCGCCATAGAGAGCACTACTCCAGGTACGCAACACACATATGATACAATCATCTCATCTATAACCTCCTTATTCCTCTTATATGTCCTTCCTTGTGCTTATTTAAGACCGCCATAGAGAGCACTACTCCAGGTACGCAACACACATATGATACAATCATCTCATCTATAACCTCCTTATTCCTCGTATATGTCCTTCCTTGTGCTTATTTAAGACCGCCATAGAGAGCACTACTCCAGGTACGCAACACACATATGATACAATCATCTCATCTATAACCTCCTTATTCCTCGTATATGTCCTTGCTTGTGCTTATTTAAGACCGCCATAGAGAGCACTACTCCAGGTACGCAACACACATATGATACAATCATCTCATCTATAACCTCCTTATTCCTCGTATATGTCCTTGCTTGTGCTTATTTAAGACCGCCATAGAGAGCACTACTCCAGGTACGCAACACACATATGATACAATCATCTCATCTATAACCTCCTTATTCCACTTATATGTCCTTCCTTGTGCTTATTTAAGACCGCCATAGAGAGCACTACTCCAGGTACGCAACACACATATGATACAATCATCTCATCTATAACCTCCTTATTCCTCGTATATGTCCTTGCTTGTGCTTATTTAAGACCGCCATAGAGAGCACTACTCCAGGTACGCAACACACATATGATACAATCATCTCATCTATAACCTCCTTATTCCTCTTATATGTCCTTCCTTGTGCTTATTTAAGACCGCCATAGAGAGCACTACTCCAGGTACGCAACACACATATGATGCAATCATCTCATCTATAACCTCCTTATTCCTCGTATATGTCCTTGCTTGTGCTTATTTAAGACCGCCATAGAGAGCACTACTCCAGGTACGCAACACACATATGATACAATCATCTCATCTATAACCTCCTTATTCCTCTTATATGTCCTTCCTTGTGCTTATTTAAGACCGCCATAGAGAGCACTACTCCAGGTACGCAACACACATATGATGCAATCATCTCATCTATAACCTCCTTATTCCTCGTATATGTCCTTGCTTGTGCTTATTTAAGACCGCCATAGAGAGCACTACTCCAGGTACGCAACACACATATGATACAATCATCTCATCTATAACCTCCTTATTCCTCTTATATGTCCTTCCTTGTGCTTATTTAAGACCGCCATAGAGAGCACTTCTCCAGGTACGCAACACACATATGATACAATCATCTCATCTATAACCTCCTTATTCCTCGTATATGTCCTTCCTTGTGCTTATTTAAGACTGCCATAGAGAGCACTACTCCAGGTACGCAACACACATATGATACAATCATCTCTTCTATAACCTCCTTATTCCTCTTATATGTCGTTCCTTGTGCTTATTTAAGACCGCCATAGAGAGCACTACTCCAGGTACGCAACACACATATGATACAATCATCTCATCTATAACCTCCTTATTCCTCTTATATGTCCTTCCTTGTGCTTATTTAAGACCGCCATAGAGAGCACTACTCCAGGTACGCAACACACATATGATACAATCATCTCATCTATAACCTCCTTATTCCTCGTATATGTCGTTCCTTGTGCTTATTTAGGACTGCCATAGAGAGCACTACTCCAGGTACGCAACACACATATGATACAATCATCTCATCTATAACCTCCTTATTCCTCGTATATGTCGTTCCTTGTGCTTATTTAAGACCGCCATAGAGAGCACTACTCCAGGTACGCAACACACATATGATACAATCATCTCATCTATAACCTCCTTATTCCTCGTATATGTCGTTCCTTGTGCTTATTTAAGACCGCCATAGAGAGCACTAATCCAGGTACGCAACACACATATGATACAATCATCTCATCTATAACCTCCTTATTCCTCTTATATGTCCTTCCTTGTGCTTATTTAAGACTGCCATAGAGAGCACTACTCCAGGTACGCAACACACATATGATACAATCATCTCGTCTATAACCTCCTTATTCCTCGTATATGTCCTTGCTTGTGCTTATTTAAGACCGCCATAGAGAGCACTACTCCAGGTACGCAACACACATATGATACAATCATCTCATCTATAACCTCCTTATTCCTCGTATATGTCGTTCCTTGTGCTTATTTAAGACCGCCATAGAGAGCACTACTCCAGGTACGCAACACACATATGATACAATCATCTCATCTATAACCTCCTTATTCCTCGTATATGTCGTTCCTTGTGCTTATTTAAGACCGCCATAGAGAGCACTACTCCAGGTACGCAACACACATATGATACAATCATCTCATCTATAACCTCCTTATTCCTCGTATATGTCGTTCCTTGTGCTTATTTAAGACCGCCATAGAGAGCACTACTCCAGGTACGCAACACACATATGATACAATCATCTCATCTATAACCTCCTTATTCCTCGTATATGTCGTTCCTTGTGCTTATTTAAAACCGCCATAGAGAGCACTACTCCAGGTACGCAACACACATATGATACAATCATCTCATCTATAACCTCCTTATTCCTCGTATATGTCCTTGCTTGTGCTTATTTAAGACCGCCATAGAGAGCACTACTCCAGGTACGCAACACACATATGATACAATCATCTCATCTATAACCTCCTTATTCCTCGTATATGTCCTTCCTTGTGCTTATTTAAGACTGCCATAGAGAGCACTACTCCAGGTACGCAACACACATATGATACAATCATCTCATCTATAACCTCCTTATTCCTCGTATATGTCCTTGCTTGTGCTTATTTAAGACCGCCATAGAGAGCACTACTCCAGGTACGCAACACACATATGATACAATCATCTCTTCTATAACCTCCTTATTCCTCGTATATGTCCTTCCTTGTGCTTATTTAAGACCGCCATAGAGAGCACTACTCCAGGTACGCAACACACATATGATACAATCATCTCATCTATAACCTCCTTATTCCTCGTATATGTCCTTGCTTGTGCTTATTTAAGACCGCCATAGAGAGCACTACTCCAGGTACGCAACACACATATGATACAATCATCTCATCTATAACCTCCTTATTCCTCTTATATGTCCTTCCTTGTGCTTATTTAAGACCGCCATAGAGAGCACTACTCCAGGTACGCAACACACATATGATGCAATCATCTCATCTATAACCTCCTTATTCCTCGTATATGTCCTTGCTTGTGCTTATTTAAGACCGCCATAGAGAGCACTACTCCAGGTACGCAACACACATATGATACAATCATCTCATCTATAACCTCCTTATTCCTCTTATATGTCCTTCCTTGTGCTTATTTAAGACCGCCATAGAGAGCACTACTCCAGGTACGCAACACACATATGATGCAATCATCTCATCTATAACCTCCTTATTCCTCGTATATGTCCTTGCTTGTGCTTATTTAAGACCGCCATAGAGAGCACTACTCCAGGTACGCAACACACATATGATACAATCATCTCATCTATAACCTCCTTATTCCTCTTATATGTCCTTCCTTGTGCTTATTTAAGACCGCCATAGAGAGCACTTCTCCAGGTACGCAACACACATATGATACAATCATCTCATCTATAACCTCCTTATTCCTCGTATATGTCCTTCCTTGTGCTTATTTAAGACTGCCATAGAGAGCACTACTCCAGGTACGCAACACACATATGATACAATCATCTCATCTATAACCTCCTTATTCCTCTTATATGTCGTTCCTTGTGATTATTTAAGACCGCCATAGAGAGCACTACTCCAGGTACGCAACACACATATGATACAATCATCTCATCTATAACCTCCTTATTCCTCTTATATGTCCTTCCTTGTGCTTATTTAAGACCGCCATAGAGAGCACTACTCCAGGTACGCAACACACATATGATACAATCATCTCATCTATAACCTCCTTATTCCTCGTATATGTCGTTCCTTGTGCTTATTTAGGACTGCCATAGAGAGCACTACTCCAGGTACGCAACACACATATGATACAATCATCTCATCTATAACCTCCTTATTCCTCGTATATGTCGTTCCTTGTGCTTATTTAAGACCGCCATAGAGAGCACTACTCCAGGTACGCAACACACATATGATACAATCATCTCATCTATAACCTCCTTATTCCTCGTATATGTCGTTCCTTGTGCTTATTTAAGACCGCCATAGAGAGCACTAATCCAGGTACGCAACACACATATGATACAATCATCTCATCTATAACCTCCTTATTCCTCTTATATGTCCTTCCTTGTGCTTATTTAAGACTGCCATAGAGAGCACTACTCCAGGTACGCAACACACATATGATACAATCATCTCGTCTATAACCTCCTTATTCCTCGTATATGTCCTTGCTTGTGCTTATTTAAGACCGCCATAGAGAGCACTACTCCAGGTACGCAACACACATATGATACAATCATCTCATCTATAACCTCCTTATTCCTCGTATATGTCATTCCTTGTGCTTATTTAAGACCGCCATAGAGAGCACTACTCCAGGTACGCAACACACATATGATACAATCATCTCATCTATAACCTCCTTATTCCTCGTATATGTCGTTCCTTGTGCTTATTTAAGACCGCCATAGAGAGCACTACTCCAGGTACGCAACACACATATGATACAATCATCTCATCTATAACCTCCTTATTCCTCGTATATGTCGTTCCTTGTGCTTATTTAAGACCGCCATAGAGAGCACTACTCCAGGTACGCAACACACATATGATACAATCATCTCATCTATAACCTCCTTATTCCTCGTATATGTCGTTCCTTGTGCTTATTTAAAACCGCCATAGAGAGCACTACTCCAGGTACGCAACACACATATGATACAATCATCTCATCTATAACCTCCTTATTCCTCGTATATGTCCTTGCTTGTGCTTATTTAAGACCGCCATAGAGAGCACTACTCCAGGTACGCAACACACATATGATACAATCATCTCATCTATAACCTCCTTATTCCTCGTATATGTCCTTCCTTGTGCTTATTTAAGACTGCCATAGAGAGCACTACTCCAGGTACGCAACACACATATGATACAATCATCTCATCTATAACCTCCTTATTCCTCGTATATGTCCTTGCTTGTGCTTATTTAAGACCGCCATAGAGAGCACTACTCCAGGTACGCAACACACATATGATACAATCATCTCATCTATAACCTCCTTATTCCTCGTATATGTCCTTCCTTGTGCTTATTTAAGACCGCCATAGAGAGCACTACTCCAGGTACGCAACACACATATGATACAATCATCTCATCTATAACCTCCTTATTCCTCGTATATGTCCTTGCTTGTGCTTATTTAAGACCGCCATAGAGAGCACTACTCCAGGTACGCAACACACATATGATACAATCATCTCATCTATAACCTCCTTATTCCTCTTATATGTCCTTCCTTGTGCTTATTTAAGACCGCCATAGAGAGCACTACTCCAGGTACGCAACACACATATGATACAATCATCTCATCTATAACCTCCTTATTCCTCGTATATGTCCTTCCTTGTGCTTATTTAAGACCGCCATAGAGAGCACTACTCCAGGTACGCAACACACATATGATACAATCATCTCATCTATAACCTCCTTATTCCTCGTATATGTCCTTGCTTGTGCTTATTTAAGACCGCCATAGAGAGCACTACTCCAGGTACGCAACACACATATGATACAATCATCTCATCTATAACCTCCTTATTCCACTTATATGTCCTTCCTTGTGCTTATTTAAGACCGCCATAGAGAGCACTACTCCAGGTACGCAACACACATATGATACAATCATCTCATCTATAACCTCCTTATTCCTCGTATATGTCCTTGCTTGTGCTTATTTAAGACCGCCATAGAGAGCACTACTCCAGGTACGCAACACACATATGATACAATCATCTCATCTATAACCTCCTTATTCCTCTTATATGTCCTTCCTTGTGCTTATTTAAGACCGCCATAGAGAGCACTACTCCAGGTACGCAACACACATATGATGCAATCATCTCATCTATAACCTCCTTATTCCTCGTATATGTCCTTGCTTGTGCTTATTTAAGACCGCCATAGAGAGCACTACTCCAGGTACGCAACACACATATGATACAATCATCTCATCTATAACCTCCTTATTCCTCTTATATGTCCTTCCTTGTGCTTATTTAAGACCGCCATAGAGAGCACTACTCCAGGTACGCAACACACATATGATGCAATCATCTCATCTATAACCTCCTTATTCCTCGTATATGTCCTTGCTTGTGCTTATTTAAGACCGCCATAGAGAGCACTACTCCAGGTACGCAACACACATATGATACAATCATCTCATCTATAACCTCCTTATTCCTCTTATATGTCCTTCCTTGTGCTTATTTAAGACCGCCATAGAGAGCACTTCTCCAGGTACGCAACACACATATGATACAATCATCTCATCTATAACCTCCTTATTCCTCGTATATGTCCTTCCTTGTGCTTATTTAAGACTGCCATAGAGAGCACTACTCCAGGTACGCAACACACATATGATACAATCATCTCATCTATAACCTCCTTATTCCTCGTATATGTCCTTGCTTGTGCTTATTTAAGACCGCCATAGAGAGCACTACTCCAGGTACGCAACACACATATGATACAATCATCTCATCTATAACCTCCTTATTCCTCGTATATGTCCTTCCTTGTGCTTATTTAAGACCGCCATAGAGAGCACTACTCCAGGTACGCAACACACATATGATACAATCATCTCATCTATAACCTCCTTATTCCTCGTATATGTCCTTCCTTGTGCTTATTTAAGACCGCCATAGAGAGCACTACTCCAGGTACGCAACACACATATGATACAATCATCTCATCTATAACCTCCTTATTCCTCGTATATGTCCTTCCTTGTGCTTATTTAAGACCGCCATAGAGAGCACTACTCCAGGTACGCAACACACATATGATACAATCATCTCATCTATAACCTCCTTATTCCTCTTATATGTCCTTCCTTGTGCTTATTTAAGACCGCCATAGAGAGCACTACTCCAGGTACGCAACACACATATGATACAATCATCTCATCTATAACCTCCTTATTCCTCGTATATGTCCTTGCTTGTGCTTATTTAAGACCGCCATAGAGAGCACTACTCCAGGTACGCAACACACATATGATACAATCATCTCATCTATAACCTCCTTATTCCTCGTATATGTCCTTCCTTGTGCTTATTTAAGACCGCCATAGAGAGCACTACTCCAGGTACGCAACACACATATGATACAATCATCTCATCTATAACCTCCTTATTCCTCGTATATATCCTTCCTTGTGCTTATTTAAGACCGCCATAGAGAGCACTACTCCAGGTACGCAACACACATATGATACAATCATCTCATCTATAACCTCCTTATTCCTCGTATATATCCTTCCTTGTGCTTATTTAAGACCGCCATAGAGAGCACTACTCCAGGTACGCAACACACATATGATACAATCATCTCATCTATAACCTCCTTATTCCTCGTATATGTCGTTCCTTGTGCTTATTTAAGACCGCCATAGAGAGCACTACTCCAGGTACGCAACACACATATGATACAATCATCTCATCTATAACCTCCTTATTCCTCGTATATATCCTTCCTTGTGCTTATTTAAGACCGCCATAGAGAGCACTACTCCAGGTACGCAACACACATATGATACAATCATCTCATCTATAACCTCCTTATTCCTCGTATATATCCTTCCTTGTGCTTATTTAAGACCGCCATAGAGAGCACTACTCCAGGTACGCAACACACATATGATACAATCATCTCATCTATAACCTCCTTATTCCTCGTATATGTCCTTCCTTGTGCTTATTTAAGACCGCCATAGAGAGCACTACTCCAGGTACGCAACACACATATGATACAATCATCTCATCTATAACCTCCTTATTCCTCGTATATATCCTTCCTTGTGCTTATTTAAGACCGCCATAGAGAGCACTACTCCAGGTACGCAACACACATATGATACAATCATCTCATCTATAACCTCCTTATTCCTCTTATATGTCCTTCCTTGTGCATATTTAAGACCGCCATAGAGAGCACTACTCCAGGTACGCAACACACATATGATACAATCATCTCATCTATAACCTCCTTATTCCTCGTATATATCCTTCCTTGTGCTTATTTAAGACCGCCATAGAGAGCACTACTCCAGGTACGCAACACACATATGATACAATCATCTCATCTATAACCTCCTTATTCCTCGTATATATCCTTCCTTGTGCTTATTTAAGACCGCCATAGAGAGCACTACTCCAGGTACGCAACACACATATGATACAATCATCTCATCTATAACCTCCTTATTCCTCTTATATGTCCTTCCTTGTGCATATTTAAGACCGCCATAGAGAGCACTACTCCAGGTACGCAACACACATATGATACAATCATCTCATCTATAACCTCCTTATTCCTCGTATATGTCCTTCCTTGTGCTTATTTAAGACCGCCATAGAGAGCACTTCTCCAGGTACGCAACACACATATGATACAATCATCTCATCTATAACCTCCTTATTCCTCTTATATGTCCTTCCTTGTGCTTATTTAAGACCGCCATAGAGAGCACTACTCCAGGTACGCAACACACATATGATACAATCATCTCATCTATAACCTCCTTATTCCTCTTATATGTCCTTCCTTGTGCTTATTTAAGACCGCCATAGAGAGCACTACTCCAGGTACGCAACACACATATGATACAATCATCTCATCTATAACCTCCTTATTCCTCGTATATGTCCTTCCTTGTGCTTATTTAAGGCTGCCATAGAGATCACTAATCCAGGTACGCAACACACATATGATACAATCATCTCATCTATAACCTCCTTATTCCTCGTATATGTCCTTCCTTGTGCTTATTTAAGACCGCCATAGAGAGCACTACTCCAGGTACGCAACACACATATGATACAATCATCTCATCTATAACCTCCTTATTCCTCTTATATGTCCTTCCTTGTGCTTATTTAAGACCGCCATAGAGAGCACTACTCCAGGTACGCAACACACATATGATACAATCATCTCATCTATAACCTCCTTATTCCTCTTATATGTCCTTCCTTGTGCTTATTTAAGACTGCCATAGAGATCACTAATCCAGGTACGCAACACACATATGATACAATCATCTCATCTATAACCTCCTTATTCCTCTTATATGTCCTTCCTTGTGCTTATTTAAGACTGCCATAGAGATCACTAATCCAGGTACGCAACACACATATGATACAATCATCTCATCTATAACCTCCTTATTCCTCGTATATGTCCTTCCTTGTGCTTATTTAAGACCGCCATAGAGAGCACTACTCCAGGTACGCAACACACATATGATACAATCATCTCATCTATAACCTCCTTATTCCTCTTATATGTCCTTCCTTGTGCTTATTTAAGACTGCCATAGAGATCACTAATCCAGGTACGCAACACACATATGATACAATCATCTCATCTATAACCTCCTTATTCCTCGTATATGTCCTTCCTTGTGCTTATTTAAGACTGCCATAGAGATCACTAATCCAGGTACGCAACACACATATGATACAATCATCTCATCTATAACCTCCTTATTCCTCGTATATGTCCTTCCTTGTGCTTATTTAAGACCGCCATAGAGAGCACTACTCCAGGTACGCAACACACATATGATACAATCATCTCATCTATAACCTCCTTATTCCTCTTATATGTCCTTCCTTGTGCTTATTTAAGACTGCCATAGAGATCACTAATCCAGGTACGCAACACACATATGATACAATCATCTCATCTATAAAATCCTTATTCCTCGTATATGTCCTTCCTTGTGCTTATTTAAGACTGCCATAGAGATCACTAATCCAGGTACGCAACACACATATAATACAATCATCTCATCTATAACCTCCTTATTCCTCGTATATGTCCTTCCTTGTGCTTATTTAAGACTGCCATAGAGATCACTAATCCAGGTACGCAACACACATATGATACAATCATCTCATCTATAACCTCCTTATTCATCGTATATGTCCTTCCTTGTGCTTATTTAAGACCGCCATAGAGAGCACTACTCCAGGTACGCAACACACATATGATACAATCATCTCATCTATAACCTCCTTATTCCTCGTATATGTCTTTCCTTGTGCTTATTTAAGACCGCCATAGAGAGCACTACTCCAGGTACGCAACACACATATGATACAATCATCTCATCTATAACCTCCTTATTCCTCGTATATGTCGTTCCTTGTGCTTATTTATGACCGCCATAGAGAGCACTACTCCAGGTACGCAACACACATATAATACAATCATCTCATCTATAACCTCCTTACTCCTCTTATATGTCCTTCCTTGTGCTTATTTAAGACCGCCATAGAGAGCATTACTCCAGGTACGCAACACACATATGATACAATCATCACATCTATAACCTCCTTATTCCTCGTATATGTCCTTCCTTGGGCTTATTTAAGACCGCCATAGAGAGCACTACTCCAGGTACGCAACACACATATGATACAATCATCTCATCTATAACCTCCTTATTCCTCTTATATGTCCTTCCTCGGGCTTATTTAAGACCGCCATAGAGAGAACTACTCCAGGTACGCAACACACATATGATACAATCATCTCATCTATAACCTCCTTATTCCTCGTATATGTCCATCCTTGTGCTTATTTAAGACCGCCATAGAGAGCACTACTCCATGTACGCAACACACATATGATACAATCATCTCATCTATAACCTCCTTATTCCTCTTATATGTCCTTCCTTGTGCTTATTTAAGACCGCCATAGAGAGCACTACTCCAGGTACGCAACACACATATGATACAATCATCTCATCTATAACCTCCTTATTCCTCTTATATGTCCTTCCTTGTGCTTATTTAAGACCGCCATAGAGAGCACTACTTCAGGAACGCAACACACATATGATACAATCATCTCATCTATAACCTCCTTATTCCTCTTATATGTCGTTCCTTGTGCTTATTTAAGACCGCCATAGAGAGCACTACTCCAGGTACGCAACACACATATGATACAATCATCTCATCTATAACCTCCTTATTCCTCGTATATGTCGTTCCTTGTGCTTATTTAAAACCGCCATAGAGAGCACTACTCCAGGTACGCAACACACATATGATACAATCATCTCATCTATAACCTCCTTATTCCTCTTATATGTCGTTCCTTGTGCTTATTTAAGACTGCCATAGAGAGCACTACTCCAGGTACGCAACACACATATGATACAATCATCTCATCTATAACCTCCTTATTCCTCGTATATGTCCTTGCTTGTGCTTATTTAAGACCGCCATAGAGAGCACTACTCCAGGTACGCAACACACATATGATACAATCATCTCATCTATAACCTCCTTATTCCTCGTATATGTCCTTGCTTGTGCTTATTTAAGACCGCCATAGAGAGCACTACTCCAGGTACGCAACACACATATGATACAATCATCTCATCTATAACCTCCTTATTCCTCGTATATGTCCTTCCTTGTGCTTATTTAAGACCGCCATAGAGAGCACTACTCCAGGTACGCAACACACATATGATACAATCATCTCATCTATAACCTCCTTATTCCTCGTATATGTCCTTCCTTGTGCTTATTTAAGACCGCCATAGAGAGCACTACTCCAGGTACGCAACACACATATGATACAATCATCTCATCTATAACCTCCTTATTCCTCTTATATGTCCTTCCTTGTGCTTATTTAAGACCGCCATAGAGAGCACTACTCCAGGTACGCAACACACATATGATACAATCATCTCATCTATAACCTCCTTATTCCTCGTATATGTCCTTGCTTGTGCTTATTTAAGACCGCCATAGAGAGCACTACTCCAGGTAGGCAACACACATATGATACAATCATCTCATCTATAACATCCTTATTCCTCGTATATGTCGTTCCTTGTGCTTATTTAAGACCGCCATAGAGAGCACTACTCCAGGTACGCAACACACATATGATACAATCATCTCATCTATAACCTCCTTATTCCTCGTATATGTCCTTCCTTGTGCTTATTTAAGACCGCCATAGAGAGCACTACTCCAGGTACGCAACACACATATGATACAATCATCTCATCTATAACCTCCTTATTCCTCGTATATGTCCTTCCTTGTGCTTATTTAAGACCGCCATAGAGAGCACTACTCCAGGTACGCAACACACATATGATACAATCATCTCATCTATAACCTCCTTATTCCTCGTATATGTCGTTCCTTGTGCTTATTTAAGACCGCCATAGAGAGCACTACTCCAGGTACGCAACACACATATGATACAATCATCTCATCTATAACCTCCTTATTCCTCGTATATGTCCTTCCTTGTGCTTATTTAAGACCGCCATAGAGAGCACTACTCCAGGTACGCAACACACATATGATACAATCATCTCATCTATAACCTCCTTATTCCTCTTATATGTCCTTCCTTGTGCTTATTTAAGACCGCCATAGAGAGCACTACTCCAGGTACGCAACACACATATGATACAATCATCTCATCTATAACCTCCTTATTCCTCTTATATGTCCTTCCTTGTCCTTATTTAAGACCGCCATAGAGAGCACTTCTCCAGGTACGCAACACACATATGATACAATCATCTCATCTATAACCTCCTTATTCCTCGTATATGTCCTTCCTTGTGCTTATTTAAGACCGCCATAGAGAGCACTACTTCAGGAACGCAACACACATATGATACAATCATCTCATCTATAACCTCCTTATTCCTCTTATATGTCCTTCCTTGTGCTTATTTAAGACCGCCATAGAGAGCACTACTCCAGGTACGCAACACACATATGATACAATCATCTCATCTATAACCTCCTTATTCCTCGTATATGTCGTTCCTTGTGCTTATTTAAAACCGCCATAGAGAGCACTACTCCAGGTACGCAACACACATATGATACAATCATCTCATCTATAACCTCCTTATTCCTCTTATATGTCCTTCCTTGTACTTATTTAAGACCGCCATAGAGAGCACTACTCCAGGTACGCAACACACATATGATACAATCATCTCATCTATAACCTCCTTATTCCTCGTATATGTCCTTCCTTGTGCTTATTTAAGACCGCCATAGAGAGCACTACTTCAGGAACGCAACACACATATGATACAATCATCTCATCTATAACCTCCTTATTCCTCTTATATGTCCTTCCTTGTGCTTATTTAAGACCGCCATAGAGAGCACTACTCCAGGTACGCAACACACATATGATACAATCATCTCATCTATAACCTCCTTATTCCTCTTATATGTCCTTCCTTGTGCTTATTTAAAACCGCCATAGAGAGCACTACTCCAGGTACGCAACACACATATGATACAATCATCTCATCTATAACCTCCTTATTCCTCGTATATGTCCTTCCTTGTGCTTATTTAAGACCGCCATAGAGAGCACTACTCCAGGTACGCAACACACATATGATACAATCATCTCATCTATAACCTCCTTATTCCTCTTATATGTCCTTCCTTGTGCTTATTTAAAACCGCCATAGAGAGCACTACTCCAGGTACGCAACACACATATGATACAATCATCTCATCTATAACCTCCTTATTCCTCGTATATGTCCTTCCTTGTGCTTATTTAAGACCGCCATAGAGAGCACTACTCCAGGTACGCAACACACATATGATACAATCATCTCATCTATAACCTCCTTATTCCTCGTATATGTCCTTCCTTGTGCTTATTTAAGACCGCCATAGAGAGCACTACTCCAGGTACGCAACACACATATGATATAATCATCTATTCTATAACCTCCTTATTCCTCTTATATGTCCTTCCTTGTGCTTATTTAAAACCGCCATAGAGAGCACTACTCCAGGTACGCAACACACATATGATACAATCATCTCATCTATAGCCTCCTTATTCCTCTTATATGTCCTTCCTTGTGCTTATTTAAAACCGCCATAGAGAGCACTACTCCAGGTACGCAACACACATATGATACAATCATCTCATCTATAACCTCCTTATTCCTCGTATATGTCCTTCCTTGTGCTTATTTAAGACCGCCATAGAGAGCACTACTCCAGGTACGCAACACACATATGATACAATCATCTCATCTATAACCTCCTTATTCCTCGTATATGTCCTTCCTTGTGCTTATTTAAGACTGCCATAGAGAGCACTACTCCAGGTACGCAACACACATATGATACAATCATCTCATCTATAACCTCCTTATTCCTCGTATATGTCCTTGCTTGTGCTCTTTTAAGACCGCCATAGAGAGCACTACTCCAGGTACGCAACACACATATGATACAATCATCTCATCTATAACCTCCTTATTCCTCGTATATGTCCTTCCTTGTGCTTATTTAAGACCGCCATAGAGAGCACTACTCCAGGTACGCAACACACATATGATACAATCATCTCATCTATAACCTCCTTATTCCTCGTATATGTCCTTGCTTGTGCTTATTTAAGACCGCCATAGAGAGCACTACTCCAGGTGCGCAACACACATATGATACAATCATCTCATCTATAACCTCCTTATTCCTCTTATATGTCCTTCCTTGTGCTTATTTAAGACCGCCATAGAGAGCACTAATCCAGGTACGGAACACACATATGATACAATCATCTCATCTATAACCTCCTTATTCCTCGTATATGTCCTTCCTTGTGCTTATTTAAGACCGCCATAGAGAGCACTACTCCAGGTACGCAACACACATATGATACAATCATCTCATCTATAACCTCCTTATTCCTCTTATATGTCCTTGCTTGTGCTTATTTAAGACCGCCATAGAGAGCACTACTCCAGGTACGCAACACACATATGATACAATCATCTCATCTATAACCTCCTTATTCCTCGTATATGTCCTTGCTTGTGCTTATTTAAGACCGCCATAGAGAGCACTACTCCAGGTACGCAACACACATATGATACAATCATCTCATCTATAACCTCCTTATTCCTCTTATATGTCCTTCCTTGTGCTTATTTAAGACCGCCATAGAGAGCACTACTCCAGGTACGCAACACACATATGATACAATCATCTCATCTATAACCTCCTTATTCCTCTTATATGTCCTTCCTTGTGCTTATTTAAGACCGCCATAGAGAGCACTACTCCAGGTACGCAACACACATATGATACAATCATCTCATCTATAACCTCCTTATTCCTCGTATATGTCCTTCCTTGTGCTTATTTAAGACCGCCATAGAGAGCACTACTCCAGGTACGCAACACACATATGATACAATCATCTCATCTATAACCTCCTTATTCCTCGTATATGTCCTTCCTTGTGCTTATTTAAGACCGCCATAGAGAGCACTACTCCAGGTACGCAACACACATATGATACAATCATCTCATCTATAACCTCCTTATTCCTCTTATATGTCCTTCCTTGTGCTTATTTAAGACCGCCATAGAGAGCACTACTCCAGGTACGCAACACACATATGATACAATCATCTCATCTATAACCTCCTTATTCCTCGTATATGTCCTTGCTTGTGCTTATTTAAGACCGCCATAGAGAGCACTACTCCAGGTACGCAACACACATATGATACAATCATCTCATCTATAACCTCCTTATTCCTCTTATATGTCCTTCCTTGTGCTTATTTAAGACCGCCATAGAGAGCACTAATCCAGGTACGCAACACACATATGATACAATCATCTCATCTATAACCTCCTTATTCCTCGTATATGTCCTTCCTTGTGCTTATTTAAGACCGCCATAGAGAGCACTACTCCAGGTACGCAACACACATATGATACAATCATCTCATCTATAACCTCCTTATTCCTCGTATATGTCCTTCCTTGTGCTTATTTAAGACCGCCATAGAGAGCACTACTCCAGGTACGCAACACACATATGATACAATCATCTCATCTATAACCTCCTTATTCCTCGTATATGTCCTTGCTTGTGCTTATTTAAGACCGCCATAGAGAGCACTACTCCAGGTACGCAACACACATATGATACAATCATCTCATCTATAACCTCCTTATTCCTCGTATATGTCCTTGCTTGTGCTTATTTAAGACCGCCATAGAGAGCACTACTCCAGGTACGCAACACACATATGATACAATCATCTCATCTATAACCTCCTTATTCCTCTTATATGTCCTTCCTTGTGCTTATTTAAGACCGCCATAGAGAGCACTACTCCAGGTACGCAACACACATATGATACAATCATCTCATCTATAACCTCCTTATTCCTCGTATATGTCCTTGCTTGTGCTTATTTAAGACCGCCATAGAGAGCACTACTCCAGGTACGCAACACACATATGATACAATCATCTCATCTATAACCTCCTTATTCCTCGTATATGTCCTTCCTTGTGCTTATTTAAGACCGCCATAGAGAGCACTACTCCAGGTACGCAACACACATATGATACAATCATCTCATCTATAACCTCCTTATTCCTCGTATATGTCCTTGCTTGTGCTTATTTAAGACCGCCATAGAGAGCACTACTCCAGGTACGCAACACACATATGATACAATCATCTCATCTATAACCTCCTTATTCCTCGTATATGTCCTTCCTTGTGCTTATTTAAGACCGCCATAGAGAGCACTACTCCAGGTACGCAACACACATATGATACAATCATCTCATCTATAACCTCCTTATTCCTCGTATATGTCCTTGCTTGTGCTTATTTAAGACCGCCATAGAGAGCACTACTCCAGGTACGCAACACACATATGATACAATCATCTCATCTATAACCTCCTTATTCCTCGTATATGTCCTTGCTTGTGCTTATTTAAGACCGCCATAGAGAGCACTACTCCAGGTACGCAACACACATATGATACAATCATCTCATCTATAACCTCCTTATTCCTCGTATATGTCCTTCCTTGTGCTTATTTAAGACCGCCATAGAGAGCACTACTCCAGGTACGCAACACACATATGATACAATCATCTCATCTATAACCTCCTTATTCCTCGTATATGTCCTTGCTTGTGCTTATTTAAGACCGCCATAGAGAGCACTACTCCAGGTACGCAACACACATATGATACAATCATCTCATCTATAACCTCCTTATTCCTCGTATATGTCCTTGCTTGTGCTTATTTAAGACCGCCATAGAGAGCACTACTCCAGGTACGCAACACACATATGATACAATCATCTCATCTATAACCTCCTTATTCCTCTTATATGTCCTTCCTTGTGCTTATTTAAGACCGCCATAGAGAGCACTACTCCAGGTACGCAACACACATATGATACAATCATCTCATCTATAACCTCCTTATTCCTCGTATATGTCCTTGCTTGTGCTTATTTAAGACCGCCATAGAGAGCACTACTCCAGGTACGCAACACACATATGATACAATCATCTCATCTATAACCTCCTTATTCCTCGTATATGTCCTTCCTTGTGCTTATTTAAGACCGCCATAGAGAGCACTACTCCAGGTACGCAACACACATATGATACAATCATCTCATCTATAACCTCCTTATTCCTCGTATATGTCCTTCCTTGTGCTTATTTAAGACCGCCATAGAGAGCACTACTCCAGGTACGCAACACACATATGATACAATCATCTCATCTATAACCTCCTTATTCCTCGTATATGTCCTTCCTTGTGCTTATTTAAGACCGCCATAGAGAGCACTACTCCAGGTACGCAACACACATATGATACAATCATCTCATCTATAACCTCCTTATTCCTCGTATATGTCCTTGCTTGTGCTTATTTAAGACCGCCATAGAGAGCACTACTCCAGGTACGCAACACACATATGATACAATCATCTCATCTATAACCTCCTTATTCCTCGTATATGTCCTTGCTTGTGCTTATTTAAGACCGCCATAGAGAGCACTACTCCAGGTACGCAACACACATATGATACAATCATCTCATCTATAACCTCCTTATTCCTCGTATATGTCCTTGCTTGTGCTTATTTAAGACCGCCATAGAGAGCACTACTCCAGGTACGCAACACACATATGATACAATCATCTCATCTATAACCTCCTTATTCCTCGTATATGTCCTTCCTTGTGCTTATTTAAGACCGCCATAGAGAGCACTACTCCAGGTACGCAACACACATATGATACAATCATCTCATCTATAACCTCCTTATTCCTCTTATATGTCCTTCCTTGTGCTTATTTAAGACCGCCATAGAGAGCACTACTCCAGGTACGCAACACACATATGATACAATCATCTCATCTATAACCTCCTTATTCCTCGTATATGTCCTTGCTTGTGCTTATTTAAGACCGCCATAGAGAGCACTACTCCAGGTACGCAACACACATATGATACAATCATCTCATCTATAACCTCCTTATTCCTCGTATATGTCCTTGCTTGTGCTTATTTAAGACCGCCATAGAGAGCACTACTCCAGGTACGCAACACACATATGATACAATCATCTCATCTATAACCTCCTTATTCCTCGTATATGTCCTTCCTTGTGCTTATTTAAGACCGCCATAGAGAGCACTACTCCAGGTACGCAACACACATATGATACAATCATCTCATCTATAACCTCCTTATTCCTCTTATATGTCCTTCCTTGTGCTTATTTAAGACCGCCATAGAGAGCACTACTCCAGGTACGCAACACACATATGATACAATCATCTCATCTATAACCTCCTTATTCCTCTTATATGTCGTTCCTTGTGCTTATTTAAGACCGCCATAGAGAGCACTACTCCAGGTACGCAACACACATATGATACAATCATCTCATCTATAACCTCCTTATTCCTCGTATATGTCCTTCCTTGTGCTTATTTAAGACCGCCATAGAGAGCACTACTCCAGGTACGCAACACACATATGATACAATCATCTCATCTATAACCTCCTTATTCCTCTTATATGTCCTTCCTTGTGCTTATTTAAGACCGCCATAGAGAGCACTACTCCAGGTACGCAACACACATATGATACAATCATCTCATCTATAACCTCCTTATTCCTCTTATATATCCTTCCTTGTGCTTATTTAAGACCGCCATAGAGAGCACTACTCCAGGTACGCAACACACATATGATACAATCATCTCATCTATAACCTCCTTATTCCTCTTATATGTCCTTCCTTGTGCTTATTTAAGACCGCCATAGAGAGCACTACTCCAGGTACGCAACACACATATGATACAATCATCTCATCTATAACCTCCTTTCTAAATACCGGCGGTTGTGAGTATCTATTTTAATATTTTGTATATTTACAACCCCATCCCACCCCTTGACAGTAAGGTAGTCACACAGGCTGGTACTACATCTACGCTAACTTCCGTAAAGACGCTCGTTTTAGGGATTTTGTAGCCTATAAAGAACAGAACTACTTCTTTAGGGACGAGTGGGTCTCTTGAAGGGACGAGTGGGTCTCTTGAAGGGACGAGTGGGTCTCTTGAAGGGACGAGACCATTGGAGACATATTTCGCAAGATCTTCATCACTTAAGCAACGTATCTGAAAGTAAATGTTGCTTTCTATTGCTGATTTACTTACTGTCAACATTTGTTGTGCGAGATAAAGTATAACCCAAACCAAGATACCGCCATTGGACCAACGCCAACATGATAATATTAGTAGACAATGCCTTCACCGGAACACGAACACAATTTACGCACGTTATATATAATCTGTTGTCAGTATGATCGTACATCGTTGCTTACCCATTGTTAAGGCGAAGGATACGTTACCCAGTTAGTTTTACAATGAAAGATAGGAACTATTATTTCTTCCTATTCTTGGTTGCTAAGCATTAGAAATATTCGCGTATGTCAAATACACTTGTACCATATTTATCTTTCAGAGAGTTACTGAAATATACTTAGAATGTAATATTTAGTTTCCATAATAATCAATTGATGTAAGGTACACACACACACACACACGAATATATATATATATATATATATAGTATATACTTTGGAGCATCGTAGTAAATACCATAGTCCCGTTTTATGTGCATTAGCCAGTATGTCTATCATCCCCTACGGGGGGTAGGAAACGACTGTAAATATCGGTAGGATGAAGGTAAAGACATAAAACCTCCTGGCCCATGATATAGGGGTGGGTTTTGGGATCTAGTGAGAAGGGTTGCGTCTCTAAAGTACACCTACTCTTTATCGGGTCCTTTACGGAAGTGTCTTCCCGTTACTACCCCTATTAAGGAGAAAAATAAGGGAGGTAATTCGATGGAAGGAAGATGCATAAATATGCCATAGTATTGGGAGAAAATGAAAGTTGTATTATACACGTGGGTGGTTTTCCTACCTAAAATTACCTGTCTGTACATGTGGGAAGAGGGGTGTTTAACCACTACTCGGAGAGGACCTTAGAGGGGTCTGACTTGAACATGCTAGTAACAAAGTGATGCCGACTGCCAGAGGATTAGGCTATAGGCTGCAACCGTAATCTATAGAGTAATTTAACGACGCCACCACAGACACGGAGCAATACTGGCTTCCCTTTATATCTAAAGCACTAAGAGAGGGACCTGGGATTCTGTCCTTTACTGCAAAAACAAGAACGCCTTTTAAGACTGACCCTTACGAATGACGTATTTATTATCCATTATATCGGAACAATGACCCAAAAAACATTTTCGAGTATTTTTAGAGTTTTTAGCATAGATGCTGCGTACCCTGATGAATCTGCCTTCTGAAGGTTGGTCAAACTGCTCACGTACGACTCGCGTGCAGTGTCACCACGCAAAACTACCCATGGTGATTCAGTATTAAACATTATTGTTTTTGAAATTAACAAAACGCTGGTAGAACTAATTGAAACGACTGCCTAGTAAATTAAAAGCGCCAATTACGTCGCCCCGCCATTAATCCCGCCTGTCGAGATGATACCTCTCTTAATTACGCCGGATAGCAGTAATTATTTTGGATCCATTGATTACAGTCGATTACAAAGCCCTATATCACTTGCCACACACCTTCTGGGAGCATCTGGGCGCGTCCTTCAGGTAAACAAACTAACCATTCTGGTCGAAAAGTGCAACTAAACACAAAAACAAATTAGACTATTCTTCAATTCCTTCTGTTAGCGCACTCTCTCTCTCTCTCTCTCTCTCTCTATATATATATATATATATATATATATATATATATATATATATACATATATATAGTTCAAATTTGTAACCGGTAAAAGAATACTCTTTATTCATCCACTCAAGTTCAAATACATTTTTTAAACTTGTAGCGGATGACACTTAATGTTAATTTATTTTTTTTCAGATATAAATTCATTAGTTAAATTTAATGATTTAGTTTTAGTTTTATATGGGAGAAAAACTTTTCACAAAAGGGGCAAGGTATGCAATATAGTTACGCCATCCCATTTAGCTTAAAATAAGTGTTAACATTTATGATTTCATAAAACAGCTGAGTTTATGTTTTAGGCTATGTGGTAGAATAGCTTTTATAAATTATAGGTGATCATACTGTATTTATAATTATTTAATGAAATGTAACTAAAATAACATTTTTGTTGGCTTGAGTAAGAATTGTCTTTAAATAATTTTGATTTATATTGCTTGTTAGACTTTATATAAATCCTGGACAGGCGTAGGCTGTGGCGTCTGCATTAAGCAGGCCTCTGAATATTGCATTCAGATCATTAAATACTGCCCCAAAAACGTAAATAGGATCGATTTCTGCTTAAGGGCGAACCGCACATTTTTATTTTCATCCCACTTTGGAGAAGGTTGGATCCTTCATAGACGTGATAATTTCTTATAGATGTGTCTGCAACTACCCTAAATTTAGGGAGGACAATTCACAGGTTGAAGGTGATTACTTATGTCGTCTATTGAGGGTGGAAAATTTTGTATTAATTAGATCACGAACATAAAACCACCCTGTTCCAGAATACAGATATTGGACACATCTCCAAGTAAAATAGGGTTCCTGAAGGAGCCCTGGTCGTTATCGGGGACATAAAGTAGGGGCTCCACCTCACTACATCCCCTTGTAAGAAGAAGGAAAAAGTGACGAGGGTTTTGTTGCTGTTTTAAGGCAATATGGCCGTATAACTATTATTGTCTGCGAGGAAATAAGATAAGTACAAAAACAAGCTGGGTACGGGAGGATCACAACATAAGAATTGTTTTACCCTTGTAGGCCTCCCCTTATCGAGGTTATAAAGAAGTGTATCTGAGTACACTCCTCGTTGTAACGCTGTGTCTGTCCCATTCAAACTCTTGAGGGGTGGAACTCCTCAAGTCACAGGAAACTCTCGCAATACAGAGAGCCGTTACTCGCGCAACCGTTATCGAACATACGTCTGGTTGTAATCGTTCTGCAAGACTTTTGTATTTTTACATTATTTTCAGCTTACCTTCGTTATCGGTGCACATTTCATGAATCTAGGATTGCCACTGGCATGAAATTGCCTACATTGCGCCCTGTTTTCTATGTTTGAATCTGCAGTGTATATATACATGTTCGATCATGTCTACTACTATACAATTGTTGCATAAATACTGATTTTATGACAGTGTACTCGTACAGAAAATATATAAATATATTTCTTTAAATATATATCATATCAAAATAACTAAAAATTACTAAAGATTTATTATATTATATTGTTTTGTTAATTAATATTCCAAACTGTTTTTAAAGACAAACGCCCTTTAATGAATCATGTGTTTATAACAATGCCTATAAAACAATACTATATAATATATTATGTAATATAAACAAAAAAGTCAATTTCCACTTAGGTTAACAAAGAAACATTTTATTCTAGGTAATTTTTATTAAATAGTTACAAATTAACATAAATAAAGTAACATAACCTATGAGTTAAACGGCTATTTCACCACAAAACCTATAACATAAAATCAGCTGTTTTATGAAATCATATGTTATTACTTATTTCAAAACAAATCAGACAAAATAACTATATTGCATAATTAACTCCTTTTGTGAAAGGTTTTTCTCCCGTATAAAACTAAAATTAATTATTAAATTCAGTCGATGAATTAATATTTGAAAAAACTGTATTACCATCGTGTCCTCCTCTACAAGTTTTAAAAATTGTATTTGAACTTGAGTGAATGAATAGAAAATATTTTTTTAAACAATATCAAAATAACGTGATTAATCAATGATAATTAAAGGAAAGGATGAAAAGAAATGTAAATAAATAGAAGATTAGGTTAAAGTAAAAGATACAATCTCCATGAGGGAGAACATAAAGAAAAATCTGTGGGTGTCTCTTTGAATATCAAAATACAAAAGGGTAAAACGGAGCTCACCTGTGTTTGGTTTTCTGTCGCTAAGGCTCCGTTACACGTGGTGATAGGACAGGGCACTTGGATCACATTCCGTCTGTAGTGTGTCCCATGGTCAACTCATTCAAACAGGTTGAATGTTTAAGCCATGACGGACTTTTCCTAAAACAAAACAAAAATACTCATTTTACGACAAGAAGAGCTTCTTAGAGTGTTTTGTGTTTGATGAAGACCGGTCTGTAGAGATCCTCCTCGATGTACCTGTGTTGTATAACAATGCTTACTTTAAGGACCGCATCTCCTAGGAGTCACGTGGGTGTAAGTAGCACCTGCTGCACTCACTTGTAGACCACTACTTTGTGTATGAAGAAATAAATACTTTTTGTGTGTTATTGGGTGTAAATAATCACTTAAAACGAAAATAAAAGAAAGGAAACAAAATATGGAAAAAACAGGAACGTTTTGTGGTGTTTAAGTGGTCAGTCAATTTGACTTCGCCTGCGTTAGAAGAAGGAGAGGATTGTAAATAATAGATAGGATTACGCTATAAAGATGAAACTCCTCATTGGGAAGGATGGCATACCGGATGTAACGTACTTGTGTATATATTACAGAACCGGAAGTACACCTTCGCTAAATGACTACCTGTTACCTCTTCAGACAAGGACGAGAAAGGCTATGTTGAATAAAATGACATCTAGAACCACAAACTAAAGGCAATCCGTCCATGCAGGATTGTCATAAAGTCCAAAATACACATGCAAGACAATTGTCAAACATTTAAATTAATTTCACACGGTTCCACCACGTATCTCTAATTGCGTCCTTCGTCCAGACTCTTGAGGGCCTCAGAGGTTTAGGTGACCCGCATGAACGACGAACGCACGCACGCGCACACACACCTAACTGTCGCAGATCGCTTTCCATGATTCACTTGATAGCCCTTTTGGTACAAAAGTAAAATTGTTTAAAATGTTACATTTAGGTAATTTAGCCTAAATTACATATATTATTCTTATGAAATAGAGGTCAAGCACGACGTAATTATGACGTTGGTAAAGATAATTGTACTTTTCATGTTAGAAACAAATTTCCTTGTAACAATCTTTAGGAGTGACAATAGTGTTTGGCCTCTATTTTCAAGGAATAATATTTATAATCCAAACCACATTATGTTAGTAAAACCCCATGTTGTAACTGTTCGTGTGAGTGTCGTCTAATAGTCTGGGACGGTTCCGAATGATGGAAAGTAGAATGTAGAATGTCTAAAAGAAGTTGAACATCGAGGCAGTTATGGAAAACTGTAGGTGTATCATGACGTAGTTTCCTTGGGAGACCAGTAAAATATTTATTGAACCATTTTATGGCGTCATAAAAATGAAGTTTCTTCTGTTCTAAAGAAAATAGTAGAGTTTTTGCTTGGGTTGAAAGGAGTAGACAAAAATCTAAAAGTGATTTATGTACGGAGGAATCTCTACAGTAATGTACATCCAACAGGCAGAGGGATGGGGTACCGACCCCAATATGTACACGCTCGAACAAGGATGGGATATACGGGGCATTCTTGTTTATGTTGTTGGATCCTTTATCCCTTTCTATCTGTATCCCCACGTTTCCTTTTCCTCTTTGTATCTGTTCCCCCACGTGTCCTTTATCTCTTTGTATCTGTTTTCTCACTTCTCCTTTATCTATTTGTATCTTTTTTCCCTTGTCTCTTTTATCACTATGTATCAGTTTTCTCACGTCTCCTTTATCTCTATGTATTTCTTTTTTCTCGTCCCCCTTATCTCTTTGTATCTGTGTACCCACGTCTCCTTTATCTCTTTGTATCTGTTTCACCACGTCTACTTTATCTTTTTGTATATGTTTTCCTACGTGTCCTTTATCTTTATGTATCTGTTTTCCTACGTCTCTTTTATCTCTTTGTATCTGTTTTCTCACTTCTTCTTTATCTGTATGTATCTTTTTTCCCTTGTCTCTTTTATCACTATGTATCAGTTTTCTCACGTCTCCTTTATCTCTATGTATTTATTTTTCTCGTCCCCTTTATCTCTTTGTATCTGTGTACCCATGTCTCCTTTATCTCTTTGTATCTGTTTCACCACGTCTACTTTATCTTTTTGTATATGTTTTCCTACGTGTCCTTTATCTTTATGTATCTGTTTTCCTACGTCTCTTTTATCTCTTTGTATCTGTTTTCTCACTTCTCCTTTATCTATTTGTATCTTTTTTCCCTTGTCTCTTTTATCACTATGTATCAGTTTTCTCACGTCTCCTTTATCTCTATGTATTTCTTTTTTCTCGTCCCCCTTATCTCTTTGTATCTGTGTACCCACGTCTCCTTTATCTCTTTGTATCTGTTTCACCACGTCTACTTTATCTTTTTGTATATGTTTTCCTACGTGTCCTTTATCTTTATGTATCTGTTTTCCTACGTCTCTTTTATCTCTTTGTATCTGTTTTCTCACTTCTTCTTTATCTGTATGTATCTTTTTTCCCTTGTCTCTTTTATCACTATGTATCAGTTTTCTCACGTCTCCTTTATCTCTATGTATTTATTTTTTCTCGTCCCCTTTATCTCTTTGTATCTGTGTACCCATGTCTCCTTTATCTCTTTGTATCTGTTTCACCACGTCTACTTTATCTTTTTGATATGTTTTCTTACGTGTCCATTATCTGTTTTTATCTAGTTTCCTACGTCCCCTTTATATCTTTGATTCTGTTCTCCCATGTCTCCTCTATCTCTTTCTATCTGTTTAAACCACGTCTACTTTATATCTTTGTATCTGTTTTTCTACGTGTCCTTTATCTGTTTGTACATATTTTCTTTCGTCTCTTTTATCTCGTTATATTTGTTTTCTCGTGTCTCCTTTATCTCTTTGTATTTGTTTTCTCACGTCTCCTTTAACTCTTTGTATCTGTTTTCTCACGTCTCCTTTGTCTCTTTCATCTCTTTGTACCTGTTATCCCATATCTCCTTTATCTCTTTATAGTTACTCTCTCACGTCTCCTTTGTCTTTTTGTACGTTTTCTCCCAACTAGAACTTGAGCTTCTATTTAAGGTAAACTGTCAGTTTTTGTTTCCTTTATTTAAGTAGTCACAGATAATTTTGTTTCTTGTTCTATAGACGGGTTTATTAATCCCAATTCGATTTATCTTCTTCCAACTCCACGAAATGACACATTGCATATTTGTTTGGCTTGCAGAAGGAGCACGAGAAACATGATAGAATGTCTACCTAAAACTTTCCACTCCTTTAACAGAAAGAATGCTTCGTATTTATCGAGGTCTTCACTTTGCATTCTTCTAATGAATCTACGTTGTGGTTGAAAGATCTCCCTGATTTTCTTTTCTACACGTAAAACGTTTTAGGTGACTGAAAATATTTTGGGAAAATTCAGTGGCAATTCAAATACTTTAACCGTGTTAACAATTTTATTAATGAATTGTATAATCAATAAGGGTGGTGATGTAAGGCCTTTTACAAAATTTCCCAGCTGGCAGCTAGATTTTATTGCGAAAAACAAAATAAGTTTCTGTCGAATATAATAAATACCAACTTACAGTCACTATAGTAACAAGAAGAAACAAGGTTAAGACTAAGAACCAACAAAACCAGGAGAAGAAAAGGATTGCAATAAAAGTAAAAGTTAGGAATGAATAGCCTACGTAATGAAAAAGTGAAATTATTAAATGTATATAGACGATGCATCCTCTTCGCTTAATAAATGAACTCACAATGACACGGACAATTTAACGTCAGCTTTGGACCTCCTCCATAATTATATGTTTTGAACTTATATCCAATCATCGTAATAAATGAGTGATTGAAGCTTCATACAAACTGAACGAGAAACGAATTAATCCTTTTTATCTGTTCTCCCCTGTCTCCTTTTTTCTCTTTGTATCTGTTTCTACACATTTCCTTAATCTCTTTGCATCTGTTCTTCCACGTCTCCTTTACCTCTTTGTATCTATCCTTCCTCGCCTTCTTTATCTGTTCTTGCACTTCTCTTTTATCTCATTTATCTCTTTGTATCTGCTCTCCCCTTTCTCCTTTTTCCCTTTGTATCTGTTCTCCCCTGTCTTCTTTATATCCTTGTACTTGTTCTTCCTCGTCTCCGTTAGCTCTTTGTATCTATTATCCCTCGTCTCCTTTATATGTTCTTCCACGTCTCCTTTACCTCTTTATATCTATCTCTTCTCTTTTATCTCTTTGTATCTGTTCTCCCCTTTCCCCTTTTTCTCTTTGTACCTGTTCTCCCTCATTTCCTTTATATCCTTGTATCTGTTCTTCCACGTCTCTTATATCTCTTTGTATTTGTTCTTCCATCATTCTTTTATCTCTTTTTATCTGTTCTTCCAACTCCCCTTTATCTCTTTGTATCTGTTCTTACACTTCTCCTATATCTCTTTGTATCTGTCCTTCCTCGTCTCCTATATCTATTTGTATCTATTCTCGTCTCCTTTATCTGTTCTTTAACGTCTCCTTTTGCCTCTTTAAATCTATTCTTCCTCGTCTCCTTTATCTGTTCTTGCACTTCTCTTTTATCACTTTGTATCTGTTTTCCCCTGTCTCCTTTATATCTTTGTATCTGTTCTTCCACGTCTCCTATATCTCTTTGTATCTGTTCTTCCACGTCTCCTATATCTCTTTGTATCTGTTCTTTTATGTCCCTTTTATCTCTTTGTATCTGTTCTTTCACGTCTCCTTTATCTCTTTGTATCTATTCTCCCTCGTCACCAGTATCTCTTCTTCCACTTTTCTTTTATCTCTTTGTATCTGTTTTCCACGTCTCCTTTATCTCTTTGTATCTATTCTTCAATGTCCCCTTTATCGCTTTGTATCTGTTCTTCCACGTTTCCTATATCTCTTTGTATTTGTTCTTCCACATCTCTGTTATCACTTTTTATCTGTTCTTCCACCTCTCCTTTATCTCTTTGTATCTGTTCTCCAATACTTTTTAAATCTCTTTGTATCTGTTCTCCAGCGTCTCCTTCTTGTCTTTGTTGCTCTCGAGTCTCGTCTTACACTCTCCACAAGTTATCCTTCGTCCTTAAAGGTTGTAGATCGGAGAACCCATGGAGAAATGGTGTGCACTAAAATAAACCAACAATAAGTACGGAGTCGGTAACTGGCGTCTTAGGTTAACTAAATCAGCGTTTTGAAGGTTATAATTCGGTGGCAACTAGACACAACATGTAGAGAACTTGTAGGGGACAGATGTTTTGTATGGCTACTGCGTGTAAATGGGAGATCATATTTAGAGAAACAGCATCGAGTCACGGGCCAAGATGGCTACGCTATCTCCAACGCGAACTCCGAACGATAAACTGAATATTCCCTTACATGGAGATGTTATTCAAGGGGGTCTGTGTTTTGAAGACACATGAACATTGGATACACCTCTCGCTCGAGAACCTATAGGTCCCCAATGGGCCTCCTGACACCCTTGCCTTTCTAGTGTATCACTGACTATGTGAAGACATGATTTATCAATTTAACAACTGATTTATCTAACACCCAATCGTGCTCTATCTTCTACCTGAGACATTCACAGACCTCTCAGGCTTAAACTCCTCCAACTCCATATCCACCTGGGGGGGGGGAGGAGGAAACTGAGGAGTTTTTTTATGTAGGAGGGGTGGTTTTCTCATTTCTACCTCTGATATTAGTTTTCGACGCCCGTTACCGACGGCGGCGATTTTTTTGGTTGAACAAAAGAAGTACGTTTTTCAACATCTTTTCTATTGATCAACGTATACGCCAAAGGCCTATTACTGGTTAAATTTTTTTGCCAGGGATTATGTATCTCGATCAAAAGTTAACTTCCAGTTTACAAAATTCGAAAAAGGGTCACTTGTAACTAGATACTAAAACAGATTAGATAAAGAACCGATCTAATACAGGTTAAATGAGTACCTTGCTCATTAAATGTATGGGTACACTAATGAATTACTTACGTTCGTTTCTAACCTCCAGAACCAAGCGGTCTTTGAGTTTATTCCCTTCGCCTTTCCTTAGAATGGAAGTGTGAGGATCAATCAAGAAATAGTAATACTGTGCACACATCCGCCACCTGTGTTCAAGAAAACACCCCCTGACCAAGGACTCAGCGGGTTAGAAATCAGCAACCGCATGTAAACGGATAGCTCAAATCTTCGGCAGAGCAAGCTCACAGCAGCATCCCGGACCACAGGTTAGATACGATTCTGAAGAGTCAAAAATGTTGAGAAGTTGTTAGTGTTCGCCCATTCAAAAATTGTGTTCTTAATGTTGTGTGGGCAGAAAGCGTTAAAACTGGTATATTAGTGAGTGAGTGTTGTCAATAATGTTTATGTTAGACTGGGGTACCGAGAGGGACGCTACACCCCTCTTAGGTGCAGCTAGTACGCACCTACCCTGCGGGTAGAATGTGTAGCGGGGAAGTGAGTGTAACCAGTAGTATGTATGTTAGACTGGGGTACCGTGAGGGACGCTACACCCGACTTAGGTGCAGCTAGTACGCACCTCCCCTGCGAATAGAATGAGTAGAGGTGAAGTGAGTGTTACCAGTAGTATGTATGTTAGACTGGGGTACCGAGAGGGACGCCAAACCCCTCTTAGATGCAGCTAGAACGCAACTCCCCTGCGGGTAGAATGAGTAGAGGTGAAGTGAGTGTTACCAGTAGTATGTATGTTAGACTGGGGTACCGAGAGGGACGCCAAACCCCTCTTAGATGCAGCTAGAACGCAACTCCCCTGCGGGTAGAATGAGTAGAGGTGAAGTGAGTGTTACCAGTAGTATGTATGTTAGACTGGGGTACCGAGAGGGACGCCAAACCCCTCTTAGATGCAGCTAGAACGCAACTCCCCTGCGGGTAGAATGAGTAGAGGTGAAGTGAGTGTTACCAGTAGTATGTATGTTAGACTGGGGTACCGAGAGGGACGCCAAACCCCTCTTAGATGCAGCTAGAACGCAACTCCCCTGCGGGTAGAATGAGTAGAGGTGAAGTGAGTGTTACCAGTAGTATGTATGTTAGACTGGGGTACCGAGAGGGACGCCAAACCCCTCTTAGATGCAGCTAGAACGCAACTCCCCTGCGGGTAGAATGAGTAGAGGTGAAGTGAGTGTTACCAGTAGTATGTATGTTAGACTGGGGTACCGAGAGGGACGCCAAGCCCCTCTTTGGTGAAGCTAGTACGCCCCTTCACTGCGGGTAGAATGTGTAGTGGTGAAGTGAGGTGTAAGCAGTAGGATGTATTGTAGACTGGAAAACCGAGAGAGACGGTACACCATTCGTAGGTGCATCTAGTCCGCAACTCCACTACGGGTAGAATGTGTAGAGGGAATGTGAGGTGTAAGCAGTAGTATGTATTTTAAACTGGGGTACCGAGAGGGACGCCAAACCCCTCCTAGGTGCAGCTAGTCCGCACGTTCCCTGCGGGTAGAATGTGTAGAGGTGAAGTGAATGTAACCAGTAGTATGTATGTTAGGCTGGGATACCGGGAGGGACGCCAAACCCATCTTTGGTGCAACTAGTACGAACCCCCCTGCAGGTAGAATGTGTAGAGGGGAAGTGAGTGTAATCAAGAGTAAGTATGTTAGACTGGGGTACCGACAGGGACGACAAATACCACTTAGGTGCAGCTAGTACGCAACTCCCCTGCGGGTAGAATGTGTAGAGGTGAAATGAGTATAACCAGTAGTATGTATGTTAGGCTGGGGTACCGGGAGGGACGCGAAACACATCTTTAGTGCAGCTAGTACGAACCCCCCTGCGGGTAGAATGTGTAAAGGGGAAGTGAGTGTAATCAAGAGTAAGTATGTTAGACTGGGGTACCGACAGGGACGACAAATACCACTTAGGTGCAGCTAGTACGAACCCCCCTGCGGGTAGAATGTGTAGAGGTGACGTGAGGTGTAAACAGTGGTAAGTATGTTATACTGGGGTACCGAGAGGGACGTCAAACCCCTCTTAAGTGCAACTAGTACGCACCTCCCCTTCGGGTAGAATATGTAGAGGTGAAGTGAGAATAACCAGTAGTGTGTATGTTAGACTGGGGTACCGAGAGGGACGCCAAACCCCTCTTAGGTGCAGCTAGTACGCACCTCCCCTGCGGGTAGAATGTGTAGAGGTTAAGTGCGGTGTAACCAGTAGTATATATGTTAGACTGGGGTACCGAGAGGACGCTAAAACCCTATTGGGTACAATTAGTACGGACCTCCCGTGGGGGTAGAATGTGTACAGGTAAAATGAGAGTAACCCGTTTAATGTATGTTAGACTGGGGTACCGGGAAGGACGACAAACCCATCTTTGGTGAAGCTAGTATGCACCTCCCCTGCGAGTCGAATGTGTAGAGGGGAAATGAGTGTAACCAGTAGTATATATGTTAGACTGGGGTACCGAGAGGGACGCCAAACTCCTCTTAGGTGCAGCTAGTACGCACCTCCCTTGCGGGTAGAATGTGTAGAGGTTAAGTGCGGTGTAACCAGTAGTATGTATGTTAGACTAGGGTACCGACAGGGACGCCAAACCCCTCTTAGGTGAGACTAGTGCGCAACTCCCCTGCGGGTAGAATGTGTAGAGTTGAAGTGAGTGTAATCGGTAATATGTACGTTAGACTGGGGTACCGAGGGAACGCTAAAACCCTATTGGGTACAATTAGTACGGACCTCCCGTGGGGGTAGAATGTGTACAGGTAAAATGAGAGTAACCCGTTTAATGTATGTTAGACTGGGGTACCGGGAAGGACGACAAACCCATCTTTGGTGAAGCTAGTATGCACCTCCCCTGCGAGTCGAATGTGTAGAGGGGAAATGAGTGTAACCAGTAGTATATATGTTAGACTGGGGTACCGAGAGGGACGCCAAACTCCTCTTAGTTGCAACTATTACGCACCTCCTCTGCGGGTAGAATGTGTAGAGGGGAAGTGAGTGTAACCAGTAGTATATATGTTAGACTGGGGTACCGAGAGGGACGCCAAACTCCTCTTAGGTGCAGCTAGTACGCACCTCCCTTGCGGGTAGAATATGAAGAGGTGAAGTGAGTGTAACCAGTAGTATGTATGCTAGACAGGGGTACCAGGAGAGACGCCAATTCCCTTTTAGGTGTAACTAGAACGCAACTCCCCTGCGAGTCGAATGTGTAGAGGGGAAGTGAGTGTAACCAGTAGTATGTATGTTACACTGGGGTACCGACAGGGACGCTACACCCCTCTTAGTTGCAACTATTACGCACCTCCTCTGCGGGTAGAATGTGTAGAGGGGAAGTGAGTGTAACCAGTAGTATATATGTTAGACTGGGGTACCGAGAGGGACGCTACACCCCTCTTAGTTGCAACTATTACGCACCTCCTCTGCGGGTAGAATGTGTAGAGGGGAAGTGAGTGTAACCAGTAGTATATATGTTAGACTGGGGTACCGAGAGGGACGCCAAACTCCTCTTAGGTGCAGCTAGTACGCACCTCCCTTGCGGGTAGAATATGAAGAGGTGAAGTGAGTGTAACCAGTAGTATGTATGCTAGACAGGGGTACCAGGAGAGAAGCCAATTCCCTTTTAGGTGTAACTAGAACGCAACTCCCCTGCGGGTAGAACGTGTAGAGGTGACGTAAGTGTAACCAGTAGTACGTATGTTAGACTGGGGTACCGAGAGGGACGCCAAACCTCACTTAGATGCAGCTAGTACGCACCTTCCTTGCGGAAAGAATATGTAGAGGTGAATTAGGTGTAACCAGTAGTATGTATGTTAGACTGGGGTAACTTGAGGGGCGCTAAACCCCTCTTCACGTGACATAATTTTACTAAGCTAATATTCTACCATTAAATACTTTTATTTGTTTTGGGTACTACATCTTATGTACGTCTATTAATCCTATGTTCTACACTTTATGTACGTCTATTAGGACAATGCTCGATACGTGACATAATTTTACTAAGCTAATATTCTACACCTTACATGCTTTTATTGGTTTTATATACTACATCTTATGTACCTCTATTAATCCTATGTTCTACACTTTATGTACGTCTATTAGGACAATGCTCGACACGTGACATAATTTTACTAAGCTAATATTCTACACCTTACATGCTTTTATTTGTTTTATGTACTACATCTTATGTACCTCTATTAATCCTATGTTCTACACTTTATGTACGTCTATTAGGAAAATGCTCGATACGTGAAATAATTTTACTAAGCTAATATTCTACACCTTACATGCTTTTATTTGTTTTATGTACTACATCTTATGTACGTCTATTAATCCTATGTTCTACACTTTATGTACGTCTATTAGGACAATGCTCGATACGTGACATAGTTTTACTAAGCTAATATTCTACACCTTACATACTTTTATTTGTTTTATATAGTACATCTTATGTACGTCTAATAATCCTATGTTCTACACTTTATATACGTCTATTAGGACAATGCTCGATACGTGACATAATTTTACTAAGCTAATATTCTACACCTTACATGCTTTTATTTGTTTTATGTACTACATCTTATGTACCTCTATTAATCCTATGTTCTACACTTTATGTACGTCTATTAGGACAATGCTCGACACGTGACATAGTTTTACTAAGCTAATATTCTACACCTTACATGCTTTTATTTGTTTTATGTACTACATCTTATGTACGTCTAATAATCCTATGTTCTACACTTTATATACGTCTATTAGGACAATGCTCGATACGTGACATAATTTTACTAAGCTAATATTCTACACCTTACATGCTTTTATTTGTTTTATGTACTACATCTTATGTACCTCTATTAATCCTATGTTCTACACTTTATGTACGTCTATTAGGACAATGCTCGACACGTGACATAATTTTACTAAGCTAATATTCTACACCTTACATGCTTTTATTTGTTTTATGTACTACATCCTATGTACGTCTATTAATCCTATGTTCTACACTTTATGTACGTCTATTAGGACAATGCTCGACACGTGACATAATTTTACTAAGCTAATATTCTACACCTTACATACTTTTATTTGTTTTATGTACTACATCTTATGTACCTCTATTAATCCTATGTTCTACACTTTATGTACGTCTATTAGGACAATGCTCGACACGTGACATAATTTTACTAAGCTAATATTCTACACCTTACATGCTTTTATTTGTTTTATGTACTACATCCTATGTACGTCTATTAATCCTATGTTCTACACTTTATGTACGTCTATTAGGACAATGCTCGATACGTGACATAATTTTACTAAGCTAATATTCTACACCTTACATGCTTTTATTTGTTTTATGTACTACATCCTATGTACGTCTATTAATCCTATGTTCTACACTTTATGTACGTCTATTAGGACAATGCTCGATACGTGACATAATTTTACTAAGCTAATATTCTACACCTTACATGCTTTTATTTGTTTTATGTACTACATCTTATGTACGTCTAATAATCCTATGTTCTACACTTTATGTACGTCTATTAGGACAATGCTCGATACGTGACATACTTTTACTAAGCTAATATTCCTCACCTTACATACTTTTATTTGTTTTATGTACTACATCTTATGTACGTATAATAATCCTATGTTCTACACTTTATGTACGTCTATTAGGACAATGCTCGATACGTGACATAGTTTTACTAAGCTAATATTCTAAACCTTACTAACTTTTATTTGTTTTATGTACTACATCCTATGTACGTCTAATAATCCTATGTTCTACACTTTATGTACGTCTATTAGGACAATGCTCGATACGTGACATAATTTTACTAAGCTAATATTCTACACCTTACATGCTTTTATTTGTTTTATGTACTACATCTTATGTACGTCTAATAATCCTATGTTCTACACTTTATGTACGTCTATTAGGACAATGCTCGATACGTGACATACTTTTACTAAGCTAATATTCCTCACCTTACATACTTTTATTTGTTTTATGTACTACATCTTATGTACGTATAATAATCCTATGTTCTACACTTTATGTACGTCTATTAGGACAATGCTCGATACGTGACATAGTTTTACTAAGCTAATATTCTACACCTTACATACTTTTATTTGTTTTATGTACTACATCCTATGTACGTCTAATAATCTTATGTTCCACACTTTATGATCGTCTATAAGTGCAATGCTCGACACGTGACATAATTTTACTAAGCTAATATTCTACACCTTACATGCTTTTATTTGTTTTATGTACTACATCTTATGTACGTCTAATAATCCTATGTTCTACACTTTATGTACGTCTATTAGGACAATGCTCGATACGTGACATAATTTTACTAAGCTAATATTCTACACCTTACATACTTTTATTTGTTTTATGTACTACATCCTATGTACGTCTAATAATCTTATGTTCTACACTTTATGATCGTCTATAAGTACATTGCTCGATACGTGACATAATTTTACTAAGCTAATATTCTACACCTTACATGCTTTTATTTGTTTTATGTACTACATCTTATGTACGTCTAATAATCCTATGTTCTACACTTTATGTACGTCTATTAGGACAATGATCGATACGTGACATAATTTTACTAAGCTAATATTCTACACCTTACATACTTTTATTTGTTTTATGTACTACATCCTATGTACGTCTATTAATCCTGTGTTCTACACTTTATGTACGTCTATTAGGACAATACTCGATACGTGACATAATTTTACTAAGCTAATATTCTACACCTTACATACTTTTATTTGTTTTATGTACTACATCCTATGTACGTCTAATAATCTTATGTTCTACACTTTATGATCGTCTATAAGTGCAATGCTCGACACGTGACATAATTTTACTAAGCTAATATTCTACACCTTACATGCTTTTATTTGTTTTATGTACTACATCTTATGTACGTCTAATAATCCTATGTTCTACACTTTATGTACGTCTATTAGGACAATACTCGATTTGTGACATAATTTTACTAAGCTAATATTATACACCTTACATACTTTTATTTGTTTTATGTACTACATCTTATGTACGTCTAATAATCTTATGTTCTACACTTTATGATCGTCTATAAGTACATTGCTCGATACGTGACATAATTTTACTAAGCTAATATTCTACACCTTACATACTTTTATTTGTTTTGTGTACTTAGTCCTATGTACGTCTAATAATCTTATGTTCTACACTTTATGATCGTCTAAAAGTACATTGCTCGATACGTGATATAATTTTACTAAGCTAATATTCTACACCTTACATGCATTTATTTGTTTTATGTACTACATCTTATGTACGTCTAATAATCCTATGTTCTACACTTTATATACGTCTATTAGGACAATGCTCGACACGTGACATAATTTTACTAAGCTAATATTCTACACCTTACATGCTTTTATTTGTTTTATGTACTACATCTTATGTACGTCTAATAATCCTATGTTCTACACTTTATGTACGTCTATTAGGACAATGCTCGATACGTGACATAATTTTACTAAGCTAATATTCTAAACCTTACATACTTTTATTTGTTTTATGTACTACATCCTATGTACGTCTAATAATCCTATGTTCTACACTTTATGTACGTCTATTAGGACAATCCTCGATACGTGACATAATTTTACTAAGCTAATATTCTACACCTTACATACTTTTATTTGTTTTATGTACTACATCTTATGTACGTCTAATAATCCTATGTTCTACACTTTATGATCGTCTATAAGTACAATGCTCGACACGAGACATAATTTTACTAAGCTAATATTCTACACCTTACATACTTTTATTTGTTTTATGTACTACATCTTATGTACGTCTATTAATCCTATGTTCTACACTTTATGTACGTCTATTAGGACAATGCTCGATACGTGACATCATTTTACTAAGCTAATATTCTACACCTTACATACTTTTATTTGTTTTATGTACTACATCTTATGTACGTCTATTAATCCTATGTTCTACACTTTATGTACGTCTATAAGTACTATGCTCGATACGTGACATAATTTTACTAAGCTAATATTCTACACCTTACATACTTTTATTTGTTTTATGTACTACATCCTATGTACCTCTATTAATCCTATGTTCTACACTTTATGTACGTCTATAAGTACAATGCTCGATACGTGACATAATTTTACTAAGCTAATATTCTACACCTTACATACTTTTATTTGTTTTATGTACTACATCTTATGTACCTCTATTAATCCTATGTTCTACACTTTATGTACGTATATTAGGACAATGATTCGACACGTGACATAATTTTACTAAGCTAATATTCTACACCTTACATGCTTTTATTTGTTTTATGTACTACATCTTATGTACGTCTATTAATAATATGTTCTGCATTTTATATACGTCTATTAGGACAATGCTCGACACGTGACATAATTTTACTAAGCTAATATTCTACACCTTACATACTTTTATTTGTTTTATGTACTACATCTTATGTACGTCTATTAATCCTATGTTCTACACTTTATGTACGTCTATTAGGACAATGCTCGACACGTGACATAATTTTACTAAGCTAATATTCTACACCTTACATGCTTTTATTTGTTTTATGTACTACATCTTATGTACGTCTATTAATCCTATGTTCTACACTTTATGTACGTCTATTAGGACAATGCTCGACACGTGACATAATTTTACTAAGCTAATATTCTACACCTTACATACTTTTATTTGTTTTATGTACTACATCTTATGTACGTCTATTAATCCTATGTTCTACACTTTATGTACGTCTATTAGGACAATTCTCGACACGTGACATAATTTTACTAAGCTAATATTCTACACCTTAACTTGCTTTTATTTGTTTTATGTACTACATCTTATGTACGTCTATTAATCCTATGTTCTACACTTTATGTACGTCTATTAGGACAATGCTCGACACGTGACATAATTTTACTAAGCTAATATTCTACACCTTAAATGCTTTTATTTGTTTCATGTACTACATCTTATGTACGTCTATTAATCCTATGTTCTACACTTTATGTACGTCTATTAGGACAATGCTCGACACGTGACATAATTTTACTAAGCTAATACTCTACACCTTACATGCTTTTATTTGTTTTATGTACTACATCTTATGTACGTCTATTAATCCTATGTTCTACACTTTATGTACGTCTATTAGGACAATGCTCGACACGTGACATAATTTTACTAAGCTAATATTCTACACCTTACATGCTTTTATTTGTTTTATGTACTACATCTTATGTACGTCTATTAATCCTATGTTCTACACTTTATGTACGTCTATTAGGACAATGCTCGACACGTGACATAATTTTACTAAGCTAATATTCTACACCTTACATGCTTTTATTTGTTTTATGTACTACATCTTATGTACGTCTATTAATCCTATGTTCTACACTTTATGTACGTCTATTAGGACAATGCTCGATACGTGACATCATTTTACTAAGCTAATATTCTACACCTTACATACTTTTATTTGTTTTATGTACTACATCTTATGTACGTCTAATAATCCTATGTTCTACACTTTATGTACGTCTATTAGGACAATGCTCGACACGTGACATAATTTTACTAAGCTAATATTCTACACCTTACATACTTTTATTTGTTTTATGTACTACATCTTATGTACGTCTAATAATCCTATGTCCTACACTTTATGTACGTCTATAAGTACAATGCTCGATACGTGACATAATTTTACTAAGCTAATATTCTACACCTTACATACTTTTATTTGTTTTATGTACTACATCCTATGTACCTCTATTAATCCTATGTTCTACACTTTATGTACGTCTATAAGTACAATGCTCGATACGTGACATAATTTTACTAAGCTAATATTCTACACCTTACATACTTTTATTTGTTTTATGTACTACATCTTATGTACCTCTATTAATCCTATGTTCTACACTTTATGTACGTATATTAGGACAATGATTCGACACGTGACATAATTTTACTAAGCTAATATTCTACACCTTACATGCTTTTATTTGTTTTATGTACTACATCTTATGTACGTCTATTAATAATATGTTCTGCATTTTATATACGTCTATTAGGACAATGCTCGACACGTGACATAATTTTACTAAGCTAATATTCTACACCTTACATACTTTTATTTGTTTTATGTACTACATCTTATGTACGTCTATTAATCCTATGTTCTACACTTTATGTACGTCTATTAGGACAATGCTCGACACGTGACATAATTTTACTAAGCTAATATTAGGACAATGCTCGACACGTGACATAATTTTACTAAGCTAATATTCTACACCTTACATGCTTTTATTTGTTTTATGTACTACATCTTATGTACGTCTATTAATCCTATGTTCTACACTTTATGTACGTCTATTAGGACAATGCTCGACACGTGACATAATTTTACTAAGCTAATATTCTACACCTTAAATGCTTTTATTTGTTTTATGTACTACATCTTATGTACGTCTATTAATCCTATGTTCTACACTTTATGTACGTCTATTAGGACAATGCTCGACACGTGACATAATTTTACTAAGCTAATATTCTACACCTTACATGCTTTTATTTGTTTTATGTACTACATCTTATGTACGTCTATTAATCCTGTGTTCTACACTTTATGTACGTCTATTAGGACAATGCTCGACACGTGACATAATTTTACTAAGCTAATATTCTACACCTTACATGCTTTTATTTGTTTTATGTACTACATCTTATGTACGTCTATTAATCCTATGTTCTACACTTTATGTACGTCTATTAGGACAATGCTCGACACGTGACATAATTTTACTAAGCTAATATTCTACACCTTACATGCTTTTATTTGTTTTATGTACTACATCTTATGTACGTCTATTAATCCTATGTTCTACACTTTATGTACGTCTATTAGGACAATGCTCGACACGTGACATAATTTTACTAAGCTAATATTCTACACCTTACATGCTTTTATTTGTTTTATGTACTACATCTTATGTACGTCTATTAATCCTATGTTCTACACTTTATGTACGTCTATTAGGACAATGCTCGACACGTGACATAATTTTACTAAGCTAATATTCTACACCTTACATGCTTTTATTTGTTTTATGTACTACATCTTATGTACGTCTATTAATCCTATGTTCTACACTTTATGTACGTCTATTAGGACAATGCTCGACACGTGACATAATTTTACTAAGCTAATATTCTACACCTTACATGCTTTTATTTGTTTTATGTACTACATCTTATGTACGTCTATTAATCCTATGTTCTACACTTTATGTACGTCTATTAGGACAATGCTCGACACGTGACATAATTTTACTAAGCTAATATTCTACACCTTACATGCTTTTATTTGTTTTATGTACTACATCTTATGTACGTCTATTAATAATATGTTCTGCATTTTATGTACGTCTATTAGGACAATGCTCGACACGTGACATAATTTTACTAAGCTAATATTCTACACCTTACATACTTTTATTTGTTTTATGTACTACATCTTATGTACGTCTATTAATCCTATGTTCTACACTTTATGTACGTCTATTAGGACAATGCTCGACACGTGACATAATTTTACTAAGCTAATATTCTACACCTTACATGCTTTTATTTGTTTTATGTACTACATCTTATGTACGTCTATTAATCCTATGTTCTACACTTTATGTACGTCTATTAGGACAATGCTCGACACGTGACATAATTTTACTAAGCTAATATTCTACACCTTACATGCTTTTATTTGTTTTATGTACTACATCTTATGTACGTCTATTAATCCTATGTTCTACACTTTATGTACGTCTATTAGGACAATGCTCGACACGTGACATAATTTTACTAAGCTAATATTCTACACCTTACATGCTTTTATTTGTTTTATGTACTACATCTTATGTACGTCTATTAATCCTATGTTCTACACTTTATGTACGTCTATTAGGACAATGCTCGACACGTGACATAATTTTACTAAGCTAATATTCTACACCTTACATGCTTTTATTTGTTTTATGTACTACATCTTATGTACGTCTATTAGTCCTATGTTCTACACTTTATGTACGTCTATTAGGACAATGCTCGACACGTGACATAATTTTACTAAGCTAATATTCTACACCTTAAATGCTTTTATTTGTTTTATGTACTACATCTTATGTACGTCTATTAATCCTATGTTCTACACTTTATGTACGTCTATTAGGACAATGCTCGACACGTGACATAATTTTACTAAGCTAATATTCTACACCTTACATGCTTTTATTTGTTTTATGTACTACATCTTATGTACGTCTATTAATCCTATGTTCTACACTTTATGTACGTCTATTAGGACAATGCTCGACACGTGACATAATTTTACTAAGCTAATATTCTACACCTTAAATGCTTTTATTTGTTTTATGTACTACATCTTATGTACGTCTATTAATCCTATGTTCTACACTTTATGTACGTCTATTAGGACAATGCTCGACACGTGACATAATTTTACTAAGCTAATATTCTACACCTTACATGCTTTTATTTGTTTTATGTACTACATCTTATGTACGTCTATTAATCCTGTGTTCTACACTTTATGTACGTCTATTAGGACAATGCTCGACACGTGACATAATTTTACTAAGCTAATATTCTACACCTTACATGCTTTTATTTGTTTTATGTACTACATCTTATGTACGTCTATTAATCCTATGTTCTACACTTTATGTACGTCTATTAGGACAATGCTCGACACGTGACATAATTTTACTAAGCTAATATTCTACACCTTAAATGCTTTTATTTGTTTTATGTACTACATCTTATGTACGTCTATTAATCCTATGTTCTACACTTTATGTACGTCTATTAGGACAATGCTCGACACGTGACATAATTTTACTAAGCTAATATTCTACACCTTACATGCTTTTATTTGTTTTATGTACTACATCTTATGTACGTCTATTAATCCTATGTTCTACACTTTATGTACGTCTATTAGGACAATGCTCGACACGTGACATAATTTTACTAAGCTAATATTCTACACCTTACATGCTTTTATTTGTTTTATGTACTACATCTTATGTACGTCTATTAATCCTATGTTCTACACTTTATGTACGTCTATTAGGACAATGCTCGACACGTGACATAATTTTACTAAGCTAATATTCTACACCTTACATGCTTTTATTTGTTTTATGTACTACATCTTATGTACGTCTATTAATCCTATGTTCTACACTTTATGTACGTCTATTAGGACAATGCTCGACACGTGACATAATTTTACTAAGCTAATATTCTACACCTTACATGCTTTTATTTGTTTTATGTACTACATCTTATGTACGTCTATTAATAATATGTTCTGCATTTTATGTACGTCTATTAGGACAATGCTCGACACGTGACATAATTTTACTAAGCTAATATTCTACACCTTACATACTTTTATTTGTTTTATGTACTACATCTTATGTACGTCTATTAATCCTATGTTCTACACTTTATGTACGTCTATTAGGACAATGCTCGACACGTGACATAATTTTACTAAGCTAATATTCTACACCTTACATGCTTTTATTTGTTTTATGTACTACATCTTATGTACGTCTATTAATCCTATGTTCTACACTTTATGTACGTCTATTAGGACAATGCTCGACACGTGACATAATTTTACTAAGCTAATATTCTACACCTTACATGCTTTTATTTGTTTTATGTACTACATCTTATGTACGTCTATTAATCCTATGTTCTACACTTTATGAACGTTTATTAGGACAATGCTCGACACGTGACATAATTTTACTAAGCTAATATTCTACACCTTACATGCTTTTATTTGTTTTATGTACTACATCTTATGTACGTCTATTAATCCTATGTTCTACACTTTATGTACGTCTATTAGGACAATGCTCGACACGTGACATAATTTTACTAAGCTAATATTCTACACCTTACATGCTTTTATTTGTTTTATGTACTACATCTTATGTACGTCTATTAGTCCTATGTTCTACACTTTATGTACGTCTATTAGGACAATGCTCGACACGTGACATAATTTTACTAAGCTAATATTCTACACCTTAAATGCTTTTATTTGTTTTATGTACTACATCTTATGTACGTCTATTAATCCTATGTTCTACACTTTATGTACGTCTATTAGGACAATGCTCGACACGTGACATAATTTTACTAAGCTAATATTCTACACCTTACATGCTTTTATTTGTTTTATGTACTACATCTTATGTACGTCTATTAATCCTATGTTCTACACTTTATGTACGTCTATTAGGACAATGCTCGACACGTGACATAATTTTACTAAGCTAATATTCTACACCTTAAATGCTTTTATTTGTTTTATGTACTACATCTTATGTACGTCTATTAATCCTATGTTCTACACTTTATGTACGTCTATTAGGACAATGCTCGACACGTGACATAATTTTACTAAGCTAATATTCTACACCTTACATGCTTTTATTTGTTTTATGTACTACATCTTATGTACGTCTATTAATCCTGTGTTCTACACTTTATGTACGTCTATTAGGACAATGCTCGACACGTGACATAATTTTACTAAGCTAATATTCTACACCTTACATGCTTTTATTTGTTTTATGTACTACATCTTATGTACGTCTATTAATCCTATGTTCTACACTTTATGTACGTCTGTTAGGACAATGCTCGACACGTGACATAATTTTACTAAGCTAATATTCTACACCTTAAATGCTTTTATTTGTTTTATGTACTACATCTTATGTACGTCTATTAATCCTATGTTCTACACTTTATGTACGTCTATTAGGACAATGCTCGACACGTGACATAATTTTACTAAGCTAATATTCTACACCTTACATGCTTTTATTTGTTTTATGTACTACATCTTATGTACGTCTATTAATCCTGTGTTCTACACTTTATGTACGTCTATTAGGACAATGCTCGACACGTGACATAATTTTACTAAGCTAATATTCTACACCTTACATGCTTTTATTTGTTTTATGTACTACATCTTATGTACGTCTATTAATCCTATGTTCTACACTTTATGTACGTCTATTAGGACAATGCTCGACACGTGACATAATTTTACTAAGCTAATATTCTACACCTTACATGCTTTTATTTGTTTTATGTACTACATCTTATGTACGTCTATTAATCCTATGTTCTACACTTTATGTACGTCTATTAGGACAATGCTCGACACGTGACATAATTTTACTAAGCTAATATTCTACACCTTACATGCTTTTATTTGTTTTATGTACTACATCTTATGTACGTCTATTAATCCTATGTTCTACACTTTATGTACGTCTATTAGGACAATGCTCGACACGTGACATAATTTTACTAAGCTAATATTCTACACCTTACATGCTTTTATTTGTTTTATGTACTACATCTTATGTACGTCTATTAATAATATGTTCTGCATTTTATATACGTCTATTAGGACAATGCTCGACACGTGACATAATTTTACTAAGCTAATATTCTACACCTTACATACTTTTATTTGTTTTCGTACTACATCTTATGTACGTCTATTAATCCTATGTTCTACACTTTATGTACGTCTATTAGGACAATGCTCGACACGTGACATAATTTTACTAAGCTAATATTCTACACCTTACATGCTTTTATTTGTTTTATGTACTACATCTTATGTACGTCTATTAATCCTATGTTCTACACTTTATGTACGTCTATTAGGACAATGCTCGACACGTGACATAATTTTACTAAGCTAATATTCTACACCTTAAATGCTTTTAATTCTTTCATGTACTACATCTTATGTACGTCTATTAATCCTATGTTCTACACTTTATGTACGTCTATTAGGACAATGCTCGACACGTGACATAATTTTACTAAGCTAATATTCTACACCTTACATGCTTTTATTTGTTTTATGTACTACATCTTATGTACGTCTATTAATCCTATGTTCTACACTTTATGTACGTCTATTAGGACAATGCTCGACACGTGACATAATTTTACTAAGCTAATATTCTACACCTTACATGCTTTTATTTGTTTTATGTACTACATCTTATGTACGTCTATTAATCCTATGTTCTACACTTTATGTACGTCTATTAGGACAATGCTCGACACGTGACATAATTTTACTAAGCTAATATTCTACACCTTACATGCTTTTATTTGTTTTATGTACTACATCTTATGTACGTCTATTAATCCTATGTTCTACACTTTATGTACGTCTATTAGGACAATGCTCGACACGTGACATAATTTTACTAAGCTAATATTCTACACCTTACATGCTTTTTTTTGTTTTATGTACTACATCTCATGTACGTCTATTAGTCCTATGTTCTACACTTTATGTACGTCTATTAGGACAATGCTCGACACGTGACATAATTTTACTAAGCTAATATTCTACACCTTAAATGCTTTTATTTGTTTTATGTACTACATCTTATGTACGTCTATTAATCCTATGTTCTACACTTTATGTACGTCTATTAGGACAATGCTCGACACGTGACATAATTTTACTAAGCTAATATTCTACACCTTACATGCTTTTATTTGTTTTATGTACTACATCTTATGTACGTCTATTAATCCTATGTTCTACACTTTATGTACGTCTATTAGGACAATGCTCGACACGTGACATAATTTTACTAAGCTAATATTCTACACCTTAAATGCTTTTATTTGTTTTATGTACTACATCTTATGTACGTCTATTAATCCTATGTTCTACACTTTATGTACGTCTATTAGGACAATGCTCGACACGTGACATAATTTTACTAAGCTAATATTCTACACCTTACATGCTTTTATTTGTTTTATGTACTACATCTTATGTACGTCTATTAATCCTGTGTTATACACTTTATGTACGTCTATTAGGACAATGCTCGACACGTGACATAATTTTACTAAGCTAATATTCTACACCTTACATGCTTTTATTTGTTTTATGTACTACATCTTATGTACGTCTATTAATCCTATGTTCTACACTTTATGTACGTCTATTAGGACAATGCTCGACACGTGACATAATTTTACTAAGCTAATATTCTACACCTTACATGCTTTTATTTGTTTTATGTACCACATCTTATGTACGTCTATTAATCCTATGTTCTACACTTTATGTACGTCTATTAGGACAATGCTCGACACGTGACATAATTTTACTAAGCTAATATTCTACACCTTACATGCTTTTATTTGTTTTATGTACTACATCTTATGTACGTCTATTAATCCTATGTTCTACACTTTATGTACGTCTATTAGGACAATGCTCGACACGTGACATAATTTTACTAAGCTAATATTCTACACCTTACATGCTTTTATTTGTTTTATGTACTACATCTTATGTACGTCTATTAGTCCTATGTTCTACACTTTATGTACGTCTATTAGGACAATGCTCGACACGTGACATAATTTTACTAAGCTAATATTCTACACCTTACATGCTTTTATTTGTTTTATGTACTACATCTTATGTACGTCTATTAATCCTATGTTCTACACTTTATGTACGTCTATTAGGACAATGCTCGACACGTGACATAATTTTACTAAGCTAATATTCTACACCTTACATGCTTTTATTTGTTTTATGTACTACATCTTATGTACGTCTATTAGTCCTATGTTCTACACTTTATGTACGTCTATTAGGACAATGCTCGACACGTGACATAATTTTACTAAGCTAATATTCTACACCTTAAATGCTTTTATTTGTTTTATGTACTACATCTTATGTACGTCTATTAATCCTATGTTCTACACTTTATGTACGTCTATTAGGACAATGCTCGACACGTGACATAATTTTACTAAGCTAATATTCTACACCTTACATGCTTTTATTTGTTTTATGTACTACATCTTATGTACGTCTATTAATCCTATGTTCTACACTTTATGTACTTCTATTAGGACAATGCTCGACACGTGACATAATTTTACTAAGCTAATATTCTACACCTTAAATGCTTTTATTTGTTTTATGTACTACATCTTATGTACGTCTATTAATCCTATGTTCTACACTTTATGTACGTCTATTAGGACAATGCTCGACACGTGACATAATTTTACTAAGCTAATATTCTACACCTTACATGCTTTTATTTGTTTTATGTACTACATCTTATGTACGTCTATTAGTCCTATGTTCTACACTTTATGTACGTCTATTAGGACAATGCTCGACACGTGACATAATTTTACTAAGCTAATATTCTACACCTTAAATGCTTTTATTTGTTTTATGTACTACATCTTATGTACGTCTATTAATCCTATGTTCTACACTTTATGTACGTCTATTAGGACAATGCTCGACACGTGACATAATTTTACTAAGCTAATATTCTACACCTTACATGCTTTTATTTGTTTTATGTACTACATCTTATGTACGTCTATTAATCCTATGTTCTACACTTTATGTACGTCTATTAGGACAATGCTCGACACGTGACATAATTTTACTAAGCTAATATTCTACACCTTACATGCTTTTATTTGTTTTATGTACTACATCTTATGTACGTCTATTAGTCCTATGTTCTACACTTTATGTACGTCTATTAGGACAATGCTCGACACGTGACATAATTTTACTAAGCTAATATTCTACACCTTAAATGCTTTTATTTGTTTTATGTACTACATCTTATGTACGTCTATTAATCCTATGTTCTACACTTTATGTACGTCTATTAGGACAATGCTCGACACGTGACATAATTTTACTAAGCTAATATTCTACACCTTACATGCTTTTATTTGTTTTATGTACTACATCTTATGTACGTCTATTAATCCTATGTTCTACACTTTATGTACGTCTATTAGGACAATGCTCGACACGTGACATAATTTTACTAAGCTAATATTCTACACCTTACATGCTTTTATTTGTTTTATGTACTACATCTTATGTACGTCTATTAATCCTATGTTCTACACTTTATGTACGTCTATTAGGACAATGCTCGACACGTGACATAATTTTACTAAGCTAATATTCTACACCTTACATGCTTTTATTTGTTTTATGTACTACATCTTATGTACGTCTATTAATCCTATGTTCTACACTTTATGTACGTCTATTAGGACAATGCTCGACACGTGACATAATTTTACTAAGCTAATATTCTACACCTAACATACTTCTAATTAAGACCTATTTATGGAAATACACTACCTTTTTAAAAATCATAATTGTTTTTTTTCATCTCCTTTTCTATAGGAGTATAATTACATATTATTGAAATCTCGTTTCGTTATTTAAACTCTTTGTACAGTTTCAGGTGTATTGTTTTGTTTCCTAAAAAGCCAACAGACAATGTGACGGGATAGCAGAAGAGAGTGAGTCCAGGTAGCAATTATTTAAGCACGTCACACTTAATGATCAGGAGAGGGAGAGAGTACGTCACACTCTGTGTGTGTGTATATATATATATATATATATATATATATATATATATATATAGAGAGAGAGAGAGAGAGAGAGAGAGAGAGAGAGAGAGAGAGAGAGAGAGAGAGATAGAGAGAGAAAGAGAGAGAGAGAGAAAACTATCATAGCACTACGTAAGTATGATAGACCCCATCCAACTGGTTAAACCAAACACGCTAATGGGGCTGTTTTTTAAGTACTGAGGGTAAGCGGGACACTGTATCACTGCATGGGGATGTCCGCTTATCTGGAGTAAACCTCTCCTCTTATGGGGTCATAGATGGTGGACTCTCCATTATTGCTGCCGTGTAGCACGAACGATAGAAGGGGTATATGACTAAGAAGATATGTGAGTAGGGACAAGATGGGTTGTCGTACGTTACAGCTGTCATGTAGCAAGACCGATAGTATATTTGAGTGGTTAGGAACGAAGGACTAAGAAAAGAAAATTATGAACGCCTTCTGATAACAATAGAGGAAAGGTACGGCTGGAGCGGCAAGATGGCACATCTTAAGTAGTCCTCGTCCTTACAGAGAACACAGGAAGCTGTCTTCTGTCACAACTGTCGTGTTGGAAGAATGCAGAGCACCGGCCTATAAAGTTGACACTTTATTGTAGTGCGCATATTTTTATGGGTGATATAAAGCCCTCCGAAATTGCAAAATTTAAAATCATTTAAAAATTAATTTATTAATTTTTTTTTCAAACGAACAAATCTTGTTTTGCTTTTATTTTAAGACGATCAGATTCACAGCGTGACAATTGACACCTGTGGAGGAGACCGTGAGATTCTGGAGGATCGCTATATATATAGGACAGGTTTCGAAATTTATAATCTCCCTTTCACTGGGATCTAATGAAAGAACGTGGCGTCACGTGTACACGGCCACATGAGCAGAATAAACCCATCACGTGCATAGGGAGTTGGCTACCTCCTTGGAAGGGTGGGTAATAGTGTAGTAAGGGACATATCACGTGACTCTGAGGATAATGTAAAGTTTGCCGTTGCGAGGACATACAAAGAGGCATCTACTTAAATGTTAGATATATCAAAATTACAAACACAGAGAAAGTTTTGGTTTTACAGCAACATCAATTCCACGACCATAAAAAACCGCGATCTGCTACTTTCGATTGTGTTACGTAATTTATTAGAAATAGACGTTCCTGTGTTCCAACAAAAAAAAACGTATGCATTATTTATGTAACTTACGGAGTAAGTAAACAAAGCGTTTGATAGACTGTTACAAAATTAAGCCTACTGAGGTGATAAGTCAACTTGACTGTGACAGGAGGTGATAAGTCAACTTGACTGTGACAGGAGGTGATAAGTTAACTTGACTGTGACAGGAGGTGATAAGTCAACTTGACTGTGACAGGAGGTGATAAGTCAACTTGACTGTGACAGGAGGTGATAAGTCAACTTGACTCTGACACGAGGTGATAAGTCAACTTGACTGTGACAGGAGGTGATAAGTCAACTTGACTGTGACAGGAGGTGATAAGTCAACTTGACTGTGACAGGAGGTGATAAGTCAACTTGACTCTGACACGAGGTGATAAGTCAACTTGACTGTGACAGGAGGTGATAAGTCAACTTGACTGTGACAGGAGGTGATAAGTCAACTTGACTGTGACAGGAGGTGATAAGTCAACTTGACTCTGACACGAGGTGATAAGTCAACTTGACTGTGACAGGAGGTGATAAGTCAACTTGACTCTGACACGAGGTGATAAGTCAACTTGACTGTAACAGGAGGTGATAAGTCGACTTGACTGTGACAGGAGGTGATAAGTCAACTTGACTGTGACAGGAGGTGATAAGTCAACTTGACTGTGACAGGAGGTGATAAGTCAACTTGACTCTGACACGAGGTGTTAAGTCAACTTGACTCTGACACGAGGTGATAAGTCAACTTGACTGTGACAGGAGGTGATAAGTCAACTTGACTCTGACACGAGGTGATAAGTCAACTTGACTGTGACAGGAGGTGATAAGTCAACTTGACTCTGACACGAGGTGATAAGTCAACTTGACTCTGACACGAGGTGATAAGTCAACTTGACTCTGACACGAGGTGATAAGTCAATTTGACTGTGACAGGAGGTGATAAGTCAACTTGACTGTGACAGGACATAGAAGGCAAGTATATGTATGTGTTTGAAAATGACACTCTTATAGCCTACTGGGAATAGAGAAGGTTCGTGAACAATTTTTTGCTTTGAGGTTATCATCCAGTGTTGATATTCTCTGGGAATGGTAAAACTAATTGTGAATTATAAGTAGCATTACAGTACTGACATAAACCCTCCTAGTAGAGGTTGTAAGGGATGTTTCACGGCATCACGTTGCAAGGTCCTGTACCTTTACAGGTGCAAGGTACTGCCTCTCAAAGGGAGTGTCTACCAGTGACACCCCTTGTAAGAAGAAGGGTTGGAGGAGTAGATTGTATAAGGTAGGGCTAAGGTTAGGACAACAACCTGGTACAGGCAGAAATATTACCAGGAAATATAAGGCCCTGTACCCGAAGTACATGTGTTCTATATAGGGGGTGATAAAGGGGTGTCTCCGGTTACACCCCCTCGTAACAAGGATAAGGAAGGATAGATGAAACTAGGAATTACTAAGGAAAGGACATATTGATCCTCAGGTATTGGGAATAGGGAAAAATTTGGCATCAGGTGGAGAGCTTCTTTTGCTTGAGGGATAGCGCTCACACGGGGTGAAGAGATGTGTCTACCCACTACCCGGGGTTGCGGATACAGAAAGGACATGGTAGGGCTAAGCGGTAATCTTGTGGTAGATTCACAAGAAGTCTACGCTTCCAGCAAAAAACTGGATGTTTGTCCAAGGAAATAATATAACGCGTCTCTGGCCCTGACTCCTTCATTAATATAGAAATATAACCCGTTGCGCCGTGAAACACTTAAGTAGTGCAACTTCCCGGATATTAGTATTGGTTAGTACATTTGTGTCGCGTACAACGAAAACAAACAAACAAAACGTGATCCTCCACAACCCGCTCGGAGCCTACTGTTTGTTGACAGGGAGTTCGACTCCAATCGAAACTATATTCGCCACGGATCAATAAAACTGTCAGATCGTTCGTAGATTCCTGACAATCATCACTGCAGATCGGTTACACAACACAACTCCGCTGAACGACCCACTGTACCAAATGGCAGCAACGACAAATTTATGGATTTTATAGATAATGACAAATCAATATTGTTTTATTTATATGGACAACTTTTAAAACAGATATTTTAAATTCGTAAATGACTATTTTCAACATATTAAAAGGAAATGCTACTTACAAAAAAGTGTTTTGTATTTATTTTTACTAATTTCACTACACAACCACTTAGCACTTGAACAGCACTGAACTATATATATACGTTTAATGCAACAAAAGCACGGCCCAAGTGCAAACTGAACCCTCCCAAACTTGCTCTTTGCAGCAGCTATGGTGTTGCTATCTATATGCTGTATCTGAACTAAAACATAGATTTCGTTCAACGCAGGACTTTTCATTTCAGATCAATACTTAAATTACTACAGATTTATTTTTTACTAGTACGCACATTTTTTTAAATTAAATTAAATAAAAATTACGTGATGCTTTTATACCTGAATATAAAATTTCATAATCTACAATTCTGTTTGCTATTTAGGATATATAAGGTTATTATTTTCTTTAACGTTATCCTTTGAAGAGGTTCAGCCAGATATACCTATTATTGACTTAAGCAACTTAAAACATAGCAACTAAAAATTTTTTAAAAAACAGGAAAATATAAGAAAGTAACAAAAAGTTAAAAGAAAGAATAAAACGAAGAGCATGATTATTATTAGTTAAAATAATAATAAGCTTCACAGAATCGATGCCAAGGGGGTGGCGGCCTCGTCCCTTATGTCCTTGAAAATAAGAAAAACATAAAGTGTTGTGGACTTTATTTAACTCATATGAAAGTGATTTATGGTTCTTTTGAAGCCAGCTAGTTGTAGGGTATACGGTGCAATGTCTGAATTCTTTAAACAGAAATACCACATTTGTGTCGTGCAAGACTGCACGGGCGCAGGAACCACACGTTTAGGTTGTAATTGCCTGTAATGATGTACAACCCATTAATACAGTGTAACTCGAAGCTAAGGGCAGTACAAAGGTCTATAACTACGATATACATTATAACTCACGTACGATGATCGCATAAAGATGTAAAATCATAATATGGGTTATTTATTACATCTAAGAGTCGTATAAGGGTCTAGAACTCAAATATCAGTTATTAATTACTTTTAAGGGTTGTATAAGGGTCTAGAACTCAAATATCGGTTATTAATTACTTTTAAGGGTCGTATAAGGGTCTAGAACTCAAATATCGGTTATTAATTACTTTTAAGGGTCGTATAAGGGTTTAGAACTCAAATATTGGTTATTAATTACTTTTAAGGGTCGTATAAGGGTCTAGAACTCAAATATCGGTTATTAATAACTTTTAAGGGTCGTATAAGGGTCTAGAACTCAAATATCGGTTATTAATTACTTTTAAGGGTCGTATAAGGGTTTAGAACTCAAATATTGGTTATTAATTACTTTTAAGGGTCGTATAAGGGTCTAGAACTCAAATATCGATTATTAATTACTTTTAAGGATTGTATAAGTGTCTAGAACTCAAATATCGGTTATTAATTACTTTTAAGGATTGTATAAGTGTCTAGAACTCAAATATCGGTTATAAAACTTTCAAAGTTTGTTTAAGGGTCAATAAGAAGATAAGGTTTATAACTCATATTTAATTGTCGTAAGGGTCTCGTGTATAAGGGTCTATATGACGGATAAGGGTTATAAATCATCTAAGCAGGTAAGTGCCATATAAAAGTCTATAACCCAAATATTAGTTGCAACTCATTTAAGGGTCTTAATAATCTATAGTACAGATATGGGTTATAACTCATCAAAGGTTCTAAGGGTTATACGATATATGGATCGTATAGAGATCTATGACCCAATTATGAGTTGCCACCTTCCGCCTCATTACAGGACACGACCTTCTACGAAAACACCTACACCGCATTGGACTAGCTGAGGACCCACACTGCAGCCTATGCCAACAAGAACAACACATGGATAGAAGTCACCTTGAGGTGTGTCCAGCACATGAACGATACTGAGAAGCACGATGTTTATTACAGAGTGTATAACTAATGTTATTTTGTACTTGCCATTAGAATAAATAAATTATGAGTTATAACACATTTAAAGGACATATATAGATCTACAAAACAGATAATTGTTATACATCTTATTTAACTGTGTTACAAGGGTTTTTAATGCAGATATGGGCTATGAATCATCTAAGGGAGTGGGGATTGTAAGATTTAAAAGTCTTATAAAGGTCTATAACCAAAATATTATATATATATATATATATATATATATATATATATATATAATATTTTATATTATAATATAAATTTATATATATATAATTTTTATATTTTAATAATATATATATATACATATATATATATATATATATATATATATATATATATATATAATATAAATTTATATATATATAATTTTTATATTTTAATAATATATATATATATACATATATATATATATATATATATATATATATATATACATATATATATATATATATATATATATATATATATATATATATATATATCACATTTAAAGGTCATATAAGGGTCTATAACACAGACAAGGGTTATAACTCACATCTGAAAGTATTATGATGTTATTACCCAGACATTAGTTACAACACATCTACGTTGTTCCAATTTTTCACGGTTTTCGCTCAGAATTCTAAAGTACCGCATCCATTGACGTTAAATTTTCTTAATACATATAAAATTTGTCAAAGAAAAGACGCTATCTGTGCTTATACCCTCGAGGTTAATGCCACCTCTTACCGAGGGGGGACATTTTAAAACTCAAATTAACCTCCAGAAATCGATAGAGGAGTTCGTTTTAAGCAACAAATGTTCCTCAGAGATGTTTTCAAGAAATAAATACTTTCGAGTTATTCGCAAATAATTGTTTATCTAAAACATACATTTTTATGACGGTTTTTTGTATATAACTTGAAAGCCTTATATTTTAACAACAACAAAAAACATAAGAATAAAAAATGAACCTCTTGAAACATTAAACCGATAGTATTTTTATTATTTATGAAGATGCAACGCAAAGCAAGTTACAACCACACGAAGGTGACCGAGTAACCACGGAGTAGAACCATTGGACATTACATAGCGTCATAGGGGTAGGTTTGTCTTAGAAAATTCTAGAAATATTTGTAAAAGTACTTGATAATGCGCTTAGGTAAAAGTCGTTAAGGTAAAAACTAATGTCGTTGTTATAAAAACAAAGTACTCACCTTCTGAGACGTAGTCAGGACGATGTACTGGGGGATGGGGCACGACCTGGTACGTAAGGGGACATTTTGAACATTTTTATTTCTATACATCATATGTTATGCTATTTTGGCACTTAAAATTACACGATTGTTTTGTAGTGGGAAAGCTGTTTTGCTAAAACATACCAGGCTGTAATAAACATTTTGTAAAAATGAACCATTTTATTAATCTAATCACCAACTACCAACAAGGTTGATTCAAAAAACAAACTCAACGTTTACTCAAAGAAAAGAATAAACTAATGTAAATAAATCACTCTTACTGTAGGAAAGCTGTAATTACAGAATAATACTGTTTGGGTGGCACGTCCCCCCTGTTCCCTCCCTTGGTTACGCCCTGAGTCACCATGCTTTCTACGAAAGAGAAATGCAAATGATATTTAAAGGCTCTAACCCAAAAGCAAAAATAACATGCAATCCATATTGAGCATAACTACATGTTCTGAACATTTGACAAGCAGAAAATTCATAGGCTTGAGAAAATGTTTGAATTAATTTCAAATTAATTTTAAAATTTTCGGAAATAAATGGTCATTTTTCATAACAGTTGAGACACACAAATTTAGGATGTTTCCCGTGAAAATTTTGTTTTGTTTATTTTTAGTCTAGGATGAAAACCAAACTGTTTGATAAATTGACGTCTTAAGTTTGAGTTTCAGTGTGAGAACTACTTTTGTAAGTTTTTAAACCCTATAAACTTACTAAGTCTTGTAGCTCTCACAATGCCCTCCAAAATACATTTTGAAGCAATAAAATATCTTTAAAATCAAGGAAGTTATCGTTACAAAACAATTCAAGTTCCTCAGTTTAAAAGTTTCGGAGCGTATAAATATTTTCGTATTCGACGATCACGCCAGTAAAAATCCAATCAAAACTTGTATTCTTTCAAAATCTATTTGTCTATTCTCCATATCCTATTTCTTTTGTATAATACGCTCAATCAGTTTTGTAAAGTGCTGGTTCTCAATGGTTTACAAATTGTAGTGTATGTGAAATGAACGAAAACACAATTATAGTTTATTATTAATGAACCATTGACACATTGAAGCTACTGTTAAATCTTTTTTCTATTGATAAATAAAGGGTGGTTCTTAAGGGTTGAGAAATTTACCCTTAAGAATAAAAAAAAAACAGATATAGTGTAAAAACAAAATAACAAATATAAATTGTTAGAAACAATACCTGAGACTTACTCTCAACAGAGGCTTAGGATGATGGTTACCGCTTGCATTCTTGTGAGTGAAGGAGGATGTAAAGTGAAACGTAATAGTTAATTACTCTTATTTATTAACGTGTGACGTGGTTTAGGAGAGACATGCCTACACGGTATATAAAGAAGGAAACTTCGCCGGCACTACGCATCAACTTCCCGTTACTACAATAGGTACTTATTTGTCAAAAACTTAGTCTATCTGGAGGTTAAAACTCACACAAAAACTCTTTGGCACCACCGGGAACCGAACTCAGATCGTTTGGTTTCGTAGTCAAACGCTATGATCAATCAGTCACCATGGAACAGTATAATGCCTGTTCTTACAGGTTTATCAGAAATGAGAGTGGCACGGCAATCTATCCTAATAATTTAGGTTGGTCAGGACAGGTAGCATAAGTGAAAAAATGTTGTTCTAAATTCTAAGCTCTCTTGTGTTAGTGATGAGGAAAAACAACTATCAATGGGGTGTATCAATGTGATTTCTAATACAGAGGTCGAGCCTTTACTAAATAAACTTCAGAAGGTTAAATCCATTTAACGGAAAGACATGGCGATTAGTTGTTGTGAGAGATGACGTCACCTGTCGGAAGTAAATCTACCCAATGTGTTGGCAAGGTGTCTTTTGTGATTACGTCATCGCCACTGTAGACTATATTTGTTTACATATAAGTCCATAAATTATACTCTCATGTCAAAACTGACATCCTGTATAATAATGTTAGACAGGTTGAATGGAAATATGACGGGAGGATAAAGCAAAATAAATATGTCCAGCAACCTTCAACAAGACCCGTGTGTAGTTACCTGCTACATTAGACAGTGGACATGCTTCCAATACACAAGCCACTTGCTTACAACATCAAAAGGGTGCCAAAGGATAGAAACATTCAAAAAGGTATTAATTTATTAGAATTATGTCAAAATTATGTAGAAAATTGTTTTTGGAAATATTCCCGTGTATGTTTGTTTGTGTGTATGTTTGTTTGTGTGTATGTTTGTTTGTGTGTATGTTTGTTTGTGTGTATGTATGTTTGTGTGTATGTTTGTGTGTATGGAGGAACGGTTCTACGATTAGATTATTGTCGTCTATAAAGAATTGTAAATGTTGAGAGCCTTAAAGAAAGGACATTAACGTTTCTATATAGATCTGCAGTCACGTGACAGGAGTAAATTCAACATATCAGATTGGGGCTTCTGTTTACACCAAAGTTTAAGAAGAACTCGCGAAAATAGTTAGGAAGTGTCATCATGATCTGGTCTTTGATGGGCTCGCCTGTCCGATATATATATATATATATATATATATATATATATATATATATATATATATATATATATATGGTCTCATAGAGTGTCTTCTACTACCCTTCCTGAGAACATCTGACTGAGGTAGCTAGTGTTTTGAACAAGATGGTATGTGTTGCAAGTATTTTTGTTGAATGTTTGTGAGTGTTACCCAATTTGACTGAAGAGCTACTTAGTAGAGGCTCGTTACCCTAAACCAAATTTCCAGTGAAATTTAAAATGCTCAGGCGTTCATATTGATCTCTCTGACATTATTATATTTTATAGCAAAACAATATTTAATTTATAACAATGTCATTATTACATATAACGAACAACAATAAAATAAGGAACAAATATTAAACTAAATTTGAATAGAAAAGAAAAAGAAATTCGTTTCTAAAGGAAGAATATACAAAACAAAATACAAATATTCTTTGAGCTTAGCTCGTGAGGTTATGTTAAAAAGAAATAAAAACATACACAAAACTCACTAATTAATCATATATCTACTCATACGAGTTTCAATGACAAAGTCATCATCATCAATGAGTGTTACTACTACAAACTCTAACTTACAACTGTTGTACAACTGAGTTGTAAGTTATAGTTTGTAGTAATAACACTCACTGACGATGATGACTTTGTCATTGAAACGCGTATGAGTAGATATATGATTAATTAGTGAGTTTTGTGTATGTTTTTATTTGTTTTTTTACAAAACAAAAAGTAGAAATTCTTGTTACTATGAGGTTTAGGTTGGAGTTAACCCTCTTCTCCCCATCACGTCTGCCCGCTACTCCGCTACGTGTCCAAGCACCATCACTTTAGGTAAAGTCTTGTATAGACACGGAATATCTTCAAATAAACTATAGAACACTAGTATGTAAGTTAATGCGTAATATTGTTTTCAAAACTTATACATTTTCCCTAGGGACTGGAGGAAGGACTTTAATACCAACAACTGCATCAGAATACATGCAATATTCTTCCCTTCTGTTCCTGAAACATCTTCAGAATCCAACGTTTCATCCCCTGATCAGGTAAATAGTACTTTAATGTACTACAACCTAAACCTGTATTTCATTAGTAGTATATTACACCTATTATAAAATGGGAGGACAAACTTTAAATTATTTTATTAACAAATAAGTTTTTTTATAATTGTAATTACAAATAGTTTAAGTTTTTGGAAAGCAACCAATCAAAGTAACTAGTAAAGTTGAAAAATAATTGTGAATAAGGAAAGGATTTGAGAAGACTTGTAAACGGGATTAGAAAGAGGTTAAGCTAATATGTGTGTAGAAACCGATACCTTTTTTAGGTTTCTATGGTTCACGTGTAACACTTTTAATTACAAATTATAAAATTAAAACAATAGACATATTTTTGTTCTAACTTAGCATCGCCTTTAAGGGATAGGTAAGGGTTGTGAATAATACTCGTAACAAGTAATAAGATTACAATTCAAGTCAATCCTTACTGCGGTCAACAAAAAAAAATTATTGTAGTTACTTTTTATTAAATAATTACAATTAAAATAAATATGTATATACAAATGACAGGATCACAATATAAAGTTTTGAAATAGTAAAATTGAAATCGATATTCATTATTAAAATTAACTCATTTAATTATTATAATGAATTATTATTTTGTCAAATAATATCAACATCAAGTGGATGAATAACAAATATTTTATTACCGAATTAAAATTTGAACACGATATATATATATATATATATATATATATATATATATATATATATATATATTAAATATGGTGATATGATTTCTTGTAATATAGTTAATATATTAAAAATATTTCAAAAACAAGAATACTTTTAATGAATATATTTATTCAAAGCTTTTCGCCGATAAAATAGTACCAGCATCTTCAGGAAAATAATTATCTAATCTGATTAGATTTTCCTGAAGATGCTGGTACTATTTTATCGGCGAAAAGCTTTGAATAAATATATTCATTAAAAGTATTCTTGTTTTTGAAATATTTTTAATTTATTAATTATATATATATATATATATATAAATATGTATGTATGTATATATATACATACATATATATATATATATATATATATATATATATATATATATATATATATATATATATATATATATATATATAAGGAGAGTGTTAACTAATAGAATAAATTGAAAAAGCGTTGTGGTAGAAACATAAATCTCCTGGCATCTTTAAACCTCTTATGTAGGGACTCGTGCATGTACACCTACTCTCTACTGGATCTATAGAACGTGTCTACGGTAGAATAATCTGAAACTTTTGAGGAAGGGTATAATTTTATAATTTAAACAATATTTACAACAATACATATGTCGTACTGCTCCTGTTGCAGGTTGTGCTGGGGGTTGGTGTTCGTCTTGTGTTCGATCGGAGCCGTGGTTTCATCTGTGAACTCATACTACAGCTACACAGATACGCCTCTGGTGATGTCAGTCGAGACGAGTTCGTTCCACATATCCAACGTGCATTTCCCAGCGGTGGCCATTTGCAATGTGAATAAGGTGTTAAGAACAAAGGCATTGGAACTGGCTCGACGTCTGTAAGTACTCACAAAACCGTTGCACTGCAACTAGTTGCATGTTGTATATCTTGCCTATTAATGTTGTAAATAAATATGTTATAAACATTTTAACTACATTATAAAGTATTTGATCAAAGTAACAATAGCATTTTATTGGTTTTATTTTGAATGTGGAAAAGCATGTATGGAAGTGGGTGTTTGTAGATGTGTGGTACAGTGTGGGTGCCGTGGAAGGAAGGTAAAGGTGATGGTGGTTGGTTGCTACGTGAGTGGTGCCCAGGTGTAGTTAAATGAACGTGACTTTTTAGGTAATTGTGGTTGTCAAAGAATGGATGGAAAGTAGGATGGGTGAGTGTGGGAGAATGGATTGCTGAATAGGTGGAGGATGGGTGTAGTTGAGTTAATGTGGTGATTTGGTGGGGGGGTGTTAGTGTAAGTGTTATATTGAATGGGAAGATAGATAGACGTGTTGAGTGGTTGGAAGGTAGCGTGGTGGTGTATGGGTGAGTGTGGTTAGATGGGTTGCTGAGTAGGTGGAGGATGAGTGTAGTTGAATGAATGTGGTGATTTGGGGGGGGCGGTTGTTAGTGTAAGTGTTATATTGAATGGGAAGATAGATAGACGTGTTGAGTGGTTGGAAGGTAGCGTGTTGGTGTATGGGTGAGTGTGGTTAGATGGGTTGCTGAGTAGGTGGAGGATGAGTGTAGTTGAATGAATGTGGTGATTTGGGGGGGGGGTGTTAGTGTAAGTGTTATATTGAATGGGAAGATAGATAGACGTGTTGAGTGGTTGGAAGGTAGCGTGTTGGTGTATGGGTGAGTGTGGTTAGATGGGTTGCTGAGTAGGTGGAGGATGAGTGTAGTTGAATGAATGTGGTGATTTGGGGGGGGGGGTTGTTAGTGTAAGTGTTATATTGAATGGGAAGATAGATAGACGTGTTGAGTGGTTGGAAGGTAGCGTGTTGGTGTATGGGTGAGTGTGGTTAGATGGGTTGCTGAGTAGGTGGAGGATGAGTGTAGTTGAATGAATGTGGTGATTTGGGGGGGGGGTGTTAGTGTAAGTGTTATATTGAATGGGAAGATAGATAGACGTGTTGAGTGGTTGGAAGGTAGCGTGTTGGTGTATGGGTGAGTGTGGTTAGATGGGTTGCTGAGTAGGTGGAGGATGAGTGTAGTTGAATGAATGTGGTGATTTGGGGGGGGGTGTTAGTGTAAGTGTTATATTGAATGGGAAGATAGATAGACGTGTTGAGTGGTTGGAAGGTAGCGTGTTGGTGTATGGGTGAGTGTGGTTAGATGGGTTGCTGAGTAGGTGGAGGATGAGTGTAGTTGAATGAATGTGGTGATTTGGGGGGGGGGGTGTTAGTGTAAGTGTTATATTGAATGGGAAGATAGATAGACGTGTTGAGTGGTTGGAAGGTAGCGTGTTGGTGTATGGGTGAGTGTGGTTAGATGGGTTGCTGAGTAGGTGGAGGATGAGTGTAGTTGAATGAATGTGGTGATTTGGGGGGGGGGTGTTAGTGTAAGTGTTATATTGAATGGGAAGATAGATAGACGTGTTGAGTGGTTGGAAGGTAGCGTGTTGGTGTATGGGTGAGTGTGGTTAGATGGGTTGCTGAGTAGGTGGAGGATGAGTGTAGTTGAATGAATGTGGTGATTTGGGGGGGGGGTGTTAGTGTAAGTGTTATATTGAATGGGAAGATAGATAGACGTGTTGAGTGGTTGGAAGGTAGCGTGTTGGTGTATGGGTGAGTGTGGTTAGATGGGTTGCTGAGTAGGTGGAGGATGAGTGTAGTTGAATGAATGTGGTGATTTGGGGGGGGGTGTTGGTGAAAGTGTTACATTGAATGGGAAGATAGATAGACGTGTTGAGTGGTTGGAAGGTAGCGTGTTGGTGTATGGGTGAGTGTGGTTAGATGGGTTGCTGAGTAGGTGGAGGATGAGTGTAGTTGAATGAATGTGGTGATTTGGGGGGGGGGTGTTAGTGAAAGTGTTACATTGAATGTATCTGCCCGTTACACACCAATTTAGGGGAAGTATATATGGATTATATGTAAGGTGAGAGAAATGATTTTGACAAAATTCGAAGGAGGAGAATATAGTCTGTAAAAAAATTATATATTACAGATAAAAAATTAAAATTATCATTGTTAGCATAACAAAGAAAAGACAATCAGCAACACACACACACACACACACACACACACACACACACACACACACACACACACACACACATACACATATATATATATATATATATACATATATATATATATACAAGAACCAAACACACACATATATATACGTGTGTGTGTGAGTGTGTGTGTGTGTGTATGTGTGTGTGTGTGTGTGTGTGTGTGTGTGTGTGTGTGTCTGTGTGTGTATCTATGTGTGTGTGTGTGTGTGTGTGTGTGTGTGTGTGTGTGTGTGTGTGTGTGTGTGTGTGCGTGCGTGTGTGTGTGTGTGTGTGTGTGTGTGTGTGTGCGTGCGTGTGTGTGTGTGTGTGTGTGTACAAAACTGTATTATATACACAATTCATGATCAGTATTATTAAAAAATTCTTTCCTAAATAAAACTACTGTAAATTAAAAATATACCCTATTTTTTTTTAAATAAAAATAATTACTATCACATAACGTTTTATGTAGCATAATCTCTTACATGTTCATAAGCTTCATCTTTCTGACTTCATTCAGACAAAAACTAATTGCTACTATAGCCAAGTGTTTACATTTCCAAATACGGTGTGTCGAATTGTATACTCCTTAATTTGTATTTTTCAGCGCTCAAAGTTCAAATTACTCAGAAGGGACGATCTTGAACCACTTAAAACACTTTGGGAATATGTACAACTACAGACAAAGCAACGAGGATATTGTACAGTTGCATCAGATCTTACTAGAGCTCGGCCAAGAAGACAATATTACTGCCTTGTTAGAAGAGGTAAACCTTGATATTATTCTATTCATTTCCGGTAATTCACAAATTCACGAAATAAAAATGAGCTATTTCTTCCCTTTCGTTTCTTTTCGTAATATGCATAAAACGTATTAACAGCTCACAGTTTACTGTCAACTCGTTTTATACCGAAACTATCTGCAAGTTGTAATCTTTAAATTTCTTTAGAGTTAAAAATTAATTTTAGTTTTATATTGGGGATAAACCTTTTACAAAAGAGGCAATTTTTGCAGTATGGTTATATAGTCAAATTTGGCTTAAAATAAGTAATAACGTATGGTTTTATAAAACAACTGATTCTATTTAGTTAATTAGAGCTTAGCTAGCGAGAACTATTCACATCTCAAAAGCTCACCATTGAGTTCACTATGTTTGCTTTTACCTTTGTGAAATGAATTTATGTTATAGGTTATTTAGTAGAACAGCTGTTTTAACGCATAGGTTATGTTATTGTAATTATTTAATAAAAAGTAACTAAAATAAAGTTGTCTTGGTTAACCTAATTAAAAATTGACTTGTTTTCCAGCTAGCGCCAAAATGCGACTCGCTCTTGCAGCTGTGCACCTGGAAAGGGGTGACAGCACCCTGCTCGCAATACTTCAAACCATTCCTCACCATCACCAACGGCTTCTGTTGCGTCTTCAACTACAATCACACTTTCGATATATTATTTCCGTGAGTAGTTTACTGTTTTATATTCTTCTCTAGAAAAACCGAATAATTTTAGAAATAGTTCATTTACATTATTACCCTTTATAATGAAAAAAAAAATATTTAGAGCTTTCAATTTTCGTCTTGTATATCTTGAGGTTTTATAAATACTATTTTTTATTTATATCACTTGATAATGTCCCAAGAGTCTTGAGTCTTGTCCGTGAATCACAGCATTGAACAATGCACTGGTTTAGTGCGAAACGCGTCTGTTGAATAACATCAGTAAGTAGTGGTTTTCGGCCAAGTTATATCAATAAAAATGAAATTAAAAAATATTTTTAATTTTATATGTAAACTCAAATTTTACAACTACCATACTACTAAACTAACAAAAAAAATTATTACTATGGGGCTATACTAACTGATAATGTTTACTTTGCGAAAGGCGTTTGAAAAAAAATTATTATGAGTTGATCTTTGTTATTATTTATTACCTATGCTCACTGGTAAAGCTCAGACGTTTTGTTAAAAAATATTTATTTAAAAAGAATTATATCATCACAAATAAATTACAAAACCATGGTCAATAATATTACCAATTGTAACGATGGATATTGATCGGTTGGTATGTCACAACAATATGTCAGTGACACATTACGAATGATTAGGTAATCATTGGCAATCACGGTTTTCAGAGAATACTACGATTCTGCCATTTCTTCAGAGGCTGTCCATGTGGAGTACTCCACCCTAGGGGTGTACGGAGGGTTGTCGGTGGAGTTGGACTTGCAAGTGGACGAATACTTCTACGCACAACTACCAACGATAGCAGCTAATGTAAGTTTGGTTTGTAATTACTTGTAAACTTTTTTGAAAACAAGTTTATTTTGATGAAAAACCAAATAACTTTTATTGTTATTATTTTACCCTGATAATATAAAAGAAAGGTTGTATGACATATTAGGACTTACTCTTTACTTGTGTTAGAAAAACGTATTTCTCTTTACCCTCTGGATGGTATAATACTAGAAGTAAAGGAAAGTAAAGTAAAGTGGTTGTTCGCTAGATTTTAGTTTATACAGGAGTTATCTAGAGATGTTTATCCGTTATTTGGGTGGCTCGCTGAGACAGGGTTGACCCTAATTATACAGTCTTCCTCTGCAATACCTCTTTAAAGGTTACGAAGAGGATTCTACAATATTTGTCAACAGACATTCATATAATCTTTGTGTAGGTGTTGGTGTTCGCGGCGAACAGCGTCCAAGACTCTGAGAACGGCAATTCCATAGAGAACCTGGTGCCTCTGGGTTCAGAGGTTTTCCTGGAGCTGGACGCAACCGTTACCTACAGCGATTCCAGGATTGAGAAATGGCCGCCGAGCAAAAGGAACTGCGATTTCAGTTTCGAGCACAAGTTCACTAAAGGCGTCTACAGTTACCCGACTTGCCTTGTGGCATGCCGGGTTAGGAACGTGACGCGGACTTGCGGATGTTTGCCGCTCTTCATGCCGAGGAAATCCGACGAAGGTAAGAATGATTTCTAAGTAAAATGTATGGATTATCTGAACGTTATTTTAGGGACGTTTTCAAATAAATTGCTCAACATTTTAGTTAAAAAAAGAGTGGCCTATATTATTTCTCAAGTAATTTATATTTTTCTTGGCGAAAAAGCGAAATAGGTCATCATCGTCAAACAAAAAATTACATTAATAAAATAAGTTATTAAAAATATTTTTTTTTTTTTTTTTTTTTTTTTTTTTTTTTCCTGGCGAAAAACCAATTGTGGTTATCATCGCCAAACAAAATCTAACACAGAACGCAATGTTTTAAATAAAATCAAATAAATTAATAAATAAACAAATAAATAAATACAACAAAAATTACAACACAAAATAAAACACCAACAATAAGAAACAAAAAACAACAATATAACAATGAAAAAATCCTTAAAAACTAAATAACAAAATAACAACAAAGAACAATATAACAGTAAATAAATAATATGTAAAACAATAATAGGTCACAATTTACCAAAAAATAAATCTCAATAACAATAACAAGAACAGAAAATAAATTTAATTAAAATATATAAAAGAAACACAGAGAATTATATGTATAAATAAAATTAAAAAATATATATATATTTATGTATTAAATTTTAAAAAATATTTTCAAGTGGTGCAAGAAAGCGATGACTCGGTCAATGGCCGAGGCATCGTCCCTTAGCACCACCTTTAAACTCCCTTCTAAATTAAAAAGGGCACGAACATTACCTACACTAACACAATCTACCAAAATATGTTTTATTGTGAAGATACCCCCGCAGTATTGGCATATTGGTGGATCTTCACGACGCATCAAATATCCATGAGTTGCAAAAGAGTGGCCAACGCGAAGGCGTGTAACCACCACTTCCTCCCTACGTTTTGAACGAATTGAAGACCTCCATGGACGGACGGTATCTTTAATTTCCCTCAGCTTATTCTGAATCACGGTATGCCACTCGTCATTCCAAGCACCGAGCAATAAATGTTTCGCGAAACACACATAATCAGATGCCATAACCAGTTGAGTAAGAGGCACCAAACTTGTAGCTTTCTTCGCCGCTTCATCCGCTTTTGTGTTTCCAAGTATTCCGCAATGTCCAGGAACCCAACAGAAAGTTACACTCACACCCCTCAATTGAAGCCTGTGTACAGCACACAAAATGTCCCCAACTAAAGGGTTGCTAGAGAAAACATCCTGAAGAGCCTGAAGAGCACTTTTGGAATCCGAACATAAAAGATAATGCGAGGATCGAGATTGAATGACGGTCAAAGCTTTAAAAATAGCAAATAGTTCTGCCGTGAAAACACTGCAAGCTCAGGGCAATCCGTACGTGTAGGTACATCCAGATGCATAAAACGCACACCCAACGCCATTGTCCAGTTTAGATCCATCAGTGAAAATAATTTCACTGTGTTGGTGATATTTATACATGGATAAAAATTTCTGGTGGTAGACCACAACAGGAGTATCGTGTTTTATATAACTGGACAATGAGAAATCGAAGTGCGGCGTTTTTATTATCCATGGAGGTAGATAGCACATTTGTCGTTCAAACATAGTTGGAAGTTGTAACTCAAGGTCATCCAATATTCTTAATGTTCGTAAGCCAAATGGAGCGGTCGAACGTTGACGTGTATTGTACACTTGATTTAGCGTATTATTAAAGACTCTTTCAAATGCCGGGTGGTTGGGTTTGCTTCGAAGAACAGAAACGTAAGATATTTGTAGCATCTGACGTCGTCTAGAAAGGGCAGGTTCCCCAGCTTCGACAAGAAGACTAGGGATTGGGCTAGTTCTAAATGCACCAGTAGCCAGTCTAAGTCCAGAGTGGTGGATGGTATCAAGAGTTTTCAGAACTGTAGGTCGTGCAGATGAGTAGACTTGACAACCATAATCTATGCGCGATCTAACGACTGCGCGATAAAACCGAAGCATGCTAGTTCTGTCTGCTCCCCAATTCGTACCACTAAGGACTCTTAACATATCCAATTTCTTGCTGCATCTCACCTTCAAATCACGAACATGTGGACTCCATGAGAGTCTTTTATCAAATAAAAGACCCAAAAATCGAACACTATCCGTGGTTTGAAGCTGAACCCCGTCAAGATAAAGGATCGGCTCCTGGTGTTGCCTACGACGACTAAATGCAACACATTGGGTCTTCGAAGCAGAGAATTTGAAACCTGTAGATTTAGACCATTCCTCTAACCTGTATATTGCTAACTGCAAAGATCTTTCCGCAGTTGCCATACTACGAGCAGGCACATATATACAAAAGTCATCCACAAAAAGGGAACAGTGTACCGGAGATCGTATATTACTGGTGATACTATTTATTGCAACGGCAAACAGCGTGACGCTCAGCACGCTGCCCTGCGGTACACCATTCTCCTGTGTATAGCTGTTTGAATACGTGCCTCCAAGTCGAACGCGGAAAGATCTGTTTGAAAGAAAGTTAGCGATGAATGCTAGGATATTCCCTTGTATACTCCATGATTTCAGAGTGTTCAGAATTCCTCTTTTCCATGCCATATCATATGCCTTTTCAAGGTCAAAGAAAATCGCAACGAGCGTTTGACGCAAGAGAAAGGCATCTTGAATAGCGGATTCTAACAAAACCAATTGGTCAACTGATGAGCGTCCTAGTTTGAAACCACATTGTTCGTTGCTAAGAAGGTTGTTGGTTTCTAGGTACCAGACAAGACGGCGGTTGACCATCTTCTCCAGTAGTTTGCACAAGACGCTTGTAAGTGATATAGGCCTGTAACTACTGGGGTTGGTTTTGTCCTTACCTAGCTTCAAAAGAGGAATTACAGTCGATTCTATCCATGCATCGGGGAAAGAGCGCTCCTCGAATAAACGATTGTATACTCGAAGGAGGACAAGTTTCGCCGATGATGGTAGATGTTTTAGCATGGAGTACACAATGGAATCTGGACCTGGTGCAGAATCCTTCGTTGACGCAAGAGCTGACTCCAATTCCCCTATAGAGAAAGGGGTGTTTAAAGTAGAGTCCTCAGACAACCCAACGGTAAACGGTATTGCTTCTTCCTTCAGTTTATACATCTGGAACAATCTATTATAGGCTGTAGTAGCAGAAAAGTTAGAAAAAGATGTTCCAAGTATATTAGCAATGTCATCACTGTTTGTGATTAATCTCCCATCTGGTTGCTTCAGCGCAATGGCTGGCAACGGAATGGAAGTACCACAAACTGATCTTAGTTTCCTCCACACTGTGGAGGACGGAGTTGTTCGTCTAATTGTGCTAATGTACTGTTCCCAAGAGTTCTTTCTACTCAGCCTAAATATCCTCCGTGCTTTCGCACGGAGTATTTTATATTCCTGAAGGTTTCCATTCGTTGGGTGTCGTTTAAATCTCCTAAGAGCTCTTCGTCGTAAACGGAGGATTTCTGTGCATTCATCTTTCCACCACGGCACAGGCGGTCGGCGTGGATGCGCAGAGGTTTTCGGAATGGTCTTTTCAGCGGCATTTAAAATTGCTTTTGTAAAATTTTCTATATTTTCATCAATGGGTGTCAGATAATCCATGTCAAGTGATACAAGGTAATTCGAGTAGGAGTCCCAGTTGGCTTTTCGCAAAATCCAACTGGAATTTCGAACATAACAGGTTTGGGAGTCACATAAACTGATCTTAATAGGCACATGGTCGCTTCCATACAAATCATTGAGTACCGACCATGTGCATCTAGTAGCTAATTGAGGGCTGCAAATCGATAGATAAACAGCTGTTCATCCACCAGTAGATGCTGCTAAATGAGTAGGAGAACCGTCATTTAGCAGACATAAGTCTAGTTCCGTTCTTACACTTTCAACAATATCACCTCGAGAGTTCCTAGTCGGAGATCCCCAAGACGAATGGTGGGCATTAAAATCCCCTACCAATAAGAACGGAGTTGGTAACTGGCTTATTAAATTCACTAAATCACTGTGATGCAGGTTTTCTTGTGGTGGCAAGTAGACACAACGCACAGTGATTTTATACGGGACAGCTGTTTGAACGGCTACTGCTTGTAAAGGAGTTATTAAGTTTAGAGAAACAGCATCGATACAGTCACGGGCTAGGATGGCTACGCCACCTCTAGCTCGATCTTCTGTAACGAAGTCCGATCTAAAAACTGAATAATCCCTTAAATGGAAATTATGCGATTCGTGGAGATGTGTCTCCTGTAGACATACAAACATTGGATACACATCTCGCACGAGTACTTTAAGTTCTTCTATGTGACTCCTAACACCGTTGACGTTCCATTGTATCACTGACTTCCTAAGCAAGGACATTTATTAGCTTAGCAAAGGGTTTATTTGACACCCATTGGTGCTCTCTCCTTTCTTTCCTGGGACGTTTTTAGACGTCTCAGGCTTACATTTCTCAGATTCCATATCCACCCGTTCAGGGATGGAATCTGAGGAAGTTTTGGGTTTAGGAGGGGTAGTTTTCACATTCCCTCCTTTGTTAGCTTTTTTCTTAATACCCGGTAACGACGGTGGCGATGTGGTCTGACGTAACACTGGTTTACGTGGTTTGGATTTTTCCAACGTCTTCTGCACAGAAGGTTTATTACCCGTTGATAATACCTTCTGCACAGAAACACAAGGCTCGCTTAGTGACTTATTTCGTGCTCCAATCCCCCCAGTGGAAGGGATAGGTACACGAGGCAAAACACTATCAGTTGCTGCAGGTTGTAACAAATTCAAAGACGGACCATTTGAGATTAAGCTCAAAAGGCGAGACACTTGTTCAGTTAGAGCTTCAATCTTCTTGGACAGCTCAGCACAGTTGGTACAAGACGATTTTGAAGCGGTCAGGGTAGCGGCATAAGTCTTACTGTCTGTCTTTGGCTGAGTGGATCGATAGAGTTTTTTGGCCTCTGGAAACGGCAGCTTGTCTTTCGCCATGATGCCTAGGATAGCTTTCTCTTCCTTAAAGGTAGGACAGTTGTAGGATCGCGCTGGGTGGTCACCACCACAGTTGGCGCATTTCGGAGAATTTACACAATCCTTATCATCATGGCCTTCAACGCTACATATACCGCATACGTTCTGCTTCGAACAGGTAGAGCTGATATGCCCAAAACGCTGACACTTGAAGCAGCGCCTAGGGTTAGCCACGTATGGTCTCACTGAGATCCTTTGGTAACCTGCATGCAAGTATTCGGGTATTTCCGGCTTTCCAAAAGTTACGATAAAAGAAGCTGTTGCTACTTTTTCTCCTTTGTCCATTTTCATTATAGGGATAACGTCCGTAACTAACTGAGAAGACAGTTCGGACTTTATTTCATCGATTGGAAGGTGCATTAAATCCCTACATGTGATGACCCCCTTTGAGTAATTCAAGGATCTGTGGGGAGCCACAGATACCATGACCTGGTCAAAGAAGGAGGTCATTTTTGATAGAGAACGGGTTTGTCTGTCGGTGGAAGTCGCAATTAAAAGTGTTCCGTTTCGAAGTTTCTTAATAGAGGCTACTGGGCCTCCAGCACACGCAGTAATAGCCTTGTTAATCAGGAAAGGAGAAACTTTGGAAAGATCTTTCCCTTCTTCGGCACTAGACACAACTAAATACTTTGCTGATGGCAATGTCTGCGACGTTGCCACCATCAACGTTTTACTCAGATCTTGACTATCGTCAGGAGAATCCTGGCGTGTCCTCTTCAGACTAGTCATATTTGACGTGGTTTTGGAATCCATAAATATTTTTTGCCAGCCATCGTGTCAAGCGTTACGGGCGAGACTATAGGAACGGGTACACCCTTGGATCACATTAAGATCATTTCCAACCCTCAGAACTCTGAGGCCTATAGCTTTTCTCCTTAGCTCGACTGGATGGGCATCAGTCGAGAACTCGTAATACTGTGCACAGGCTCCGACACCCATGCACCGCGGACACTCCCTGACCAAGGACCGAAGCGGCTGGTAGACCAGAAACCGCGCTTACGTCTTCGGCAGAGCAAGCTCACATCAGCGTCCCAGACCAGAGTTTGTCACGCTCTGGACTTTTCAGCACTCCCAACGCGCAACGGTTCTGACCAGTCAAAATTCCCTAAGCGAGGATGTAAGTGTTGAAATGTGTATAGATTGTGTTGGTGTGTGTATGTGTGTGTGTGTATGCTTTGTGAGTGGTGTAGTGTTAGGCTAGGGTACCGCGAGGGACGCCAAATCCCTCGTAGGTGCGGCTAGTCCGCACCCCCCTGCGGGGGTTATTAAAAATAAATAAGTATTTTAAAATAATATGTAACGAATGTGTATAAACGAGGCGTTTTTGAATGTGGGTCATCTTCATAACGAGGACTACCTCAGTGACTAATTGAGACGTCAGCTCGGACTTGATTTCTTCAAAGTCTAGATACATGAGTCCGTACATATAATGGTCCTTTTTCAATAAAAATTCAAAGACCTATGAGAAACCACAGAAGATACTAGTGCGGTCGTTTTCAGAAGACACTAGTTAATCCTGAATTAGCCTCTCTCCTAAAAGCGGGTTTGGTGTTTGAGCTTTATCCAAAAATGCTTCGTGAAAACCATCGTGATAAGACTACAGGAAAGAGTACACCCATAGAGAATGTTCAATTATTTCCAACCCTTAGAACTCTGGGGCTTAAAGTTTATTTTCCTTAGCTCAACTGAGTGGGTAGATCCAACACCCTATTTAGTCTGCGATTGTTTGCAAGTTACTTTTGATTTGCTCTTGGAAAATCGTCAATGAATCATCTACTGAACGAAAAGTCCTTGAAAAAGTTCACAAATCAGGTTCATTGGGTGGTTTGAGCTTCTCAAAATAAAATTTAATGCAACAAGTATTCCTAAAATAATCCTCCCATAACAAACGCATTTAACACACGATTAAAAAACAGCCTAAGGGCCCTAACGTAGCAATGTGAGCAAACCAAAACTGACCAAACCAACTCCTATGTGCTGAGTGTTATCAAAGTTTAAGTGGAGAATTGTGAAGGAATATTTCGCATGTTGAATTTTTGCATTTCGTATTGTTCTCGTCTAATTTGCAACAATTCTCTTCTTTCAGAAACAATTCCCTTCTGTAACCTGTCGAATCTGTCTTGCCTGAACAGCCACAAAAGTGAGTAAACAAACAGTGTTTTATTGTAAGCATATTTTAAGTTCGTCTCTCCATATTTGTTTAACCCGTTTTGCTTTGGCGTGTTTTATGTAGTTTTCCATTCTGCCTGTTTTATCCACGTGTAGCATCAGCTTACTAGAAGATTACTAGAAGATAAACATACAGGAAAATCTTATTTTACTATTTATTCTAATTTAGATGTAGAAGTGTATATTACTCTGCAAATTTACTTTTTGTGAAATGACGTATTTTTACTCTGGCATACTCATAGTTTTGCCCTACAACCACTGTCCTTCTTGCCTGGACCCCCACACGACCAACAACAGAATATGATGTTTCAGTAAAAAGGTTTTTCTAAATACTCAAGTTTTTCTACGCAGATAAGTAAAACACCTGTAGGTTAGGGCGTGAACATATAACTTTTTTTTTCCAGGCGAAAAACCTATTGAGGTTATCATCGCCTAACTAAAGTTGAGTTTTTAAAATAATACTACATAAATAAAACTAATCAAAATAAAACAAAATCAAATAAAATAAATGTTTAAAAATATTTGTAATAATCTAAAACTAAAGAACCTAAAATTATACATAATTTAAATATTATTAAATAGATTCAGGTGGCGTAAGAAAGCGATGACACGGTCGATAGCCCTGACTTCGTCCCTTAAAACCACCTTTAAACTACCTCGAAGATCGTAACGTATATACAAATTTTTCAACTTATCACAATCAAGCAGTGGTGGATCCTCATGTCGCATCAACCATCCATGCGTTAACAAAGAGTGGCCGATGCGAAGTCGAGTAACCACCACTTCCTCCCTACGATTCGAACGAACAGATGTCCTCCATGGTCGGACGGTATTTTTGATGTCCCTCAGCTTGTTTCTATTTACATTTTGCCATTCTTCATTCCAAACAGAGAATAGTGTAGCTTTAACTGTGCATACAAAATCTGATGCCATCACACGTTGTGTCGATGGCAACATACCTGTAGCTAATTTTGCACCTTCATCTGTTTTAGTGTTTCCAAATATTCCGCAGTGACCAGGCACCCAGAGAAATGACACCTCGACACCTCGTAATTGGAGCCTGTGTATAGAGCACAACTAAAGGGTCTCCAACTAAAGGGTTCTTAGTGTACATTTCCTGAATAGCCTGGAGAGCACTTTTAGAATCACAACACATAAGATATTTAGATTTTACAGACGGAAATGATCTTAAAGCTTGGAAAATTGCATAAAGTTCTGCAGTAAAAACGCTACAGGCTGAGGGCAATCCGTAAGTGAAAGTTTGTCCTTCCATATAAAATGCACAACCTATCCCATTGTCCAGTTTTGAACCGTCTGTGAATATAGTCACAGTATGTTGGTGAGTTTGTTGAATGTGCAAAAACTCCTGACGATAAATAACGTCAGGCGTATTGTATTTTAGGTACATGGACAATGAGAAGTCACATTTTGGCTTTTGTATTGTCCATGGAGGGATGTAGCATGATGTTCGTTCGAATATAGGTGGATGTTCTAAATTTAGATTCCTAAAAATGCGCAACGTTCTTATTCCGAAGGGAGCAGTTGAACGTTGACGCACGTTGTAACGATTCTCGAGATAGTTATCAAAAACTGCTTTGAATGCCGGACGTTTAGGTTTACTTCGAAGACCAGTGTAATATGAAATTTGTAGCATTTGACGACGCATTGAGAGAGATGGTTCTCCAGCTTCAACTGGAAGGCTGGAGATTGGGCTTGATCTAAAAGCACCAGTAGAAAGTCTAAGGCCGGCGTGATGTGTTGAATCCAGGAGTTTCAGAACCGTAGGTCGAGCAGATGAATAGGCTATACAGCCGTAATCTATGCGCGATCTTACAACGGCGCGATAGAAACGGAGCATACAGGTTCTGTCTGCTCCCCAATTTGTACCACTTAGAACTCTCAACATATCCAATATCTTGCTGCACCGGGTCCTCAAATCACGCACATGCGGATTCCACGAAAGTCTTTTATCCAATAAAAGACCCAAAAATCTCACATTATCTGCGGTTTGAAGCCGCGTACCATCAAGATAAAGAATAGGTTCCTGGTGTTGCCTGCGACGACTAAATGCTATACACTGGGTCTTCGAAGCCGAAAACTTGAAGCCCGTAGATTTCGTCCACTCTTGCAATTTATTAATTACTAATTGTAAGGATCTTTCCGCTGTTGCCATACTTCTAGCAGCCATATATATACAAAAATCGTCTACTAACAGGGAACAGTGGACCGGTGACTGTACGTTTGAAGTGACGCTGTTAATGGCAACAGCAAACAGCGTCACACTCAAAACGCCACCCTGTGGTACACCATTCTCTAGTTCGCAACGATCAGAATATATGCCTCCTAGACGTACATGGAAAGTCCTGTTATTCAAATAATTTTTTATAAAAGCAAGAATGTTACCTTGTATACCCCATGATTTCAATACGTTCAAAATTCCTCTTCTCCATGCCATGTCATATGCCTTCTCAAGGTCAAAGAAAACAGCTACCAGTGTTTGTCGTAAGATGAAGGCATTCTGTATAGCTGACTCCAACAAAACCAATTGGTCAACTGATGAACGTCCTTGTCTGGAACCACACTGAACGTTAGAAAGAAGTTTGTTTGTTTCTAGATACCAGACAAGACGACGGTTGACCATCTTCTCCAGTAGTTTGCATAAGCAGCTGGTCAGAGAGATGGGTCTGTAACTACTGGGATTAGTTTTGTCCTTTCCTTGTTTTAGAAGAGGAATTATTGTCGCTTCTAACCATGCTTCGGGAAAACCGTGCTCCTCGAATATACGGTTGTATATCCGAAGGAGAATTAGTTTTGCCGACGGTGGTAGATTTTTAGTCATGGAGTATACAATATCATCCGGGCCTGGAGCTGAATCCTTCGTTGACGAGAGAGCTGACTCTAGTTCGTCGATAGAGAAATCGATATTCAAACAAGAATCTCCAGACAATCCAACGATGAAAGGTAAGGCTTCCTGTTTACGTTTGTACACCTGGAAAGCGTCCTTATATGCAGAAGATGAAGAATATTTGGAGAACGATAACGCTAGCACATTGGCAATTTCCTCACAGTCCGTGGTCAAAACACCATCCGAATGCCTTAATGAAATTAATGGCATCGGAACAGAAATGCCACAGACTGATCGTAATTTCTTCCATACTGTAGATGGAGCTGTAGTTCTTGTAATTGTGCCAATGTACTGCGACCATGATTCTCGTTTACTTTGCCTAAATATTCTCCGTGCTTTCGCACGGAAGATTTTATATTTTTCCAGGTTTTCACTCGTTGGATGTCTCTTGAACTGGTTCAAAGCTTTTCTCCGTTGACGAAGGATCACAGTGCACTCATCATTCCACCACGGAACAGGTGGTCGTCGTGGTTTGGATGAGGTTTTCGGAATTGCCTTTCCGGCGGCATTCAAAACTGTTTTTGTAAATGAATTGACAATGTCATCAATGGGAGCCAAGTAATCCACGTCCAGTGATTCTAGATCTTGTGAAAATTGTTCCCAGTTGGCTTTTTTCAGGATCCAACGGGGATGTCGAACGCAACAGGGTGAGGAGTCACACAAAGAGATCTCAATTGGAATGTGGTCGCTACTGTAAAGATCAGGCAATGCTGACCATTTTAGCCTTGTAGCCAAGACAGCACTGCATAATGACAAGTCTACAGCTGTCCATCCACCTGTTGACGCTGCTAAATGTGTCGGAGAACCGTCATTTAGCAGGTATAAATCCAGTTCCGATCTGATGCTTTCGATCAGATTACCTCGCGGGTTGCATTCTGGGGAACCCCATGAAACATGGTGGGCATTGAAATCGCCCACTAATAAAAACGGAGTCGGCAACTGATTCATAAGGTCTACAAGATCTCTCTGTTGCAGGTTGTCACTTGGTGGGAGGTAGACACAACAGAGAGTGAGTTTGTATGGAACAGCTGTTTGAATTGCTACTGCTTGTAAGAGAGTTATTAAGTTCAGAGAAACGGCGTCGACACAGTCACGGGCTAGAATGGCTACGCCACCTCTAGCTCGATTTTCTGTAACGAAGTCCGATCTGTAAACTGAATACTCCCTTAGATGGAAATTGTGCGATTCATGAAGATATGTCTCCTGAATACAAATGTACATAGGGGACACATCCCTTACAATTAATTTGAGATCCTCAATGTGACTTCTAACACCGTTAATGTTCCACTGAATCACGGTTTGTTTAGGTGTGGACATTGTATTTTAGTGAAATGGATTCACCTGGCTCTCACTGCCGTCATTGACAATTTGTTGGCCTGGAATGTTGGACGTTCCAGGCAAAGAGTCATCAGAATCCATCACCCCTATTGTAGTGGTGGAATCTGAGGAATTTTTTGACTCAGAAGGGGAGTTAGAAATGATCCTCTTTTGAGTCGCTTTTAATTTTGCACCCACTTTCACAGGTGCAGTTTTGTTGTTATTGTTATTTTTATTATTATTACTCATAGTTGGAATAGGTTTCACACTTGTCTCTAATAGTGTCTTGCTTCTTCTAACTCTACCAGAGTTATCTGGCAATGGAGATGTCTTCGCACATTCAACATTATTATTTAAGTTGGGAACAGAATTTTTGGTCACCAAAGCTAATAACTGGCTAACTTGCTCCGTGAGAACTTCAATTTTCTTGTTTAGCTCAACGCAGTTGGAACACGACTTCTCAGTGGTGATAGCTGAGGCATAAGATTTCGTTTCAAGTCTAGGTTGAGTTGACTTGAACTCCTTTTTCGCTTCGTGGAAAGATGTTTTATCCTTTGCCATTATGCTGAGGATCGCTTTCTCCTCCTTGAACTTTGGGCAGTTAAAGGAGCGAGCAGGGTGATCACCAGCACAGTTTGGGCATTTCGGAGCACTTGTGCAAACCTTATCAGTATGGCCTTCAGATGCACACTGTCCGCATACCTCTGGCTTGGAGCAAGAAGAACTTACGTGTCCAAAACGTTGGCGTTTAAAGCACCGGCGTGGATTGGGAACGTAGGGCCTAACAGAAAGTCGTTGATAGCCAGCATATAAATATTCCGGGATAGATGGTTTCCCGAATGTCAGGATAATTGATGTTGTTGGAACTCTCTGACCGTTTTCCATCCTCATAATTCGAACGACATCTGTTACACCTTCTGATACCAGTTCTGATTTCATTTCGTCCTCACGGACATACAACAGATCCCTGCATGATATTACTCCCTTTGATGAGTTCAAGGTTTTGTGGGGAGCCACCGAAACCTTGACCTGATCAAAGAAGGAGGTCATTTTTAATAATAACTGTGACTGCTTCGAATTACTTGTTTCCAACAGCAGTGTTCCGTTCCGTAACTTCCTTATGGAAGAGACAGGTCCTGCTGCGCATCCAGTTATAGCCTTATGGATTACAAAAGGCGATACCTTAGAAAGATCTTTTCCAGCTTCTGTGCAAGACACAATTAAGAACTTTGGTGGCGCTAAATCCATTTCTTTCCTCATCGTATTTACTTCCCTAGGCATTTTCGGAGAAACCTCACGACGCCTCTTTACATTCAACTGGTTGGACATTTGTTGGTTTTCCATAATTTGTTTTTAAGCTAACCATCGTGTCAGGCGTTACAGGCGAGACTATGAGAACGGGTACACCCATAGATCACTTTCGATCATTTCCAACCCCCGGAACTCTGGGGCCCATAGTTTCCTCTTTAGCTCGACTGGATGGGCATCAGTCGAGAACTCGTAATACTGTGCACAGGCTCCGACACCTGTGCACCACGGACACTCCCTGACCAAGGACCGAAGTGGCTAGCGGACCAGCAACCGCGCATACGTCTTCGGCAGAGCAAGCTCACAGCAGCGTCCCAGACCAGAGTTTGTCAAGCTCTGGACTTTTCAGCACTCCCAACGCGCAACGGTTCTGACCAGTCAAATTCCCTAAGTTAAGATGTTAGTGTACGTGTATATGTGCATGTGTGAGTGTTTGTGTGTGTGTGTGTGTGTGTGTGTGTGTGTGTGTGTGTGTGTATGTGTGTGTGTGTGTGTGTGTGTGTGTGTGTGGTGTTACTGCTTGTGCAACTACTGGTGCAACTGCTTTGTGAGTTGTGTAGTGTTAGGCTAGGGTACCGCGAGGGACGCCAAATCCCTCGTAGGTGCGGCTAGTCCGCACCCCCCTGCGGGACATATAACCTACTGGCATGGAGGGACCATGCATCATGTATTAAGGGTCGCTACCAGCAGTAAACCTGCTCCCCATCGAGGTCACAGGAAGGGGTAGGAATGCCAATGGGTAGGAAAATGAATATTACAATGGATAGTAAAATTAGTAAAGGTACAAATATAATTTTTCTTATGTAGCTTAAGGCTTTCATCCAGAAGGACTATCAATGCATATTTACAAAAATGTGAATGGAATAGGATTAAGGAGAGAACAACAAACCTTTCTTTGGGTTTGAAAGACAAGAAATATTTGTTGCATGATGTGTGCTGGTGCGTATAACTGATGTATGCCTTTTCACTATAATAAGGCTATGTCTATCCTTCTTTCTTCCTTTGTCCCAAGGATAAATAATGCTATAAGTAATAAAGGTAGAATGAGCTACCCATGTTCCCCTGGTACCGGGGTAGACAGGGTTAATATATCGATATAAATATCCCCTGGGGAGGCGTTAAGAAAAGGCGAATATAATCCAAATAGAGCTTCACTGACATTAAAACCATTTCACTACTAATATTTATATTTTAATACCTGTTCCAGGAATGTGGTCTCAAGATCCTGTAGGAAGAAGCAGGGAAAACAAGTGCAACTGCCGGCCAGCTTGCAACCGGGAGCAATATACCTTGAACTCGTGGGATTCCCGCCTAACCACTGTCAGCAACCTACCTTCACACCTGTAACTACTTTATTTAACAGTTTAATATCTTTTCGAGGAAACTACTTAGTATTATTATCGCTATTTAGAAACTGTTTTAGTTTTTTTTAAATTTTGTTTTGCGAAAAACTAACCATCGCCAAAGATAACAAAATAAAACTACACATAAAATAAAAAGGGGAAACGTGGAAATCTAACCTAACCAAGCGTTAGTTTGTTACTTGTACTGTTAGTACAGAACAAGTAATATAAACAAAATTTATTTAAAGTCAATTCCTACTTAAGTCAACAAAGAAACTTAGGTTTATTTATTTTAGTTACTTCTATTCAATAATTACAATTATTACAAATAAAGTAACATAACCTATACGTTAAAACAGCTGCTATACCACATAACCTATAATATAAAATCAGCTGTTTTATGAAATCATATGTTATCACTTATTTCAAACTAAATGGGAAGAAATAACTGTATTCCATAGCTTGCTCCTTTTGTGTAAAGTTTTTCTCCCATATACAACTTAAATTAATTCATTAAATTTAATTGATGAATTCATATTTTTAAAAAAACTGTGTTAACATCAAGCGTCATCCACTACGAGTTCATAAAAACGTATTTGAACGTGAGTGGATGAATAAAAATTATTAACTATTGAAAATTTGAAGAAGATATATTTAAGTAGAGTGTGAACTAATAGAAGGAATTGAAAGAAAGTTTGTAGTTTTAAAAATATCGATCAAATGAATTTATGACAATGATTATAAACAATATGAGAGGTAGATATTATTTTTAGCCCTTTAGAGAAGGTTTATTTGTAAGAATTATAATTTAGTCTTCAAAATAATCAAAAGATTGTAGATGTGGGAGAAACGACGGAATACAATAAAGCTTTTATAATATTACCTCCCTTTTCATCACAGTATATACTACTATCTCCCTTTTTATCACAGTATATACTACTATCTCCCTTTTTATCACAGTATATACTACTATCTCCCTTTTTATCACAGTATATACTACTATCTCCCTTTTTATCACAGTATATACTACTATCTCCCTTTTTATCACAGTATATACTACTATCTCCCTTTTTATCACAGTATATACTACTATCTCCCTTTTTATCACAGTATATACTACTATCTCCCTTTTTATCACAGTATATACTACTATCTCCCTTTTTATCACAGTATATACTACTATCTCCCTTTTTATCACAGTATATACTACTATCTCCCTTTTTATCACAGTATATACTACTATCTCCCTTTTTATCACAGTATATACTACTATCTCCCTTTTTATCACAGTATATACTACTATCTCCCTTTTTATCACAGTATATACTACTATCTCCCTTTTTATCACAGTATATACTACTATCTCCCTTTTTATCACAGTATATACTACTATCTCCCTTTTTATCACAGTATATACTACTATCTCCCTTTTTATCACAGTATATACTACTATCTCCCTTTTTATCACAGTATATACTACTATCTCCCTTTTTATCACAGTATATACTACTATCTCACTTTTTATCACAGTATATACTACTATCTCCCTTTTTATCACAGTATATACTACTATCTCCCTTTTTATCACAGTATATACTACTATCTCCCTTTTTATCACAGTATATACTACTATCTCCCTTTTTGTTAAGGGAGGAATAAAGGAGGGTGGGTAGATTTGAAGCAGGGAGGCTTTAAGATAACACAACCGCGAGGAATGTAAGGATCTGTTACTGCAAATTTGGCTGAATTAAAACGTTTCGCGGGTAGATTTGTTAGGCTGAAGTAGACTCCTTCTCTACCTCAGGCTTGGTGGCGTGTCTACCCTCTAAGATATGAGGAACGTTAGACGTAAAGAAGGAACATAACGATCGTCTGGCACAAGAGATAAGGTAAAACCATTAAAGAGATATAGATAGATATTTGGAATTAAAGGAGGTTGTTATCACAAATAACAAATTATTAGGACTGAAATATAAAATTAAGCTAAACCTAAAGAGCTATAAAAAAACCAAAAAAGGTAAACAAAACACAAGTAGACTTTGAAAAGTACTAAAAGCGGACTCATGAAACCTTACGTTAAATATATAAACTTAATATTGTAAAGTAATGTATATATAAAGGTAAAGGTAAGACCAATAGTGCTTATCTGGTAAGCGTGGCTTTACCCGTTCAGCCACTGTAAGCGCTGCAAACTCAGACAGTAAGGCGAAGTATAGGCAATTTAACGTCACGGTAACCTTTTGTAACGAGAGAGAGCTAAATAGAGAAAAGTAAAAACGCCCGTTCATCCCTCCGGGAGACATGTTCAAGGATCACGTCACCAAAGTTCTCACTCTCCGTTAAAGATGTGGAAAATATAAACCACTGTCCTACTAAGTTTAAAAATAGGGAGTTTTTTAATCATAGATTTTCATAATACATGTACTCCACAATTGTAAGAATCAAACACTACACTAGATTAACCCTTACAATCGTGGTAATCAAACGCCACACCAAAAATAATACTACATAATTGTAACAATCAAACACTACAACAAATTAGCCCTTCAAAATTGTAACAATCAAACACTATACTAGATTAACCCTTACAATCGTGGCAATCAAACACCACACCAATAATAATACTCCATAATTGTAACAATCAAACAATACAACAAATTGGCCCTTCAAAATTGTAACAATCAAACACTACAATAGATTAGCCCTCACAATTGTGGTAATCAAACACCACACCAAAAATAATACTCCATAATTGTAACAATCAACACTACAACAAATTAGCCCTTCAAAATTGTAACAATCAAACACTATACTAGATTAACCCTCACAATCGTGGCAATCAAACACCACACCAAAAATAATACTCCATAATTGTAACAATCAAACAATACAACAAATTGGCCCTTCAAAATTGTAACAATCAAACACTACAATAGATTAGCCCTCACAATTGTGGTAATCAAACACCACACCAAAAATAATACTCCATAATTGTAACAATCAACACTACAACAAATTAGCCCTTAAAAATTGTAACAATCAAACACTATACTAGATTAACCCTCACAATCGTGGCAATCAAACACCACACCAAAAATAATACTCCATAATTGTAACAATCAAACAATACAACAAATTGGCCCTTCAAAATTGTAACAATCAAACACTACAATAGATTAGCCCTCACAATTGTGGTAATCAAACACCACACCAAAAATAATACTCTATAATTGTAACAATCAACACTACAACAAATTAGCCCTTCAAAATTGTAACAATCAAACACTATACTAGATTAACCCTCACAATCGTGGCAATCAAACACCACACCAAAAATAATACTCCATAATTGTAACAATCAAACACTATAGCAAATTAGCCCTTCAAAATTGTAACAATCAAACACAACAATAATTTAGCCCTTCAAAATTGTGACAATCAAACACTACAACGAAGATAATACTGCAAAATTGTAACAATTAAACACTACATTAAATTAGCACTTCAAATTTGTGACAATCAAACACTGCGACAAAGATAATACTCCAAAATTGTAACAATCAAACGTTTCAATACATTAGAACTCCACAATTGTAGCAATCAAATGTCACACCAAAAATAATACTGCAAAATTGTGGCAATCGAACACTGCGAGAAATATGAACAATACAAAAATTAAAAATGTGACAAACCGACTCTACAGCAATCACGACAAATTGTTACGACAAACACTACAGCAAATTACAAATCCAACATTGTGATAATAAATCACTACAGTAAACAATCTCGACAAATTGTGACAAACGCTACAGTAAATAAACAATCAAAAAGTATGAAAAGTAAAAATGCAAATGAATACTCCAAAATTGTGACAAGCAAATTCTACAGCAACGATTAAAAGTTATTAAGAGAAAGTGTAGTATATTAAAGTCTATGACAAAAAACTCTGCTAAAAGGATCTGACTTTATTTATAAACAAATGATTGTTGTGTGTATTGAGACTAGGTATGTGTGTTGCAGGGGGTTAAACCGAACACAACATTCTGCCAAGCTCCATCTCTTCACAACAAACGCTCACACCACCAAATACAGTAAAGACATACTGATGCAGGAGTCGCATTTATTTAGTAAGTTATATCAAATTATTATTATTATTTTGTAATTAATATGCTAAAGGGTAGTAAATAATAAATAGAACTATTTATTTTATATTTTTTTAATATTTCCCTATTACCCAAAATAATTTATTTGGCCAATTAAGAGCATGTTCGGTTATGAAAATAAAAGAAGAAATTATATACTGAGATAAAGAGTCTTTTTCTTTGCAAAATACTTTACCTCTACTTAAATTCGAGATACTCATATATTTAAGGAATACATTTTTCAGAAAAAATATAATCTAAATGTAATTCTTTTCCCAATATTTTGTTCCAAAATTTTAATATTACTATTAATACACTATTAAAACCAGAGCCAAATTTGTAGCAAGCTGTAACTTGCTAAGGAATATTTCTTGAACAATGTTTATTTTAAAAAATAACTTTTTGCTAAAGACTCGGTTCTTGAGAGTTGCCTTCCTGTGTATTTGCTACTGTAGAAGCCCTTAGATTGGCGAACCTTAGGATTTACTAGTAAATATTGGGCTTTACTAACATGAGTTGGTGAATATAAGGGTCTTATAAGTAAGAGGTGATTTTTCGGGCTTTACAATTAACGCTTGGCAAATGTTTGTAAAAACTAAAGACTGTTGGAAGAGATGGTTTTGGGGAATAAAACAATGACTATCTCTTCGTCGTCCTTTTGCTAGCAACGAGAGCGTCCGTTATTTCATGGAATCTTTATCTTTACTCATATTTAATCATTTTTTAAATCTAACCTAACCTAACGCAACTTACCTAACCTAACCTAACCTAACCTACAAACTGCTCTCAATTAAAAGACATATTTAATATTTGTCAACACTTACCTAACCTAACCTAACCTAACGCAACTTACCTAACCTAACCTAACCTAACGCAACTTACCTAACCTAACCTAACCTACAAACTGCTCTTAATTAAAAGACATATTTAATATTTGTCAACACTTACCTAACATAACCTAACATAACCTAACATAACCTAACGCAACTTTCCTAACCTAACGCAACTTACCTAACCTAACCTAACTTACAAACTGCCCTCGATTAAAAGACATACATATTTGTCAAAACTTACCATACCTTTGAGGGAAAACCGAAGATTTGCCGAGTTCATGATGCTAAAACTTCCACATGAACGATGATCACATAGGAGTATCATTAGGAAGATTTGAGTTTTACCCGTGAATTTTAAGATTTACCAATATATGGGCTTTTACAGGGTTATGGATAACTCGTAGGTTGTAACATGAATCGAACACAGTCGCATTCAAATATTTGTAACTTACTCTCTAACGGGGTCGTAGAACCCACTTCAACCCCTTT
>JBAIZL010000001.1:216117443-216147443 GCA_036971475.1 Prosapia bicincta
CATACTGAAGAGCATTTATGAAGTGTGCGCATGCAAGGATATTGCAGGGATGTAAACTTAGCTGTAGTTAAAGCTTTGATGGTGGGCAGAAGTTCCACTGTAAAGGCACTGCAAATTGAATGTAGTCCACAGGTGATAGCTTGTCCTCATGAGACAAACGCTCATTGAACTTTGTTACCCAATTTTGAATCGTTAGTGAAATTAATTTTACCATGGCGGTAGATCCTACAAACTTTTAAAACACCTGAAGGTGAATTTCCTAACATACTACCAATATATTTAGTTTAATATAATTGAACAGGGAGAAGTCAAAATGTGGCATTACAATGGAAAGTAGCTCGTTGATCGTGTGACTATAGTAGGTAGTATTAGCCCAAGTTTTTTAGGAAGCTGTAATGCACTTATGTGGAAAGAGTACATCCATGGAACCTTCTTGAACTTTTCGAACCCTCACTCTAAGGTCAAAGATTTCTCCTTTACTCAACTCCATGGGCTTCAAATGAGATCCTGGTAAAACCTATCCACCACAGACATTCCTTGACGAGGACTGAAGTAGGTAGTACATGTCACTCATATACCTTCGGCAGAGCAAGCTCACAGCAGCCTCCCAAATCAGAGTTGCTCAAGTTCTGACTTTCAACAATCCCAAAGTGCAACGACCACTCACAAAAACCCTGTATGAAACTGTAAATGTATAGGAGTGTTATGTAATCTTATTAATATATAATAGACCTGTGTTAGTATACAGAAATAAATGTAAGTTTGTGAGTGTATGAGTTTTGTGAATGACTGAATGAGTGTTGTTAGATCTGTTATGTTTGACTGGGGTTCCGCGTAGGACGCCAAACCCCTCTTAGTAGGTGCCGCTAATCTGCAACCCCCTGCGGGTTAACTCTCTAGTGCTGAGAGACATAAGGAATAACATGATGATTACACATATACAGGTCTGATAAAGGATGATTACTTTTGTGCATTAGAAGAGGTTTTTTCTCTGTAGATTTAAGGAGAAACGTCAATATAACTATTACCAATTATGACGGATCACAAAGAATTAAAAACAATAAGTATTATTAGAGTAAACCCATAAAACTGTTGTTTTTGGATATAGGGAAATTTTATGGCACCTGCTGTGCTGGTTGCATACATAAAGTTAGATTTACTCTACATAAGAGTCATAGAAAATTGTCACCTAATGTACACAACACTATAAGAGAACATACAAAAATAATGTTGGGTAGAATTAATGAAAGACAAAAGAATAGATTTGTTACAAGGTGATTGGCCTACTTTTATCTATGATTATGATAGATGTACAAAACTCAAGCACAATAGAGGTAGAGAAAGGTTGCCATTGTGAAGGCAATACTGCTTACTATAGGTAGAAGTAATACAGGGAAATAATGATTCCCTGATGTGGTCAATAAGAGGCAAGTTATGGTATCACATGCTTACCTGAAGAAGTCTCTTTACTGAGCATAATTACTTATTACACTTTTGATATTACTTGCGACCAAACTTTTTGTTAACTAAAGATTGTTAAATTGTTAACTTACACTTGGTGGAAACGTTTTCGTCTTACGAATTCTTCAGCCTCGTAAGACGAAGCTGTAAGACGAAAACGTTTCCTCCAAGTGTAAGTTAACAATTTAACAACCTTTAGTTAACAAAAAATCTGGTTGCATGTAATATCAAAAGTGTAATAAGTAATTAACAACCATCTCGTCATGAACAGCAACAAGATTTCGAGCATAAAGAGGTGGTCTACGAACTAACCAAACCCTACAAAGAATGTAAACAAAACCATGATATATATGTAGACATGAGAAAAAAATAGATAAACCCTCTCTGGTAAACGTCTTAGTAAACTCTTGATATAGAGATTTATCATAAATATCTAGGAATAGAATAAAAACATAACATGTGAATGCAGGGTAGCTCACCAAAAGTGGGGCCGATGAAAAATGTCTAGACACAATCTGCATTATTTTGCCTTGTTTTGTGGTTTTATGCTGTTATTTCCAATGAATAATAAGAAAGAATTGTGAATTTAAACTGGAATAAGGTACAGACATAAAAGTTTCTGTTCTGGAAGCAAGGAAGCATCACGTGCACAATGTGTCATACCTTGTGGAGCTACTCTCTAACGAAACATTAGAAGCTGTCGCCATTGAACTTTCTGTTTTTTTATACTATTTATTGTGATACTACTGTCTCAGAATATTTCTAGCTTTATAAAAAACAATTAAAATATTTATAATTTTAAATTTAATGAGCACAATTTTAACATTATATAATTAGGAAGACTGGTAATTGTTACAGGTCGGGATGGGATTCTTGGTGCCTCGCCCTAAACTGGATAACAGATCTTGGATGAACATTGTGAAGCCTTTTTCCTTGGAGCTATGGCTCTTCAACATTATTGCTCTATTAGTTACACCAATGGTTCTTTGGTACCTTTTGATGTTGAGCAACAGTCTAAAGGACAATCTTACACGAGGTAGGATATTGCAAAGTGTATAAAGCTATTAAATAAAAATGTCTTGATGCTAAATAATGAACAATTTACCACTCTTATTCAATACTCAATAACATTTTCAAGGTCAAACATTTTTAATATAAAAGTTGCTTGTTGTAATCACCTTGTATTCACTGATTATACTATAAGTAATTATTGCGTAACTAAGTGAATACCTTTTGAACATACTTGCTGACATGTCTCTAAACAATCTTTTCATTTACGTAGAGAGGTATCAGACAGTTCTACCTTGTAGAACTAAGGGAAAACTTACAATGTTACACAGTTACAAAAAAATCTGAAAATTACAGCCTTGGTCTGCTGGCTTGTATTTTAAACGACTAGCAGCAAGTTACTTCTTATTTTATTAGTTTGTCTGAAATTATTTCTCGATTCTTTTGTCTGGGATTCTAAGGCCAGCATAATTGTTTTCCTGGACTCATTGTATGATATCACTTTCAACCTCGCTATTTCTCTAGCTCTTATTTCTTTCCTTATCCTATCAATTCTCAAAACTATTGCTAGTCTTCTACAGAAGTAGATTTTAATTGAAAGAAGTTTATGTTTTTGTTTGTCATACTTATGACCCGTATAAAATTATACTTTTAAATAAAATATTATATAACGGATGTGTTTTATGAATGTTGATATTCCAACTGCGGTGTTGAAATTAAGGCTCCAACTGTTATCTTGGCCTAATCCTTTTTTCATGGAAAATTCTTAAGAAAAGGATTCTCACAGTTTTATTCTAGAAATTTCGTTTTTTTTCCTCGTGTTTATAATAACTGCATTTATTGATTTTGTAGAAATAAAACAACTGGTTTGCAAGCCAAGCATTGTCTTTTATTAATTAAATGGTGACATTTTGATAACAAACGCATTACCATCTTCAGACCTATTACGAAAGACACATAAACAACAAAAAACAATGACATAATAGAATTTTAAAAACTCATTAGGTCTTTCGTAATAGATCTGAAGATGGTAATGAATATGTTATCGAAACGTCACCACTAAATTAATAAATGACAATACTTGGATCGCAAATCAGTTGTTTTATTTCTATAAAGTTTAAACCTAGCGAGTGTAACATGAAGACTAAAGATGCAATAATTGAAGATCTGTTAAAAATTTCTTAAATAGTGCTATTTATGTGCTCTAAGTCGCCTTTTAGGAGTAAGGCAAACACATGAAACTTCCTGCAGGATAGATTCAGTTACATAGAACTACGGAAAAGACACAATACTTCCCTCGTACCTGGACTAGAGCAAAATTATAACAGATGGGATGAATACTTAATTAACAAAACTAAAGTTAACAAAATCAGAGAAATGGATTTTTAACCTTTCTTGAAAATAAATGAGCATTAAATGAGTTAAGAAGAGCTCCACCAGGAACTTTACCTCACGAGATTCATGACAAGAGCAGCGAGTGAAGCCTTATCAATGAAAATGTTCCCTTATAGATGACACACTGGTTATGTACAGTGACTACACACTTCAAGATGTAGTTAAAACTTCAATGTTGTTGATTTTAGAACTCAGTTGATTAATTCAGTATTTCAAACTTTTTACAATATTCAATAATATTTTACAATTCTAACACAATTATTTTGTTCTTGCAATTTTTCAGGAAATATATTGAAACTAGCTTCCAGTTACTTGTACATGTTCGGAGGTTTTTGTCAAGTCTCTTCTCAGCTGTCATCTAGAAAAGAAATGGTAATTCGATATTTGTTTCTTTCATGGAATATATTTGTTCTGATGATGGCCACTGCATACTCGTCTTGTATCATAGCCCGTCTGACTTCTCCATCTTATACAACAACAATAGACACAACCAAACAGCTGGTACAACTAGGAATGAAATGGGGAAAGCTATTTCCAGTTGCGGATATGTCTACAGTAATCAACTTGAATGTAAGTAAATTTTAATTACAATTTTAAAAAGGATCTTAAAAGTAATATATTATATATAATTTTTTTTATTATTAACACAGTACTGTTTAGATTACTTGAATCTGCAAGAGAATTTTGGTATATTTTGTTTTAATGACATCATTGTAACCATTCAACCAATTCCTCGACATGTTAATCTTGTATTACAAGGATTAATTCATTATACTTGAGACATTTTCGGCTTATCCTCGGAAGACATATAAATAAAAAAATAGAGTGTTCCTACTATACACAATATTTAAATAATTTGCAAAAAATAAAGTTATTTCACCAATAACTACTACTAAATTTAAAATAACATAAATGATTAAAATAACATTGAGCCATTCAAGTAAGAAAAGTAACTATCATAATACAAGAGGGTACAATCAGTTTAAAACTAAGGAGAAACAGATAAAGCAAAGGAAAATGTTTTTTGTGTGAAGAACCACAAAAGGTTACTATCCCTTGTAACAAATTATTACAACTAACAGCTAACATTATACTAAAATTAAATTTTTTTTTTAATTTCATTTGGAATACATACAGGGAAAACCAAATTCCCTATAGTTAATTAAAACCAAAATACAGTAAATCAGACGGCACAAAATGTTATTTAGGAATAAAATTAGTATAAAGGATGTATTAGCATTATTTGAGTCCATCTTCTCTTGAGCTTCTAGTTTTCCACTAAAACACTTGAACATGTATTAGTATGTCATACTTGCCTATAATAGTACTTAATTTTGTTATTATTGAGGACGTTTTTTTCAGAAGATGTATCCAATTGTCAACTCAGACTGTAACTTCAGTTATGTTCCAGCTAAAATACAGTCTGAGTTGACAATTGGTGATATCCTCCGAAACTGTTCTCCTCAATAATTAAAATAGTGTTGAGGAGTTTAACATAGGCTAGTACAACGTATTCAAGTGTTTTAATGTGAAAGCACCGTATTTGATACTTCAATGCTACCTTTGTACGTTATCAAAGATCATATTTGGCAAGAGCATTGCTCAGCTTGTCACATTCAAACAGTCTTGTATAGTTATAATCAATAGTACTGCTCTTGATTGTCGCGCTAGATCAGTGCATTGTTCAATACTGAGTCACGGACAAGACTCAGAATTTTTGATGTTTTTTGGTGCTATGACAAATTTTTGTTAAGTGATACCAAAAAGTAGTAATTTGAAAAACCTCAAGATATACAACACAAAAACTGCAAGTTTAAATCAATATTTCCTGTATTAAGAAGATGTAGCAACGTTCAATACAATATCTTTTATTTCCTCAATTAAAGTTTAGGAAGATGTAACAAAGTTCCATAAAATATCCTTAAGTGAGCAAGTGTTGAATGAGAATATTGAGCCTGAATTTTTGCTCTAGGTATTTTGTTATTTACCAGGTGTGCAAACGTCTCTCGATAGTGCAGCGGGGTGAGCTAAATTACATAATGTCTAAGCAATGTCTGGATATGATTAGGGCATAAACCAAAAAGTGCCAAGTCATATAGAAGATTGTTATACTCGAGAGGAGATTAACAGCAATATGTAACGCTAAAAAGGACTACAAAATTCAAGAGCTAAAAAGAAATTGTGTTCGATAAAACTAAAGAATTACGTTGTAAATAATTATATACAGTTCAGTAAATCGATATTACTGACAAGTTTATGGATCCTTGTGAGGCATTTATTACATATTTAGATTAACAAAGACTATCCTATATGAAGGCAAGGAAACAGCCATCTCTCTCTAACCCTCAAAATGAATTCCATGGATGATATCCCAAATGAAATGACAGATTGCTATTTTTTATTCTATGGATGGAAAGTAGATTTTACTTTATGATTTTATTAATGTTGGGATCGTAGTCCAAACCTGACGACCCATTAAAACAATCATGTGACATCTGTGAAACTTACTGTATGAAGAAGAAGACATAAATATAAGTCAAGGAAGGGATAATATGACCAAGATTGTGGTAATAGGGAAGAGATCTTGAGGGCAGAGATAATTTTTGAAATGGTCCTTTTTTGGTTATTGTTATATTTTTTTATTGTAGTTTGCTTAGTAAACTTAGGTATTAAAACAAACACTATTAAAATATTTTTTAATTATTTTAATTGCTCATTTATATTAATTTATTATATGTATTTATTTTCAAATACATTTTATTTTAAAATATTTCTAATATTTTTTTTTTTTTAGACTATTATATATAGAGCTTGTAATAGATAAATAACAAGAACTTATTTATATACAAAACTTATTTTTAGAAAAAGTATACACAATGTTAAACTACATGTTGAATATTGGAAAAAATAAAAAATTTTTTTATTTACTATTTTTTGAAGGTATTATAAAGAATGACTATTAATGCCTAGGAAGGACAGAGAAACAACAAGATAGGCTAAGATAACAAAATAATAAATAAATATGCCGCTTGTATAGGTATATACAGTACCGCTCAAATTAGTTGGGACACACAGGGAGTTTCACTCTTTTCATCATGCGATAGTTGGCATCACTGCTACAGTACTTTGATTTTGTTTTAATACAACCTAACCTCACAAACAATTAGTGCACAAGTGATTCTTTGTGCTTTACACATTTTCAGTGAAGTATTCTTAGTTTTTATTATTGTTGCAAGTTTGCGTGTTTGTTTAACAAACTTATTTTAGTTTTACAATAACTCAATTGATGGATACGACACCTAGAAAACGTAGCAAGATTATTATGCTACATCAGTATGGAAGTATGTCTCAGAGGAAGATAGCTGAAGAATGTAAGGTAGCTACTGTTAACCGACTTGTTAAGCAATTTAATGAGACTGGCTCCTTTTCTGCTAACAGAATAGGACATTGTGGTCGTAGAAGAAAAACCACACCTCAAACTGACCGCCAATTAGTTAGGAATAGTAAGATCAACCCCAGGTTGTCGGCTGTAGATTTAGCATGAGAAATTAACAAAAATTGAGTTAATATTCATGTTAGTACTGTTAAAAGAAGGTTGACAGAAGTTGGGCGAAAAGCTTACCGACCAAAGAAAAAGCAGCTTCATACTGTGGCAATGAAGAAGAAACGCTTGCAGTGGGCTATAACCTACAAAAAGTTCTCTGTTGAACAATGAAAAAATGTCGTTTTCTCTGATGAAACACATTTTTTGGTTCAGGGACATAAAGTTAACTTTGTCCGCAGAAGTGGGAATGAAGGTGAGACATCAGCTCACATCCTTCAACAACCCAAACATCCACCTAAAAAAAATGTTTTGGGGCTGTATGTCCTGTAATGGTCCAGGGCCATTAGTTCCAATTGAAGGTATGATGAACTCAGACAAATATATTACTTTATTACAAAGAAGAGTTATCCCACTCCTTTTGGAAATGTTTCCAAAATCCAATGGGATTTTTCAACAAGACTCGGATCCATGCCATACATCTAAAAAATGCGAGGAATTTTTTTCTGAGAACAAAGTAAAGGTTCTGGAATGGCTTAGTAATTCATCCGATTTAAACCCAATCGAAAATCTATAGGCTATTTGTAAAAAAAAGGATTTCTAAAGAAGATTGTACAACAAAAACATCCATGATTACTGCTGTAATGAAAATATGGTAGTACCATGATGACGAAATTTAAAAAATATGCAAAAAACTCATAGAATCAATGCTACAACGATGTGAAGAGGTTATAAAAAACAAAGGAGGACATATTAATTATTAGGGAGCTGTTTGTAATTTTTGTGGTCAATAAATTGTGTTTCATTTAAGAATCGTAAACATTTACCTGGTGTTCCAATTAATTTGAGCGGCATTGTAGGTAAGTATTAGGTATCACATGTGCAATGTCATGTATATAAATAGACCTACTATCTAGCATGCAAGAATATATATATAAAAGTGGCCCAGAGGGCTCAGGAGGCCCTTGACTTAAGGGGCTCAAGCCCCATCCCCAAAATTTTCAACTCACAAAATGAAAAAATCGTAAATACAAGACCATTTCCTTCAGGCATTTCAATACAAGATAACATAAATCAAATTAAACAGACTAAAATAAATATAATATTGTTGACTTTTTTTACTTTTTGTAAAAGTTATATTTTTTACTTACTGTGTAGAATATGGACAGAACGTGTAGTAGTGAATTGAGTGTTGTTAGAAGCATGTATGTTAGACTAAGGTACTGAGAGGGATGTCAGCACATGCTAGGTGCAGCTAGTCCGCACCTCCCCTGCAGGTAGAATGTGTAGTAGTGAAGTGAGTGTTGTCAGACGTATGTATGTTAGACTAAGGTACTGAGAGGGATGTCAGCACATGCTAGGTGCAGCTAGTCTGCACCTCCCCTGTGGGTAGAATGTGTAGTAGTGAAGTGAGTGTTGTCAGACGTATGTATGTTAGACTAAGGTACTGAGAGGGATGTCAGCACATGCTAGGTGCAGCTAGTCCGCACCTCCCCTGCGGGTAGAATGTGTAGTAGTGAAGTGAGTGTTGTCAGACGTATGTATGTTAGACTAAGGTACTGAGAGTGATGTCAGCACATGCTAGGTGCAGCTAGTCCGCACCTCCCCTGCGGGTAGAATGTGTAGTAGTGAATTGAGTGTTGTTAGAAGCATGTATGTTAGACTAAGGTACTGAGAGGGACGTCAGCACATACTAAGTGCAGCTAGTCCACACCTCCACTGGGGGTAGAATGTGTAGTAGTGAATTGAGTGTTGTTAGAAGCATGTATGTTAGACTAAGGTACTGAGAGGGACGTCAGCACATACTAAGTGCAGCTAGTCCGCACCTCCACTGGGGGTAGAATGTGTAGTAGTGAAGTGAGTGTTGTCAGACGTATGTATGTTAGACTGGGGTACCAAGAGGGAGGTCAAGTCCCTGTTAGGTGCAGCTAGTAAATACCTTACCTGCGGGTAGAATGTGTAGTAGTGAAGTGAGTGTTGTCAGAAGTATGTATTTTAGACTGGGATATCAATAGGGATGCCAAGCCCCTGTAAGGTGCAGCTAGTCCGCACCTTAACTGCGGGTAGAATGTGTAGTAGTGAAGTGAGTGTTGTGAGTATTATGTATGTTCGACTGGAGTACCGATAGGGATGCCAAACCCCTCTCAGGTGCAGCTAGTCCGAACCTCCCCTGCGGGTAGAATGTGTAGTAGTGATGTGAGTGTAAGCCGTAGTATGTATGTTAGACTGGGGTACCGAGAGGGACACTGAGCCCCTCTTATTTGCAGTAAATCCGCACCTCCCCTACGGATAGAATGTGTAGTAGTGAAGTGGGTGTTGTCAGAAGTATGTATGTTAGACTGGGGTACCGAGAGGGACACCAAGCCCCTGTTAGGTACAGCTATTCCGCACCCTACCTGTGGGTAGAATGTGTAGTAGTAAAGCGAGTGTTGTCAGAAGTATGTATGTTAGACTGGGATACCGAGAGGGACACCAAGCCCCTGTTAGGTACAGCTATTCCGCATCCTACCTGCGGGTAGAATTCTTAGTAGTGAAGTGAGTAAAGTCAATAGTATGTATGATTGACTGGGGTATCAAATGGAATACCAAACCCCTTTTAGGTGACACTTTTCCAATCGTCCCCTTTGTTAGAATGTGTAGGGGTGAAGTGAGTGTTATCAGTAGTGGATATGATTGACTGGGATAACGAGGGCGACGCCAAACCTCTCTTAGGTGAAGCTAGTTCGCAACTTCCCTGCTGCTAAAATGTGTAGTAATGAAGTGAGTGTAAGTAGTAGTATGTATGTTAGACTGGGGTACCAAGAAGGACGCCAAACCCCTCTTAGGTGCTGCTAGTCTGCACTTCCCCTGCAGGTAGAATGTGAGGTAGTGAATTGAGTGTTAATAGTAGTATGTATATTAGACTGGAGTACCGAGAGGAACGCTAAACCCCAAGATGCTGCTAGTCTGCACTTGACTTGCGGGTAGAATGTGTAGTAGTGAAGTGAGTGTTGTCAGTAGTGTGTATGCTTGACTGGGGTACCATGAGAGCCGCCAAATCCCTCTTAGGTGCAGCTAGTTTGCACCTTCCCTGCTGCTAAAATGTGTAGTAATGAAGTGAGTGTTGACTGTAGTGTTTATGTTAGACTAGTGTACCATGAGGGAAACCCCTCTTATTTGGTGCAGCTAGTCGTCACATCCTCTGCGGGTATAATGTGTAGTAGTGAAGTGAATGTTGCCTGTAGTGTTCATGTTAGACTGGGATACCTCGAGGGACGTCAAACCCCTTTTAGTAAGTGCAGCTAGTCTACACCCCCTTGCGAGTGTAATTAGTTTAAAAATATAAATATTATTTAAGTTTTATATATAGATATTTGTGTAGTTAATAAAATTATATTTGTATTTTGTGAAATATTGATGAAAGCAACACAAAACTGCTGAAAGATTCAAAATTTGGAGCCCTTCTATGGATATATATATATATATATATATATATATATATATATATATATATATATATATATATATATATATACACACACAGTATATATATTTAGGTTAGTTTTGGTTGGTAAAGATTATTTAGATTTTTTTGACTAGGAGACTGACAGACTTACCTTGGTAAGAGTCCACTCTGTAGTCTTGAAATAGAAACACATAAAAGCACTTAAACAATGATGTTTAAGTGCTTTCATTGTTTAAGTGCTCTTATGTGTTTCTATTTCAAGACTACAGAATGGACTCTTACCAAGGTAAGTCTGTCAGTCTCCTAGTCCAAAAAAAAAAAATATATATATATATATACTAATGCAAATAAAACTAATATTTGTTGATTCCATCTTCACGTGAGCTACTATTTATCACTACAAATAAAACGTTGAATGCTATTCATTGTTATAAAAAAGTACAAATTTTGTTAGTAATTATTTTTTAACTAAGACATTTTTTTCAGAATGAATGGAATAAACAATTTGCTGCAAGATATAAAATCTACACACAATCTGAAATCTCAAAAATGATCAAGGCCAATTCAATGGCAGTGTATTGCAAGCTTTTAGATACTTATAATGTATTCTATACAAATCATATTGACGAAGAAGATCTTCTAAAGTTGAGAATAATGAAAGAAAGGGTCATAATGCATGAACTTGCTTTTGTATTTCAGAAGAATTCACCTCTTACACCGGTATTTAACAGAATGATAATTAGACTTTTTGAATCAGGGATAACAACTTACTGGAAAAAACATTTTGGGCTAAAATACTCGAATGCTTCGAATCTTCAGTTGTTTAATGACGTTATAAACCACAGCGACGAACTGAAGCCTCTATCAATGAGTAATCTAATGGGAGCTTTTTACATTCTTATTTTTGGACTATCTGCGGCATCGATTTGTTTTCTGCTAGAAGTAGCATATAACAGAAATAAGTTACCAATACCTTTCAAAAATTAATTCTTGTGATTATAATTTCTAACTATAAGCCCCGGATAGCACAATGACATTTTCCTCTAGTTTATTACGGTTTATGATAGGTTAAAATCTTACTAACACAATTTTAAATTATATTTTTTCTATATGAATTTAGGTCAAATGACTTTTCTATTGTTGCTAATAAATCATAGCAAAATGCTACAAGAATGGCAGGGATGACTAATGTGAAACTAGTGAGATTAAGTGAAAACATTCTGGTCCGAAATATAGAGAAGGATAGCCTCTGCAGTCAATAACGGAAAAGATCTTGTGTTGTAACCCCATATACAAAAAAAGAAATTATTGTTAGCTGGAATAGAACACAATGATAAACACAATGATTCCTTGTTTGTCGGAAAAAAAGGAAAATTATGGCATCCTAAGGACTTATTCTCTTAATTTTCTTGCATTTCCTAGGCTTTTAATAGCATTAATTCTTTTTTTAAAGTAAACTACATGCTAAAAAAGTAATATAAAAATTTGCTTATAGTAAATTCCTACTGAGGCCAAGAAAGAAAAATTTCATCATTGTTTGTTTATTTCCAGTTTCTTTCTTTATATTACTTTTGTAATTCATTTTTAACCCTAGGCTGTTATTTATAATATTGTGTGATAACCATGGCAACAGTTTAAGGTTATACAATAGGTTATACAATGTTGTTTTGACGACAACCAGATGGGGGGAAAAAATTCACATACATCTTTGAGAAAAAAATGTTTATGTATTGGAAAGTTGACTCAGTGCCAAAGCGTGCAAGACTTTGAACAAGAAGATTCAGTTTGAATCCAGATAGGCCCCCCCAAATGTTTATAATTTAATTATTGCATAATATTTTTTAAAACTTTATTAACATCAATTGTCATTTACTATAGGTTAAACAAAAATGAATTTGAACTCGATTGGATGAATAAAAACGTATTTTATTAACGATTGAAAATTTGTACAAGATATATATCATTAGATTGTGAGCTAATAGAAGGAATTTTAAAAAAATCAGTTTGAAACAATTATTATTACATACAATAGCAGCTTTTTTACAATTGACAGAGTTTTACTCTCAACTTACCTCAAGTTTTTGTTGTTTTGAGAATTATAATTACTTCACTTATCAACAATAATTCTACACACAAAACACTGACTTGTTAATGGGTTCTCTCATCTCAGCTATCCTAGGTGAAATATTCCTCCACCACATCAAACAACAATACATTTTACAAAGCAAGAAACATACACATAAAATAAATTACTACCATAGATATGTAGACAAAATTTTACTATTATGCAATGGCAACAAACGGCAATTCAAATATCTTCACAATTACATCAACACCATATATCAAAATATAAAATTTATCCTCGAATTAGAATACAAGAATAAAATAAACTTCCTGGACTTTACTATCCCCAAACACAATTAATTTCAAAATATACAGAAAACCAACAACCACTATACTGTCATATACAACACATCTAATCACTTCACACAACACAAATATGCTGCATTTAACCATATGTTACATTGCCTAATCAATACACTCATACAACAAAAAGACTATGACGAAGAACTTAATACAATAAAATACATTAGTCAACAAAACTGCTTCCAGCATACACTTATAGATAACATACTCAAGAAAATTAAACACAAACAACACCACAAAACAAGCCACAAAAAGCAATAAATGCATTTTCATTACTTACCACAGCAAACACACACATAAAATTGCTTCCATATTCAGAAAACTCAATTACCAAATATCATACAAAACAACCAACACTTTAAGACAACACAAACAACCCTATCAACTATGAACAGACAAATACAAACTATCCGGTTTATACAAAATAACATGTAACAACTGCCCAACTTCTAGACTGGCCAAACTGGTAGATCATTTAACACAAGATTCAAAGAACATAAAAGACACAAAAACATAAATCCAAAATATAGCTATGCAATACATACACAAAACACCTAATACACATACACAAACATTCATACTAATTTCAAAATTGGAAATATTCAAACATCACACAACACAAAAACAAACATATCTTAAACAACCACATACCTTTCGAATCTAACACCTTTTCCATTATAAAGTTAACAACTCGTTTAAACCAAATCCCCTTCTACCTTCATAAATCATATATCCAGCAACCTTGAGCAGTCTGTAGCAGTAGCGGACTGGCTTTTTCAATTAAATGATTATTTTGAAACTCGTTAACAAGTAAATTCTAAAGTATTCACTCAGTTACGCAATAATTACTTACAATTTAATTCAAGATACTTACAACAAGCAACTTTAAAAATTATAAAAAATTGCCTGTTAAAATCGTTAAAATTAAATCAAAACGTTTCCCTGAAAAGTTTAAATATTTACAGTTTTTTTAGTTAAAATGAATTAACAATATGCTGCAACAGCTGATATACATTTTCCTCGTGATTTTGAGTTATAAAACTGTAACCAATCAAGTTGATAGAAATACCTCTATACCATATGGAACCCCCCACATCCTGCTAGGAGGTTTTTACAAAAGTCAACGTTTTTGCCTTTCTTGAGACATTTTCTGGTATTTTAGGAGTATAGTCAGGAATCAAGGTAAGTAATTCCATTTTATTTTCAATTTGTCCCTCTATTCGCCCTATTTTTTAATAATATATAAATCTCTATTCGGATTTCAGAATTAAAGTCAATACAAAGAATAAATATCATTCTACAAATGTAGTGCAGAACAATTTGTCTGACTAGTTACAATTTTGACTACCAGATAGTGACAAAAGACAACCAATTTTCAAGGCTTATAAAGTGTTCATCTCGCTTTTTTACTGAGAAAACCATTCTTAATTATACACTAAAAAAACGATTGTGATTTTTTTTTCATTAACATTTTTCATCATTTCACCTTACTTATATTAGAGGAGATCCATGACTCCAACTTTACTACATTAAGGTACTTTAAGTATTAAAACTAATTTTATTCTACACCAATAGGCAAATATTTCCACAATTAGGCTTAAAAGATAAAGCCCAATTATTGGTAACTAAGCAAAGGATTACCTTGTTTCAGCTGCGGCCCAACTTCTTACCCATATTTAATGTTATCTTGCCAATTATAATAAAAACCGTTCTTTTACTGCTGCAGAGTATTAAACCTTTGCTAGCAATTTTAGAGAAGAAATTTCAATAGTATTAGAAGACAATGTACTTTGTGTATGAATTAACATTTTAATATTTTCTAAATATCTTGAATTGTAACATTCTAAAAGTAATTTAATTTGTTTCAGAGATCATTAGTTGGAATATTTTACATTATTTCAGTATTTTGAGAGTTTAACATGCTAAACATACAAGTTTGAGAGTATTTAACATACACGATTAAATAAGTTCAATTTTTTTTATATATGAACTATACACTTTTAAATGTTTATAAACTTGCCTGTAGTAGCACTTACTTTGTTTGTTGAGGACGGCTGTTTCGAGAGATGTGTCCCATTGTCAACTCAGACAGTAACTGATCTCAAGGTTTACATAGGTTAGGGTATTAGGGTGGGGGTGGGATATTATGGTGGTGTGGGTGTATTTTGTGATTATTAGGAGTTATGGTGTTAAAAAGTGTGTGTGTTGTAATGTAATTGTGTGTTGAGTATGTGTGTGGGGTATAGTTTGAAGTGTCTGTATATTTCGTATTGTTCAGTTGTGTAGCGTTGGTTATTTCTGTATTGTTTATGAAGAATTTGTAGGTTAGATATTATGTCTGTGTGGTCATGTTTTGTGGAGTTGAGATGATCGGCGAAGTTTGATTGGTTGTTATTGTTTGTTAGTGCTTTTATATGTTCTTGGTCCTAAACATTTAAAAGTGTTTAGTGATAACTAGTAGCTCACGTGAAGAGGGAATCAACAAATGTTATATATGAACTATATTTTCAACTAAGTGAACAAACTTGAGCAACTTGTAGCGTTCAGTCCTTGAATTTGACACCAAGACAGAATATAATAAATAATAACAATTAATTTCCGGTGGACCTCACAGAAAAATCTAAAAGCGGCAAATCTGTGAGTTAACTTGAGTTTATGTAACAAAGAGGTTATGAACAAAGTAAATTGCTAAAATACTACCTTACAATAGAATGTTCTTTAAAGATGTAGACGATGGCGTAGAGTGTGAACACCATTAGAATTGTTCACTAAACACTTTTAATTATTTAAGTTTAAATTTTCAGTAAAGAGTAACAACAGATACAATAGCTAGTTTACCACGTCCTAATCATTTGTTAAATAACGTACAATAATAAAGAATTAACAATGTGAGAATAATTAATAGTTAAAGATTATAATATTAACAACTTTGTTTTGAGATAATTCAACACTTATTATATAAATGACTGTGAAGATAAAAACTTGTAAGAAAACAACATTCAAGAAATGAGCCCAAAAATGTTGAAGAAAGAACAAGAAGAGAGACGACGATCACTGTTAGGAGTTGAGTACACACTGCCATAAAATGGTGAGAGAATCGTGCAGTAGATCGCATGCAATAGGTTATGCGCAGTAGTTTGACAGGAAGTAAAGGTAGACGAATTCCAAGAACTGTACCAAACATTAGTTACACTTTTTTGTATTAAATTGATAAAAAGCACTATTTACTAGAGTTAAGTAAATACTAAGTATTTAACTATATTTAAGTATAAAAGCACTATTTACTAAGTAAGTAGTGGTTTTTTGCCAACTTAAAAAAGTTTAATTTTATACAAAAACCGCAAGATGTACAACATAAAAACCACAACTTTCAAGATTAGTGTTTGGATGAGTTTAAAACAGTTGTTTTATTTAAGAAGCTACACTGCAACCCAGTAGGGATATTTAACAAATTGTCTATTATATTACTGTTATTGCACATCATGGTCTGGCTAGATGATATTATAATACAAAGTGTTTGTACTTATTAGCAAATTATTACTAGGAAACTACATTAGCTCTAAGGCTTGGCTATCAGTTTTCCACTCTGTAACTTGGTATTAGCTTAAGAAATAGTGTAGAACAAAAATAAAAGCTTAGAAGTTTCAGACGTTTGAAAATAATATAAGATAACCTTTTATTTTCCTTAATCATCAACTCACTTAGTAGTATCAAAACCACTACTTACTGATATTTCATAGCAGATGCATTCTCACTTGAGAAACAGGTGAATTTTTCTAGGCTGTGAATTAAGGATAAAACTGTTTGCACAGATGTGCTACGCTATTGTGAATTTGTGGTGTTTTGGTATTCTGTGGAGTGTTGTTCTGAGAAAAAGTTAATTAATAAACTAGTATTATTCATAAACGTCTGTTGTTGTTGAGAATATGTGGTAACAATCCTTGGGATAAAGAATGTTACTAAACCTGCTCACAATGAATGGTTAAATGAGTGTCAAAATTAATTAGGTGAACCCTTTGTTGTGGCAATGGTTGTAACACCTTCTTATGTGCTTCCGTAAACTACATCGTAAGTTCCAAAACCATTACTGCATACATACAATATTTTAGTTCAAATGCTATGAAGCATTTTTATAATTTTGTGATAAGTTACTAAAGTTATGAACTACGCTGTTCAATGTTATAGCTATTTGTTCATATTCTGTCATGTAAGAAACTTGTACTTTATTTCTTTAGTGTGGTTAGAAAGTTGAACAAGCTTAAGTAGAGTCGCTTCAACTGAGGGCCCACTGAATAAAATCCATCTCTTATCAGACAAACAACAAAAAGCAGTCCAGGACTGGGGGCTATGAAAGGTTAAATCATTTTTATGTAGCCACAACTCTCCCCATGGGCTATATCTTCGCCACAAATGGTGAGATGCCTTAAGGGCAGCCTTGGGGAGATATGCCTCAAATATTTGATTCCACCAATTCTCAACTCCACCAGAAAAAAATTAACAGACTTTGCCGGAAGACCCCTGTCTCCCAAGTCAACAGGGAAGTAAGTAGTGACAGGAGAACCCCTTCTGACGAATAGAAGAACACAAAGATTCATACTTGTTGGCCTTGTACAGATGTTGCATCAGGATATTAAATTCCCATGAGACCGTCTATTCCACCATCACCACTGAATGGAGTGTCAATGAATATGCCAGAAGATCAGGACACAAAGATGTAATGCCCAAAACAGAAGGAAACTCATAATGTCTATTGCCAGGATCCATAGATATAATCCAATTCTGACATACTATATGGCAAAAAAATAATCCAATCCTGAAAATAATAGTAAAATTACGAAACAAAGAAGGTGTCGAAAAATAAAATCTTTACCTATCATAAAACACAATAGTTTGTTGAAGGTGGCTGATCAGAGAGGTTAGTGATACCTCTCTCAGAACTGTTATTACTCCTTAGAACATATTACGTTAAAGGGGTATAAACAATATGTTTACCTCTATCCTTCAATTGTTTACAATTAATGTACACTCCGTTAATGAGTCATTCATTAAAAATAGGTGAATAAAATTAATCTGTATGAATTTACTAATGCATAGGTAGATTCTACATTGACATATACCTCAACTTACAGTAAGCTGCATCGCCTACGTACACATACTCCGTCAGAAATAACAAAAATTACCAAACAATGGTATTAAAGTGCGACAAAAGAAATATCATCAATGTAAAAACTAATTAGTATCTGTTAGTGCCTGGTCTGTCTAAAGAAACAAACACAAACTGTGGTTTGCTATTTTGAAGTATACCATAAGAATTCAGAAATAATGTGTCAAAGTGTAATTATGTTTGTAAATAATTTGTCAACTTCGTTTCATATTTTACATCTTGTAAGCAATTTTAAATTTTTGTCACAAGTACAAATGTGTAGTGTATTCTACTTTTTGTTCTGGGCCTTCCATCGATGTCATGTCCAACTACAACCTTCAAAAAGAGTTGTATAAATAGACTTTCTCTTTTCTACATAGAAAAATGCTGTTGTATATGACAAGTGTAGATCCATAAAGGTAAGATTTTAAGCAAAAAATTTGGCATTTTAGGAATTTAATTTTTTTTAACGAATACATTAGTGCATAATTTAAACAAAATTCCTCTCTTTTTTAAAGCAAAATTCCCTTAACAATGTTAACAAATATTTAAAATTTGGTAATGTTTAGCCTCCTTCAAAATCTACCACAAGGGGTCTAAAATGGCTAAATTTAAGCCTAAACTGAATTGTGATATTTTGTAAACTGTAACAAGGATATTATTTACATTTGCATAAATGTATTTTTGTTATTCAATTTATTTATATTGTACAAGCAATAACTCTATCTCACCTTGCTAAATGGCCCATTACCTTCAGTTTGTAAAATTTAATACTTTCAAAATTTGTATAGCGTCATGTAGAGCAGGATTATTTTCTTTTCAAATCATTTAAAAAATATTTGTTTAGATTAATATCACTCCCAATAGTAGACATACACACTACCAAAACCAAACTGTCTGGCAGTGTATCAACCGACAAAAACAGTGTTAATTATTTGTAAACTATAAACACTGCTTCCCCTGAGATGTAATGGTAATCAATCATCAGCCAATTTGTGGTTGTTCTACATTTTTTACTTAAACATGTGTATTTAATATCAAGAGTATAAGTGGTACAAAATACAACACAACACCAACAACAAAGATAAACTACAAGCACCAGGGGTATACAAACTGAACTGCGACGAATGTAATAAATTCTACATTGGACAAACAGGTTGCAGCTTTAAACAAAGAGTCGAGGAACCCAAACAGTTGGTGAGGAACCAACTCAACATTTTACAATCATGTAAAAGAAACAGGACACAAATACACAGACATTTACCAGAACCTAGAAATCCTGCACATCAAAAAAAAGAACCACATCTCAACACACTAGAACAATATGAAATTTACAGACACACAAAAACACAAAGTACAAACATACTAAACGAACAAACACAATACAAATCACACATACTATTTGATACTATCGAAAACCTACCTTTAAAACCGTCACTGCTTGACACAATAACTCCAAGCAGAAGACACTGATGAAGATAGGCACATAGCGATCGAAAACGTTCTGTCTCAGTAAGTTTTAACAAATTTACTAACTTTAGGTCACAAGTTGCCTAAGGTTAAATCTTTGTCCATTTCGATGACCATGTCATCAACATCAGTGGGTCCTATTATAATCTAGAATACAATAATTTACAAACTAGACTGACCTAGAGAGTAAATTACTGTATTCTAGATTGTAATAGGACCCTCTAATGATGATGGCATGATCATCAAAATGTACATAAGGGTAAAGACTAAGTTTCGCCCTATTTCGTTTTATGAAACAAAGCCTCTCACGATGAGGCTCACTTAAGCCCTTACGTATTCACTTAGTTAAGTATTTTTTAATTATAGCTCAATCAGTGAATTCAAGATGATTACAACAAGCAATTTTTATTATAATTAACCATGTATTAAAAAAAACAATTAAAAAAATTTATACACAGTATTTGTATTCAGATAGTGTTACAAATTGTTCAATAATAGATTAAATGTTTACTTCCAGGTAAATTATTGAAATTACATGCGGTGAATGTTCCATTGTTAGTTTCATGTACTTCTCAAAGTTCAGAGTAAGATCAAAGCTTTATTTGTTACTGATAATTTGTTTTGATCCATGCTCTTATTAATGATAATAGCCTGCACTTAAATAACAATGATGTCCATTGTTCACATTTCTTTTGTTCTAATATTGTTTTAATTGAGTTTTTCATTTCATCTCCCATCAAATACAAGTATATATTAAAATTTACTTCTTGTGACAGCTTGTTATAAACTTTGCACTCGTTACAAACATAATGTGAAACATCTGTACATTGAAGCACATATTTCATCATTCAATTTCAATGATTCTAAGCACTTTCCAACTGGTAGAAGAATGCTTGTCAATATGTAAAAGTTTTTGTTGTTAACTGAAACATTTGATTGTTCTTAGTTTAGTTTCTGTTAAGACATAGTTTTTCTATGTACTTTTACAATACGTCAGTGTTTCAGCCGGCCAATAATTATTTTGTTTTCTTCACGTTTTCCTACAATGACACGTGCTATACATAAACATTTAGATACTTAACAAACTCTCGAATAACACTTTATATATCATGTTCCAGTATAAATCAGGTAATTTCACACTCGATTCAAATGTAACTTGAACATAGGCCAGGACAATGTGTTTAATTTCACACGTTTTTGTTTTCAGTAAAATATTGGATTTAAAGTTAATTTACTGATTTTTTTGCTACCTTATTTAAAATAGTTTCTGTGTTGACATAGTTATATTTAAAAATTATTTTTTAATGTAAACAAATAGGAAAAGTAGTTTACACTTAAAGTCACAACTTTGAGTTGACCAATGGGACAGATTTCCCGAAACGGCTGTCCTCAATAATAATAAAAAATAAGTTCTAACTTTTTTTCCAGGCAAAAAACCTATCAAGGTTATCATCGCCTACCTCAAGTGTTATTTAAAACAATTGTTCCATAAATGAAACTAATCAAAATAAAATAAATAGTTAAAACTAATTATAATTATCTAAAATTAAAGAAACTAAAATTATACAAAATTTAAATATTATTAAATAGATTGAGGTGGCGTAAGAAAGCAATGACACGGTCGATAGCCATAACATCGTCCCTAAAAACCACTTTTAAACTACCTCGAAGAATGTAACAAATATAAAAATCTCTCAACTCATCACAACAAGCAGAGTGTGCTTAATTGTGATGGTACTTCCACAAAACTGACATAGTGGTGGTCGTATCAACCATCCATGTGTTAACAAAGAGTGGCCGATGCGAAGTCGAGTAAATACCACTTCCTCCCTACGATTCGAACGAACAGATGTCCTCCATGGTTGGACAGTATTTTTGATGTCCCTCAGCTTCTTTCTATTTACATTTTGCCATTCTTCATTCCAAACAGAGAATAGTGTAGTTTTAACATTGCATACAAAATCTGATGCCATCAGACGTTGTGTCAATGGCACCATACTTGTAGCTAATTTTGCACCTTCATCTGCTTTAGTGTTTCCGAATATTCCGCAGTGACCAGGCACCCAGAGAAATGACACCGCGTAATTGGAGTTTGTGTATTGCGCACAAGATGTCTCCAACTAATGGGTTCTTAGTGTACATTTTCTAAATAGCCTGGAGAGTCCTTTTGAAATCGGAACATACAAGATATTTAGATGTTGCAGACGGAATTGATCTTCAAGCTTGGAAAATTGCATAAAGTTCTGCAGAAAAAACGCTACACTCTGAGGGCAATCCGTAGGTGAAGGTTTGTCCTTCCTTATAAAATGCACATCCTATCCCATTATCCAAATTTGAACAGTCTGTGAATATAGTCACAGTATGTTGGTGAGTTAGTTGTATCTGCAAAAACTCCGGACAATAAATAACGTCAGGAGTATTGTGTTTTAGGTACCTGGACAATGAGAAGTCAAATTTTGGCATGCGTATTATCCATGGAGGGATGTAACATGATGTTCGTTCGAATATAGGTGGATGTTCTAAATTTAGATTGCTAAAATTGCACAATGTTCTTATTCCGAAAGGAGCAGTCGAACATTGACGCACATTGTAACGATCCCCGAGGTAGTTATCAAAAACTGCTTTGAATGCCGGATGTTTAGGTTTACTTCGAAGACCAGTGTAATATGAAATTGGTAGCATTTGACATCACATTGAGAGAGATGGTTCTCCAGCTTCAACTAGAAGGCTAGAGATTGGGCTTGATCTAAAAGCACCAGTAGAAAGTCTAAGGCCAGCGTGATGTATTGAATCCAGGAGTTTCATTACCATAGGTCAAGCAGATGAATAGGCTATACAGCTGTAATCTATGCGCAATCTTATGACGATGCGATAGAAACGGAGCTGCAGTCCAATATCTTGCTGCACCGGGACCTCAAATCACGCACATGCGGTTTCCATGAAAGTCTTTTATCCAATAAAAGACCCAAAAATATCACATTATTCGCGCTCTGAAACCGCATACCATCAAGATAAAGGATATTTTCCTGGTGTTGCCTGCGACGACTAAATGCTATATACTAAGTCTTCGAAGCCGAAAACTTGAAGCCCGTAGATTTGGTCCATTCTTGCAATTTATTAATGGCTAATTGTAAGGATCTTTCCACTGTTGCCATATTTCTAGCAGCCACATATATGCAAAAATCGTCTACAAACAGGGAACAGTGGACGGGTGATTGTACGTTTGAAGTGACGCTGTTAATGACAACGGCAAACAGCGTCACTCAAAACGCCACCCTGTGGTACATCATTCTCTAGTTCGTAATGATCAGAATATATGCCTCCTACACATACACGGAAAGCCCTGTTATTTAAATAATTCTGTATAAAAGCAAGAATGTTACCTTGTATAACCCATGATTTCAAAACGTTCAAAATTCCTCTTCTCCATGCCATATCATATGCCTTCTCAAAGTCAAAGAAAACCGCTACTAGTGTTTGTCGTAAGAGAAAGGCATTCTGTATAGCTGACCCAAACAAAACCAATTGGTCAACTGATGAACATCCTTGTCTGTAACTGATCGTTAGAAAGTAGTTTGTTGTTTCTAGATACCAGACAAGACGTCGATTGACCATCTTTTCCAGTAATTTGCATTAGCAACTGGTCAGAGAGATGGGTCTGTAACTACTGGGATTAGTTTTGTCCTTTCCTTGTTTTAAAAGAGGAATTATTGTCGCTTCTAACCATGCATCGAGAGAACCGTGCTCCTCGAATATACGGTTGTATATTCAAAGAAGAACTAGTTTTGTCGACGGTGATAGATTTTTAATCATGGAGTATACAATATCATCCAGGCCTGGAGCTGGATCCTTCGTTGACGAGAGAGCTGACTCCAGTTCATCAATAGAGAAATGGATATTCAAACAAGAATCTCCAGACAATACAACGATGAAAGGTAAGACTTCCTGTATATGTTTGTACACCTGGAAAGCGTCCTTGTATGCAGAAGATGAAGAATATTTTGAGAACGATACCGCTAGCACATTGGCGACTACCTCACAGTCCGTGGTCAAAACTCCATCCGGATGCCTTAATGAAATTAATGGCATCAGAACGAAAATTCCACAGACTGATCGTAGTTTCTTCCATACTGTAGTTGGAGCTGTAGTTCTCTTAATTGTGCCAATGTACTGTGACCATGATTCTCGTTTACTTTGCCTAAATATTCTCCGTGCTTTTGTGGAGAAATTTAAAACCAGTAAAAATGACTCTAATAAAAACAGAATCGGTAACTGATTGAATAACTACTGCTTGTAAGGGAGTTATTAAGTTCACAAACACGGCATCGACACAGTTATGGGTTAGAATGGCTACGCCACCTCTAGCTTGATTTTCTGTAACGAAGTCCAATCTGTAAACTGAATACTCCCTTAGATTGATATTGTGCGATTCATGGAGATGTGTCTCTTGAATACAAATGAACATAGGAGACACATCTCTCACAATTACTTTGAGATCCTCAATGTGACTTCTAACCCCGTTGATGTTCCACTGAATCACGGATTGTTTAGGTGTGGACATTGTTGTTTAGTGAAAAGGATTGACCTGGCTCTCATTGTTGGCATTAGATGTTAATTTACCTGGAACGTCAGGAGATGCTTCAGGCAATGTATTATCGGATTCCATCACCGCTATTGCAGTGGTGGAACTCGAGGAATTTGTTTGCTCAGGAGGCTAGATAGAATAAGCCCCTCCTTGGCCTTTGGTTTTTTTGCACCATCTTTAATTGGTGCATTCTTTGGTGAAATTTCAAGATGTGGTTTACTCTTCCTACCCTCTAATGGTAAGGACTTATGGCTTTCAGTTTTATTTATTGTTTATGTCAGAGTCTTTCCTTTGCGGAGAGATACCTGTGCAGATATGCCTGTATCGGCTGATTTGCTACATATTAGCAAGTCACTAGACATGGTCACTGGTTGTACTATATTTAATAAAGGCCCATTTGTCACTAAAGACAGAAGGCGTGCAACTTCTTCAGTTGAGACTTCAATTTTTTTGGTCAAGTCTGCGCAGTTGGAACAGAACAACTTCGTAACGCTCAAAGAAGCAGCATATGATTTGTCGACAACCTTTGGTTGGGTAGCTTTAAAGATCTTCTTGGCTTCTGCAAATGATATCCTCTGGGTAGCCATAATGGTAAGGATTGCTTTTTCCTCCTTAAAGTGAGGACAGTTGTAAGATTGGGGGGACAGATACAGTTAGTGCACTTCGGGGGGCAATCTTTTTCCTCATGGCCTTTAATGCTACACTTACCGCATACACCTTGTTTAGAACACGCAGAACTGATGTGCCCAAAACGCTGACACTTGAAGCATTTCCAAGGGTTAGCTACATAAGGCCTCACTGACAGCCTATGGTAACCTGCATTAATATATTCAGGAATCTCCAGTTTTCCAAAAATAAGTACAAAAGAGGCTGTTGCAATTTTCTCGCCTTTTTCAGATTTCATAATAGCAGCAACATCTGTAACTGACTGTGACAAGAGTTCAGCCTTGATTTCATTTATTGGGACGTACATCAAGTCCCTGCATGTAATGAGCCCCTTTGAGAAATTCAACGATCTATGAGGAGCCACAGATACCTTGACTTGGTCAAAGAAGAAGGTCGTTTTTAAAAGAGATCGCGTCTGTTTCTCATTACTAGTTGCAACAAGCAGTATCCCATTCCTTAATTTTGTGATAGATGAGACAGGGCTTCCGGCACAGGCAGTAATTGCCTTATTTATAAGAAAAAGAGAAACTCTAGACAAATCCTTTCCATCTTCGGCTCTAGAAATTATCAAATATTTTGGTGATGGCAATGCTGGTGACTTTTCCACCATCAACTTCTTTCTCCAACCATCAACTTTAGGCTCATCAGGTGAATCTTGACAAGTCCTCTTAAGACTCAAACAATTTGACTTCGTTTTAGAATCCATAGAATGTTTTTAGCCAGCCCTCGGGACGGGCATTATGGGCGAGAATATAGGAACGTGGATCTCTTGCAACCCCCAGAACTCTGGAGCCTATAGTATTCTCCTTAGCTCGGCTGAATAGACATCAATCAAGAACTCGTAATACTGTGCACAAGCTCCGACACCTGTGCACAGCAGACACTCCCTGACCAAGGACCGGAGTGACTGGTAGACCAGAAACCGCGTTTACGTCTTCGGCAGAGCAAGCTCACATCAGCTTCCCAGACCAGAGTTTGTCAAGCTCTGGAATTTTTAGCACTCCCAACGCGCAACAGTTCTGACCAGTCAAAATCCCTAAGAGAAGATGTTAGTATATGTGTGTATAGATTGTGTTGTTAATAAAAATTGCTGTGTGTGTGTGTGTGTGTGTGTGTGTGTGTGTGTTTGTTTGTTTGTGTGTGTGTGTGTTGTGAGTGGTGTAGTGTTAGACTGGGGTACCGCGAGGGACGCCAAACCCCTCGTAGGTGCGACTAGTCCGCACCCCCCCTGCGGGGAGTAAGTGTTACTATAGGCAAATGTAACATATGTGCAAGAGGTTTTAGTTACAAGATTATTGTTGACTACCATGAATATTGACATAACAACTATCAAGATACATAGATAAAGTATGTACTATCAAGGATTACAGTAAAAAGAGTGAAAAGGTCCTGCTAAAAAAAAAAAACTTATCTGTAATGACTAATGTTACTCCAGCAATTAAAGAGTTTTTAAAATATGTGATATTGTGTGAAGAAACCGTTGGATATTATGTAATTTTAATGTGCAGATATTTCACATTTAGTTATTGTCATATTGATAACATCTAGGACAAACTACCACAAAAAGTCAAATTTAATAAATACTTGCTACAACTCAAGTGATAAAATGAAAAACTTAGTGAAATAGTGGTACATCAAGAGAATTAGGAAAAGCCACTTAGAATTGAAGATTAAAACAGTATTGTTGTTTAAATGCACTCTACTGTATCGGTGACACTTAATTTAGCTTTTATCTTACATCTGAACTTTTAAAAGTATAAGAAACTAAAATGGAACATTCACCATTTATATAATTTCAATTATTTATTTGAGAGTTTAACGAATTTATTACTAAGAAAATAATAATAATTTATCTGACTCCAAGTACAGCATATAAATTTTGTCTTAACCACTTTTTATAAATACTTAAGTAAGAAATTTAAAATAACCACCAATTGGTTCACGATGTATTATCGTCAAATCCTAGGGGACAATCTGTTTCTTTATATATATATATATATATATATATATATATATATATATATATATATAGATTTTTTGGACTAGGAGACTGACAGACTTACCTTGGTTAGAGTCCACTCTGTAGTCTTGAAATAGAAACACATAAAAGCACTTAACGAATGATATATTTCAACCACACAGTGGTCTTTGTCAATCAAAGAGAAAACACAAAAAGAAATATGAGAGAATGAAATAAAATAATTGTAATCACAGATTGTGTAGAGTAGAAATCAGATGTCACAGATGCACAGATTAAAGATATATATATTGTTTCCATGAGCATATGAGTGATTATAGTTTATATAAGTCTGCAGGGGAAAAGAGATAAGGTTATTTGAAAAAAAAAAAAAAAAGTATTAATGGATTTATCTGATGTTGAGGTTAGGGGATTCTCTGGACTTGGTATACCACTGGTATGATAGTTCCCACCTTCTCAGTTCTGAGGGATTGCAATCAGAGGGGAGTGATTTATTTATTTTTGTGGTATAGCAGTCATCAGAAGTTGTGATGTAGTGACTCGCAGCATGTTGAGCTGTTGGTCTATCCATATTCATAATTTTAACATCATGTCTGTGGCCATTTATTCTGATATTCAGACCATCCGTGGTCAGGCCTATGTACTGTGCTGAGCAAAGTTTACATTGTAGCTGGTATATGACATTTTTCGATGTACAATTATGATGACCCTGTATTTTGAAGACCATTTTTGTTGTTTGGCTGTTGAAACTATTTGCTGAGGGGTGTATTGGACACGTCTTGCATCTAGGTCTATTGCATGGGAAGGAGCCATGAGGAAGTTTGTGTGGTTTCTCTGCATCAGGGTCTGGTAGTTTAGGATGTACTAGGATGTTTTTCAAGTTGGGAGGTTGCTTGTACCAAATTTGCGGGGGATCGGTGAAAAGATTTTTGGTGTGGACGGAAGCTTGAAGAATTTTGAAGCCATCTCTCAATATCTTGTTGAGTTTATGTAGACCAGGATGGTAGTCTGTTATTAAAGACAGTTTATTTTGTTCTGTTTGTGGTTTATGGTGAACCGAGGATTGTGCTGAATGAATTTGGTTTTCAATGAGTTTTTTTGGGTATCCTCTTCTCTGGAAGGCTGTTGATATCTTTCTATTAAAATCTTCCAATTCCCTATCATTCGAACAGATTCTCTTACCCCTGATTGCTTGACTCTATGGAATGGATCGTTTTATGTTTATTGGGTGGTTGCTGTCCACCCAATAGAGGTAACACTCCAGAATGGAAATATCAACACAGGAATTCACATCAAACCGACAAACCGCCTACAATATCTCCATTTTCAACATTTTTTTTCCAAATAGCCTTATCTCTTTTCCCCTGACAGACTTATATAAACTATAATCACTCATATGCTCATGGAAACAATATATATATCTTTAATCTGTGCATCTGTGACATCTGATTTCTACTCTACACAATCTGTGATTACAATTATTTTATTTCATTCTCTCATATTTCTTTTTGTGTTTTCTCTTCGATTGACAAAGACCACTGTGTGGTTGAATATATCATTGTTTAAGTGCTTTTATGTGTTTCTATTTCAAGACTACAGAGTGGACTCTTACCAAGGTAAGTCTGTCAGTCTCCTAGTCCAAAAAATCTAAATAATCTTTACCAACCAAAACTAACGTAATATATATATATATATATATATATATATATATATATATATATATATATATATATATATATATATTATGATATAATATATATGATATATATATATATATATATATATATATATATATATATATATATATATATATATATATATATATATATATAATATATTAAGCTTCATATAATATATATATATATATATATATATATATATATATATATATATATATATATATATATGATGTCTCCTGATAGTGGCAGAAATAAAACTAAAAATTATTTCTTAAATGATTATGAAATTACTGTTTTCGGGCTGTAAACATTATATAAAATCTTAAGTATCATATGCACTAAAATAAACAATATTGAAACTGAATCAGCTGTAGTTTCAATGACACAAAACCTTCAAAAATGGTACGAGTGTTTCCTCAAATTGAACATATGGAACATGTTTATACCCGAGTCTAACAGATTTAGCTTCTTTTTACTTGTATGTGTTTGTAAAACTATGTAAATAAAATAAAATCTTACAATTGTTTCAGTGTTGTTTATATTTTAACTTTGTTAAGAAATTTGTTTCAAAATATAGAATAATTTGTTCACACTATAGCCCTAATGTATTTGTGTTGTTGAACAACCACCATTGATGTATCTTTTTGGATAAAATCTCATCTTTTTGGTGTATAGCATGTACCATCAGTATTTTGCCATTTGGAGGGAAAGAAGTCTTTTAATACAACCTTTTTTTGGAGATTCCCATGGAAAATATAGCAGACACAAGCACACAGACTGTCAACAAGTTTGAAAATTTTATACAAAATATAAAGTAAAGAAATGTATTTATAAATATATTTACAGTAACTTACTTCACATTTACAAGTCAAAATATTGAACTGCAGAGTGAGGTCTCTAAAAAACAGGAAACTCAATGATTGTTTATTTGCCTTTACATTGAAGACATTCCTTTTTTTGCACTTTATCATAATGTTTTATAATTTTTGATAGAGTTTATGTAGGTAAACACAGCAACATAAGTCAAGGTGAAAGAAAATACGTTGGGATGTAGATTCTACAATAGCCTTGGTTTTTTTCCTACAGATTAATTTTCTATACCTACAGAAATAGATTAACTTTCTTCACCTACTTATAAATTATTGCCATTAACTTAAATAACACTGGTTGTTATTTAACCATGCATGTGGAGCATGTTTAGT
>JBAIZL010000001.1:216152443-216362443 GCA_036971475.1 Prosapia bicincta
GCTTTTAATTGATTTTTGAATAACCTGCTTTAATGATTGAAACTTCTAGTGGTCTAAATTTAGACACAACTGATCGAAGTATAGATTGCCATTATGGACAAGTACACATATCCAGACACTTTTAAAGTCACTAGACTAGGCAAAGCCATACGGAGTAGCGTCACCAGAGGAAGAGAGTGAGTTTGATGAAGACTTAGCTTATGAGCCCCCACAGCAGCACACAATACAAGAGGCATTTGCAAAGTTCCATTCACCCGTAAACAATTGTTACATACCTTGTGTGGCAATAACAGCAAAACTGTTCTATCTTCAACCTCACTTCTGATACTATTCTAACTGCAAATTTCATTCTCTAGATACTTCATTGGAAATCATATTTCCTCCTTATTAATCATATTTATAACTATATAACCATCTTTGGAGAAACGTCATGTTACCTTTAGCAGCGCTGAGGTACTCAGTTGGCTTCCAAAATTATGCTGTCATATTTCAGATATTTTAATTCAGAGACATATTTTCGAATGATTCCTGCAATATTTTTTTATGGTTACAAAAAGACTTTATGTGGTAAAATATATTCAGTTTCTGTCGAATTTTGATTTTTTCATGGATCAGCAAAGATGTTGAATAATTTTATTTAAAAACTCAATAAAGATCCTTTTATATTCATTTATAATTTTTCTATTCATAGAAGTGATGAATCATGGTTTTTGTAACAATCAGTCACAAAACAGCCAAGATCAGTGAGAAGGTTTGACTTTGTGTTTTTAATTTCAGTATGTTGGGTGTATACACTGTTACTTTTGTTAGAACTCTGTTATTGAATGAATAGAGCAACAGGAAGGAATCCCTCCCAGAAAGGTTTAACACTTTATAATCCCTCAATGGATTCAAAAACTCAATTACGTGTCATTGATGACAATGCATGTATCAATATTAACATAAGTATAATGTGTCATTGACGATGACGTGTGTATCAATATTAACATAAGTGTTATGTGTCATTGATGAAGACGTGTGTATCAATTAACATAGGTGTTGTGTCATTGATGAAGACGTATGTATCAATATTAACAAAAGTGTGATTTGTCAATGATGATGATGATGATGCATGTATCAATATAAACATAAATCTAACATAGTTGATAACTTTATAGGTTTCATGTATTCTAGATTAGATGCATCATAATTATGGTAAAACAGAAGTCTACCTTGTTCCAGATGCGCTGTACTTTACACATTTTTAGTAGATGTCAGTAAACAAAATCACATTAACATTGAATAGACTCACTAAAACTTTAGTAGGCATTCATAACTTGTGAAACTAAACCATTCTTATTGAAATTATTGTAGGGTGCAAGACAGAATATAAATTTACAAAGAAATACATCTTCAAAATGGCTGTCCTTTGGCTGTAAAGTATTTGTTTGGTCATACCTCCGTGACAGGATTGAAATTCTAAAATCTTTCAATGTATCCCCATTAGTCCTTCACACATTTTAGCCCATCAATCTTCCCACTGCTGAAAACCAAACCCTCTAGGCTTCTTTTGGGCGAGTCTAAAATATTTAGTGATATAAGAACAATACATGATTGTAGCCAACTTCTAATGATGGACAATAATACAAACCATTGTTTAAGTGTTGACCACTCCTCCAGGATGGATAGGGAAAATACAATTCAAGAACTATAGCAACAAAATTTAGCTTTGTAAAAATATTTAATAACGATTTATTGTACTTTTCAAAGTATTTTGACATTCATATTTTCCATTTATATTAATTTACATTTAGCTAAAGACAATGCAAATACAATGGTTCGTATCTATAAGTTCTTTAACGCAAGTAACATACATAAAGGGGAAGAAACACAGCACTAGGTTGAGCAGCAGTGTCAAGTTCCTTCATATGGCTGTTCTGTACATAACATTACGATATAAGTTAACCAACTATAAACAATAATAAAATCTCAAAGTAAATGATATAGAATAATTGAAAACACCAACAAGTAATCATTCTCACACATACACACAAAACAGTCAACTTAAATATTTTTAAAATGTTATTTTGTTATACATAATCTTAATTAGTCATTTTGGGTGTACTTGGTGGTATAGTAAGGTGACGTACAACTTTTTTAGTACAAGAATACTCTTGTAAATATGTTTGTATTTGCAAAATAAGAACTTTTTAAGATACTTTTTAATGCATAAGAAGCTTTTTTTCCATTTCCTTTTTTAAACTATTATTTCACACTTTCATTATATTATTTGTATATTTTTTGTTCAAATTTTCAATCGTTAATATAAACTTGTAGTGGATGACACTTGATGTTAATACAGTTTTTTCAAATATTAATTCATTAATTAACTTTAATTAATTAATTTTAATAATTAAATTCGTTTTTTATTTTACCACTTGATACTGTGATTCTGTCATATGTATATACAGTAAAACCAATCTAATTCATCACTCTTTAATTCGTTAACTTTTGTAATTCGTCACCCTATTCTGTATTTGTTACAATATTAACAAACATCGTCTGCACTGTCACATAATATAGGTGCCATCAGAAAAGAATTCTTTATTACAAAAGAAAATGACTGATTTTTTTAAAAAATTAAACATAAATAGATTTAATATAGTGTATTTTTTCTTGCTAGTATTATTGTTCTTTCAAGGTACTCTAATATGTATTTTTGTCTTTTATGAAAATGGAGTAACATACTGTATTTGTAATTACAAACTATACTGCAGGCTAGTAATGTTTTTTTTAATGTTGTGTGATAGTGTTGTTGAGTTTTTTGGCCAACATGAATATTGTAAATACAAAATTAATTACATTACATATCTATTTACGTATTTATGTCCTATGTTTAATCACAATTACATGTTGATTTCACAACTTCTGTAATTCGTCTATTTCTCGAATTAATAACCCCCTCGCTCCTGAACATGATAAATATGAGAGGCTGTACTGTTATATTAATTGTAATTATTTAATAAAAAGTAATTAAAATAAAAGAGTTTTGTAGACTCAAACAAAAATTGACTTTAATTTTTTTTCATACTTGTTATGTAATAGAAAAATATTTCTGTGTATATCTGTCTCGATCACTAAAATCAAAGTTTTTAAGATTATATGAGCAATTAAAATTTAATTATTTTAAATTGTTTGGCAAGGAACTATAATCAAATAAAATCTAAATTTTATCGGATGTTAACATTTTTGCAACATCTGATGCAAAGTTAATACAAATTTTTACTACGAACATGCAAGATTTATTAAATTCTATTCTTTAACTTCCTCGAGGCTTACATGATTGAAAAACTTCTCTTTGCCAATATGTATCTATTCACAAAAGTAAAATTTATCTATCTAAAATATAAATATGTTCGTAATAATATAAAAGTATGTTCGTAATATATATTTAAGTATTTTACACATCTAAAGCAGTGTAAATTGAAGGTAACTGCAGATATAATTACGATTGTGTTTGATATTGCCGTCACGACATGAAGTGTTGGTTAGCAATAGTCACTTTCAGCATTTCATTTAGAATTTTTTTAACCATACTTAAAACAATTAATTTACTGAATCAATAAAATGAAGGCAAATTTTGATTACGTTACTCATGGAAAATTGATTGTAAATCGTGAAAATGTACATTGTATTTGAAATTGACATTCATAATATACTCGCCTTCACTTCTGTTTGGAATATTTGTATACATGTGAGTAAAGTTTTATGGTGTTTCTAACATTACGATATTTTTCATTATATACTAAATAACGCGTTGAAATAGAACTAAAATGAAATATTATACAAATGATCAGCCACCTTGCTTGTGTATTTTACGTCTCACTGTTTGTTTGATGTTGCTGTAATTATTTAAAAATAGACTTGTACAGATGTGAAATTGATAGAGAATCAGATGAAAGTCTAATAACTAGTGATCTTGAAGAGAGTAATATTGAAGCTGATATTCTAACAACTAGATTATTAGATTTATCATCAGGTAAGGATGACCAAGTTTCAATGATGAATCTTTCCTGTAACAGTGTTAGCTTTTACATATATATATATATATAATACGTTTTCTTGTTTAATAATTTAAAACAACATAGGTTATTCAGATACAAGAATATTTATTAATTTATATCCAAAGCTTTTCGTTGGTAAACAGTACCAACATCATCAGGAATGAAAATTACAATAATCTAAATTATTGTAATTTTCATTCCTGATGATGTTGGTACTGTTTACCAACGAAAAGCTTTTGATATAAATTAATAAATATTCTTGTATTTGAATAACCTATTTTGTTTATATATATATATACCTTGATATTTACTTGCAACCAGACTTTATGTTAACTAAAGGTCTGGTCACAAGTAATACCAAAGTGTAATAAGTTATTAACAAACAGCTCGTCATGAACAGCAACAAGATTTCAATAAATATATTATTTAGATAATGTTCTCAAATTTATAAGTATTTTTCAATAAAATGTTTTTTTTTATAAATGGATATTTTAGAACTTATATTATACAGTTTACATATTGTTCATATTGTTGTGAATTTTTACAATGAAATGTAAACTTGAACATTTTAGTGATGTAAGAAAAAAAATACTAAGTGAATTTTTGGTATTTTTTTATTTATTGCATTTTTATGATTAAAATTATATATAACAATTTATTATTATTATGTACTTTATTAAAAACTTTCAAGAACATGACGAGTGTTACCTCAAATTGAACAGAGGCCATTTAGAATATGTCTATACCAGAGTCTAACCGATTTGGCTCTTTTGTATGTGTTTGTAAAATAATTTAAATAAAATTTGTTAATTTCACAAAACAGGCTGAACTATGAGGAGTGGTATAGTGAACCATTGGAGGGTATACTCGAGGTGTGGTATAGTGAACCATAGGGGGGTTTACTCTAGGAGTGGTATAGTGAGCCATAGGGGGGTTTACTCGAGGAGTGGTAAAACTAACCAATTCAATTTAGAAAGTCGCATTTGCAAAAGAAAGCTTACATATTCTTATGTTATGTGAAAATATATTTACAATAAACATGCATGTAACTATACTTGCAAAACATGAGTGGGTATATTATTTGAAAGTAACAAAACAAGTAACAAGTAAAAGTGGTTGGAAATAAATTGAATAGGGACTGAAATAAATAATAATAAAAGAAACAGAAAAAACTTATATTCAATAATAACCAAATAATATTGTACATAGATATGGTCAGCCAATGTACATTCATCCGCTTCCCATTGCAATCTGAACCTTTTTTATGGCTATTGAGACAAATTGTATTAAACAATTTTCTAGGTTGATTCTCAACTCCGTCCCCAAACTTAATGTTGAACCCATGTTCACCAGCCATATTTCATACCTGTGATGCACAAGATGTACACCATATAAAAGAGGGCATGAATCTTTTGAGATTGACACAGTTTAAAAAAATTGTACATCTGTCCCATCACCTCAGAATTATAAAGTGTAAAAAAAAGTAGATAATCATAGAAAAATTTGTGGGAGTTATTTATTGTCACGATATTTTATGTATAACAAAATAACAATTTTAAAACTATTATTTCCAACTAAATTTAATTTTTAAAACTTTCTTTAATCCTTTAAAATAACCAAACAGGGAACGAATGATGATTACAATATATATACATACATACATACATACAAGCATACATACACACACACACACACACACACACACATATATATATATATATATATATATATATATATATATGAAGTTAATATATTACTATTGTAAGTAATTTTATTCACCATTAAGTGCAATGATTTTACCTTGTGTGATGAGGCACCTTTCGGTCACTTGACCATTGTCGAATCACTGATATTTTTTATATTTGAAAAAAAAAATCAGTAATTCGACAATGGTCAAATGACCGAAAGGTGCCTCATCACACAAGGTAAAATCATTGCACTTAATGGTGGATAAAATTACTTACAATAGTAACATATTAACTTCATAAAGTCAGTGCAACGGAAAAAGAATGGATAACATAAAATATCAAGAATATATATATATATATATATATATATATATATATATATATATATATATATATATATATATATATATTTGTAGCTTTGCAACACTGTTTTCTTGTATTTACTTATCACTTTCACTATATGTACTTAATCAAGAATCTTACTTGGTATTTATGCGATTTAACTTTTAAAGATTGGTAGTATCTCCATCATCGGGCATCACTGACTGGGGGGTCATAGTAGGGATCATAGTAAAGTCTACTACAACCCCTGGTCAGTGATGCCCGATGATTCAGATACTACTAATCTTGAAAGTTAACTCGCATAAATACCAAGTAAGATTCTTGTTTAGATACAAGTAAGATACACACACACACACATATATACATACATACATATATACTGTATATATATATATATATATATATATATATATATATATATATATATATATATATATATGACACTAAATTAAAATAGAACAGTTCATATAAACAAATATATATAACAAATTACTCACACATGCGAAATTTTTAAAAACACTTTGGAAGCATCTTACCACATAATTATTGGATACTTGAAGAATAAACGAGGTAATAATAATAGCAACATCAATAAATAATTTAAAACTTATAATAATTTTCAATGTTTAAAAAAACATTTCCTTTATAATACTCTTACTTTTATACAGTTCACAAGGGTTTAAAACAACATATCAGTAAACAAAGTTTAAACATACATTCAGTGACACACATTTGCAAACTTTCATCGCAATTTACTTCCTGAGCAGCTTGGGGTAATTATATATGTGAACCACACAAATTAAAACTGAAAATATCTATGATTATCTCATGATTTATTTCTAATGAAAATTTTAAAGTACTTTAAATAATTACAGTGTAAAAATATAGATTTATAGAGAAAGCTATATTATTTTTCACAATATATTCTGTGTAGCACAATGTCAGTGGTAAGACAAACTTGAAAATAATATTAAAAGTGAAACTACAGAGCAATATAACTACAACTTTATAAAACAGGTTTACTGTGATATCTTGGAAACTGAATGAACTCGTACATAATAAAACCATCAGTTTTACATAACCTTTTCTTACTGTCACTTTGGTGAACTTTAAACTTTATACAAGGTTAGGTTAATTAACGATACTGTTTGCACAAGAACATTAGCCCTACTCGTGTGTGCGTGAAGTCAGCACCCAAGCATGAGTGCAACTATTGTCTACAAATTTCTTGGTAATTAATAAGATCGGCAAAATTTTTTCCCTGACAATTTGACCTTGCTAAACACGAATCTGAAGTCGTTTTTACTGCTAACACATATTTACATTAAAAAAATAACCTAACCTAACCTGACCTGGCTTTACTTTGGTGCTTGCCAACTCTCCGACCTGCAATTTTTTTTTCTTGATTGATTTGACCTTGCTGAACACAAATCTGAAGTTATTTTTTAACAGCAAACACATATTAACTTAAGAAAACCAGGTCAGGTTAAGTCAGGTTAGGTTAGGTTAGGTTATTTTATTATGTTATTTTTTAAATGTGTTTTCCATAAAAAAAAACTTCATTTTCATGTTTTCGAGGTCAAATTGGTCAAGAAAAAAAATATTTGCAGATCGGAGCGGTAGTCGGTGATCTTAATAGTTACCAATTTCTTGACAAAAAACAAAGAAGGAATAAATTTGAAAAAATACTTTAAAACAATGAACGTAACTTTTTTCTGGAAAATACTCTTTATTTTCTTGAATTCTGTAGTCCATTATGTTCGGTGAATCTTAATTAATCACTTGAACAATAGTTTATGACTATCCTACTCTTTATTGTTTTAATTTTGTTAATTAATTTAGAATGTACCTATCCTGAAACAGTTTTTCTGATAAATTTTATATTTTCATAGTATATTCAGTTTTAAAATATTGGTCAATCCAAATAAATATTTACCCAAAATATAATGATCATTCGCACATTCACACCTTTCAAAAATTATTTTATTTCATATTTCTTGAATATAAATGCATTCTGTCGTAATCGCACACCATATAAAAATCAAATATACAGTCTGATAAAAAAATGTACAATCCAATCAGATTCAATAATGAGATCTAAAAATTAAAACTCTGTTTTAATAACAATGAAAATTAAAAATTGCTTAGCTTCAAAGTGGTAGTTCTAAACTTTTATCAACAAATACAACACAAATTTATATCTAAAATAATCTTTGAAAAATAATACATCATTTAATTTATAGCAATTAAAATTTGAGTATACTAATTTTTTTACAAATTGCACAAGCCAAATTATCAAAATGTCATGAGATAAATAAATTATCAGTCTTATATCCAATTCAAGGCTTTATGCGAATAATTTTTGTCATAATTTTTCAAAATAGAAACTAGTTGTATGTAACTAAAGCACATCTTCCACCATCACAGTAACGTTTTGTTCATTTGATTTCTTTATATGTTAAAACACAATTATTATCTTATATCTAACAATCTTAGCAACATCAACAATTTCATATGTTTGGTCAATTTACAGGGGCTTAAACAACGTTAACAAGAAAATAATTTTTGAATAATAAAAGAAATAATTAGAACCATGTGCATTTAATGACTAAATATTTTATTTAAAGTATATAAAGTATCAATTTATTCTATATTTAACTTTAGGCTTCAAGTTGATTTGAGAATTTCCTTTTCTTAATAATATAACATTTGTGTAATAGCGTAGGACACAAGTTAGGTTTTAAATATAATTGCTTGTATCTAATGGAAGAAGACTTACAGAAACGTGATTGTCCCTGAAAAATAGGCTCAAAATAAGTCAAGGCTTTTACATACAGCATGAAATGAAAATTAACAAGAAATGGTCAGAACAAATTACTAAAACAAAATGTAAATAAAACAATTATTGTGAAATGATAAAATTACAAAACAAAGGCAAAAACAAAGTGGTCCTTGAGAAAAGAATAAAAAGCTAAAAGCCACGTCGAAACTGCTGACGGAGAGGACGAAAGGGAGAATCGACAGAATTGGGGGAGTGAGCAGATTCAGTGAATCCAAAAATTAACTATTTTATCACAAACATTTCAACAAGTGATTAATTATATTTTGCACTGGCAAAATAACAATCCTTTATTCTTTTTTATAGATAATTCCAGATTAAAAACTATATGAATATGATGAGATTTCACTTTTCTACCCAATGATACGGTTACTTATTTTTTATGTAGATTTCTGCTGGCCGGTTTGACATAATTGGCAGTTTATTATATCTTAATGTTCCCTTAGCAGGCAGTTTCGTCTTAAATAATTACCACAAAGTGTCTCTTTAACAGTTTTTATTTTGTTTTTTCTCAAAATGTTTTATTTTTTATCTCACTTGTTTAATTTACCATTTTATTTGACTCTAACATAATCAGTGTTTCTCCGAATCAATATCTCAAATTTTACATGTTATTTTTTAAAACTTTACTCATTCTTTTTGTATTTTGACAATTCAAACACTTCATTTCCATTCACTTAGTTCTATTACGAAACTATATTGGCATTTCTCTCTGGCACCACTTGAGAGCAGATTTACTTCAGCCTGCAATAAGCCTTGTTTTTCCCTACATACATAGCCAGGATGATATTATATCCTTTTGCCAAGACCAAACTATATTTCACTTACCTATTCTTCTGCAAGGACGTGTAACAAGAGCACATTACTAGAGTATGTCTAGTTTTGGTAACAACCCTGTATTTATGAACCATAATTACTCCCTATATTCAAGGTTGAACTATATTATTCACTTCTTGTCATACTCTTCGTAGGTGGCATTAGTCAATTTTGAATGATGGCTACATAAAACACTAAAAAAATTCTTTACTTGTGTTTCTTATTTTGAATTTCTATCAAAGTATTTGCAAATAGGTATAATTACATGGTATAAATAAGATTTTAATACCTAGTTAGTATTTCTACTGATTTCTGCATCAATAAGCAGTATTATATGTTACATATCCAAACCGGAAAAATGCAACAAGAACACTGTCTATTAATGCTTCGTGGATTGTGTGTTCATGTCATTGATGGGAGATGGTGCAATCAACTATACCAAACCGTTCAGACCACTTTGCACAGTAACTGTTTAGGAGCAGAACTCCTTGCTTCATTTGACTACCATCTATATATTGTTTCGAGCTACACAAATGCCCAAGTTTTAATTAATTTTTTTTCATTCTTTCCTTTTTCAGTGATTATCTGTGAACAAAATACATTTCAGTTTTCAGTTTCTAGGAATACACAGATTCTACATCGGTTAGCTTCTACTACCTCAATTAACAATAAAATAATTATAATATAAAAATACGTCCTCTTTGATTCTGTTGTTCATGACATTTACAAATTTCCAAAACAAAAAAATTATGTGTGCTACATCTAGAACAAACTTAAAATTTAAGTAAATTTGTTAAAAACTTAGAGACATCAGAGTTTGGCAAAGCAAAGGGTGAGTGGTGTCGGTTTATAAAGAAGATTTTCAATCATTTGGTCAAACATTTTTGTGAGTGTGTGTGTGTGTATTTATTTTGCAAGCTTGTACTAAACACATCTATAAGAAAAGTAAAAACATACAAATTGAATAATTACACCAATAACTGAATCATAAACTAAATTTCATCACATAATTGAAACCTCCCTATAGTATTAAACAACTCATCCTATCTGGTGCCTTACCCAGACTCTGGTGTTGATCTTTAGGTATTTAACAAATTTACTCCCTTTTGGTCTAATTTTTTATGATTATTGGGAATTACAGTCGTACGATTCTTTTTTAATTAAAACTTTAAAATTTTAGTTCATAAAATATAAATGTTAAATTATACTATTTAATAAAAGATTTCATTAAAACCCCTTTCTTAGAATCATGTACAAGCTTCCATATTTCACAACATAAAATGGATTCGATACCGGAATTTCATTAACTTTTTATACCTTTTAATTGCATTTTTATAAAACAAATGCTGTAAAGTCTTAGAGCGAAAAATTACATTTTAAAGATAATTTTGAGGCATCTCAAGCTGAGAACAATTTTGGTCTTATAAAACAAGATCACTAAAAATATTTAGAACTTTTAATCGCTTTTAGTAATTATTCTACTTGAGCATAAATGATTGAATGTTTCATAAACAACCACTGGATTATATTTTTAAGAAAAATGGTACAGATTATAACATTCATTACCTTTAAAAATAAATTTTATATCGTATTTTAAATGAAAGCTTTATTTTTATAATAAAATTGTTTGCAACATAAATAAAAGAAATAAAAAATAGTAAACTCTACAGCATAAAAATATGTAAAATAAATTTCTCTAAGTTTTTCATTCTAAATTGCATTTATAAAGTCACTAATGTCACATGATATCAAGTAATCAAGAAATGTCTTTGATCAGATATTTGTTAGAAAATTATAAAAAATATTTGAAAACTATAATCTTATAAATTTACATTTTTACAATTGGTAAAACATTTCCAATGTTTTCAAGTTAAGAAGTAAGTCTCAATATAAATCTTATAACAAAATATAACATAACATGTATATATAACTAAAACAAAAGCTGTTTCTGAAAGTAGTTCAAAATCTATTATAAACATGGAAGTTGTAAATATTTGTGTATTTTAAAGCTTCACTATTACTAATGGAAAAAATCCAATTTTAAAATCCCAAAGAACTAAATTCAATCCGGCAACCCTGTACAACGTTATCACAATTATTGCATCTCGCCCACTCATATCACACTTGAGAAGGTAGGCCAACGATACACCACTTTGAAGAAAGGAAATTAGCGAACACTTTTACTCTCTAGTGTTCCTGGCCGGCTTGGTGAGCAATGTGTGCTGCGTTTGAGCAGGTTCGTCATTGCAGAACTGGTCTGGGGCTGACCAACGTCTCTTTTTGCGAGCGGCTTCGGTGCTGTTCGCCGCTGTCGAAGCATTCGGCCTAGGTGACAAGGAGATACAAACATCGCCCACTTGCAACTGACGACATCGGAGTCCGTACAGTGCTAAGGTCTTGTCTGGATTACACGAGGCCCATCCTTGTCCATAGACAAAGTAGGGATGATCTTCGGACGATTCAAATTCCACCTGAAAACACAAAGTAAACAACATGAGAACTAGTACGATTGATACAGAACTGAATGGTAGGAAAAATATCATTAGGAAATAATAGAAATATGTTTCCCACTTGAAACAAAACTTTTTCATTTAGTATTTACTGTACGTTATCATTGACTGGGAGTCGTGGTAAAACTACCAAACTATCAAGCTCTAAAACACATCAATAATATGTAACAAAGGTACAAATCTTATGCAAGTTTTTTAGCTGTAAGGAATATGTTATATAGAGTTACTGATATCATTGGACTGGAAACTCTGAGGAATAGTATTAACTTTTGTTTGTAGTCTGTGTAAGTAGCCAAGAGAGACTTAATAATAGATAAGTGAAATAAATGGAATAATATACAAAAAGTAAAAGAACCCTTATAAAGTCTAATACATCTATTCCCTAAGAAATCCTTGCTTGGGTACCTCCACTAAGCATACCAGTAAGGTTACATTGGTTGTATTTTCATTAACATCACCTGTTGTTAATACAAGTTACCAGGTCAATACAATATTGATAATAGTAAACCCGTTAATGTTAAATTCAATCATGGATTAAAAAAACTCTAAACTACAAAATTGATTATTACTCTTTGCTCGTTTAGGTAATATAGTGAAGTCTTGTAGAAATTACCTCTGAAGATGATTCCTTTGCAATCAAAATGTACATAAATATTTTAATTAAAAAATTTAATCGTCAAGGTTTTGTTTATAATAAAAAATTACAAAATTAATAATTTCAAGTTATTATCACAGGTTTTATTCAAGTAACAATCAATTTCATTATTGGAAAAAAATTATCAATATTGATATCTAGGCAAAATTTATTCACAGAGGCAAGAAAGGTTGTTGTTGTTTTTTACAAAGCACGAAGGTAGTAAACCAAAAACTTTGGTAACCTGCAGGATAAGAAAACCAAAAATGAACCTTTTGGACTTTCAAAAAAAAATTGAAAACAAGCAGAATATTAAAGGGAGAACCATGTGTAGTTGTAAATAGGCCGAGTGTATGGTTGCATCCTAGGCATAGATCTAAAGACACCTCCCTTAACCTTGGTTGAGATCATGTCTAATTCAGGTCAGTGGCATCCAATGGGGTCAAAAAAAAGTGTCTAAAAGCTACATTTCTGAGAAAGAAATCTAATAATAAGATAACAGAAGAGATATGAAGAAGGTCCTACGATACTGGACAGAAGAATCATGGCTCGTATGGATATGGTCGTTCACGTGAAGTAAACCTACTTTCTTCTAACACTTAGAAAGGTATCTACCTGTTTACCCAGGCAGATTTTTTCCCATAGGGAGAACACTTAGTTTGCAAGTGTTTTTAACTCTCACACTCCCGCGTAGGAAGAAAAGAGACATAAGGCGTGGAAGGGAAATACAATTTGGGCCGAGGACCAAAGATAGGTTAATAAACTTGTACTATTGGGAGTAAGAGAGAATCTGAGGCAATATCGCTTACCTGAAGCGCGCCTCTGTACGGGGATGACGTAATAAGGAATTCATGGGCAAAGCAGCAGACGAAAGTGAGGTGATATATATAGGTCGGGCAGAGGACTCTGCACAATACCCGACTACAGATGTCTGACCGATTGATACGATCGGACCACCTGTGCGTGCAGAGCGGAGAGTAAGAGAAGCTAGTAGTTCTGGCGTCGACGTACATTCCTGAACGCTGGCAGAGTCGGTCGCCAAAACGCCAAGCGGAGGGGAGGGGTCGATGACCTCGTAGTAACTGGCACGGCTATACAAACTCGGGGAGTAAAAGCCATTCATGGTTAAATAACAAGTGCGCTAGTAAGAGCTAAGTCGAGAATACAAAAACTGTCGCCACAATCTCGCTCAAAGTGACGTCATGATAAAGTACCTCCGGAAGGAAATGGTGTATTTAAGATTTAATATGAATTATTTAAAATTTATAATTTCGAATACAAAAATCTGACTGGTTACTGGATGGATTTATTTGTTCCCGTTATGGCCCTAGGGAATAGGCAGGACTTACCCCTTGGCTGAGACAGGGGAATGTCGTGAATCAAGCGTTGGAGGATCTCTATTAGGGATGCTCTCTACCGTATCAAAGTCAGGGTCTACTCGGTAGAGTCCATGAACCCGCCCCATCCAATAGAGATCAGGACTACGTGCCACTCTGTAGATAAAACGATACACCCTTTACCACCCCGGATGAACAGCCCCAAAGACATCAACAGCCCATGATCAAATGTCAAACCGCCCCCAGAATTCAGATGTCATATCATCAAGTAGGAGTAACGACCACGTCATCACGCCCTTTACCCCCGTGGAGATTACATCCTCGTCCATTGTCCTGATCATTGTCCTATAGCATCACCTCCCCGTGATCAAACCTCATCCCCCCTCGCCATTAGTCAGTGTGATTGTTATCGTATACGAAAAATAGAAAACGAATGTGAATACTGGGACATAAACGTCCTGATGCAAAACATAGGGGAAATATTCTCTTCTGGATATAGAAGACCTAATCTCTATCGGAGTTATAAAGAGGTCTGCGCGTTACACTACCTTCTAAGAAGAAGCATAAGGAAGAAGCGGACGAAATTACAAAAGGCGAAGTTGCATTCCTGAAGCACACCTACTCCCAACCGAAGGGGAAGAGGTGGCCACCCGCTTGTCGAATCACGTGCCGAGAACACTTCTTTAAAAATTTTAATTTTTCTATTTGTATGAAAACGCCAGCCAGTGGAAATGTCGTCTAGACTGGTGTCGTATTTTTAGCCGACTCGACATTTATTCTGGCAACGTATAACGTTGCAAGCGCAGATACAGTCCCTAACTAACTTGATTAATCAGTTGAGCCACCGTCTTGTCAACGATTCACGATTAATAAAACAAGAAACCTTATACGAATAATAAATTCCGCAATTTTAGAAAAAATTGAGAGTTTTTTGGAAAGGTTTAGTAAAACCGTTTTCTAATTGACATTTTGTAGCAATGAAATTTTGAAAACATATTAAACTAAAATATAAAAAAGTAATCGAATTAAAATTAGAAAGGTATTTGGTGGTCGACAGGATGGGGGTCAGCTAAGTTACACATTTCCAGTTTGTCAGAATCCTTTAAAAGAAAGCTAGTGACGGAGTGTTGGTGAACGATGAAAAACAATTCCACCCTATCAATTCGAGCTGAGCTGGAAACCATCAGCCTAAAGCTCTACATCTTCGGCTGGAAAAATATCTTTCTAATTTTAATTATATTATCACTTACAGAACTAATTAACAAAATAGATGAAAGTAAAAATAACGTAAGAGAATAACTTAACGCTGCTTCCCTTACCCAATCAATGTCGAAGAGAATTTTCACCTTTAATGCGTCCCTAACATTTTCTTCCCATTTGAATGGAACAGATTTCCCCCCCCCTTTTGAATCGAATAGATCCCCCTCCCCATTTTAATGGAATAGATTTCCCTCCAATTTGAATGGAATAGATTCCCCGCAATTTGAATGGAATAGATTCCTCCCCATTTGAATGGAATAGATCCCCCCGTTTGAATGGAATAGATTCCCCCCTTTTGAATGAAATAGATTCCCCCCATTTGGATGGAATAGATCTCCCCATTTGAATGGAATAGATCCCCCCCATTTGAATGGAATAGATCCCCCCATTTGAATGGAATAGATCCCCCCATTTGAATGGAATAGATCCCCCCCCATTTGAATGGAATAGATTCCCTCCCCCTTTTGAATGGAATAGAATGTATATACGGGCTTCGTTTTCTTTTAGTTTTTCCTTTAAAAAACTGCTACAGTTTATCCTATAATTCTCCTACAGTTTATCTTATAAATTCTACAGTTTATCTTATAGATTTTCCTATAATACTCTTACGGATTCTCTTGTATATTCTACCAAACATTTTCCTCTAGTTTATCCTATAAATTCTTAAAAAAATTATTCTATAGTTTCCCCTATAAACCTGTAGGAGCTACAGTGTATCTCAAATACTCCTGTAGATTTCCTATAGTTTCTCTTTCGGATACTCCTATATACTCTACCAAATAATTTCCTGTAATTTATCCCATAAATTCTACCGTAGTTTTCTAAAATTGTTTCACCTATAAAATCTCCTTTAGTTTCAGAGCACACTAATATAGTACTTCGATTCGTGTAGTTACAGAATCAGTTAACAGATGGCGCTGGGCGCGACCGTAGCGGATTCTTCAACAAGCGACTAGAAAACGTCGGCGTCTGTTGAATGACAATCTGCCTTTATTCTTCGGTGACCGCACAGAAACCATTAATGCTGCTGTGAAAATATACACTCCGTTTAAACATCGCATGAGATGATGTGCGATTCTTTCGCGCGTGCGGGATGAAAGGTCAAAGAAAGCGCAAGTGCAGTGGTTAGTTAAACCTTTTCATTGTTTTTTCACTTATTTCAAGTACTGTTTATGTACTTACCTAAAATTCACTCCTTCCGACAAATAGACTAATTTCCAGGAGCTGAGAGAACAAGCCGACTGATGACAAACGCGTCTATACTCTTGTGTTGATTCAGTCCTTTCTATTAGTTCACACTCTCTTTATATATAACTAGTTCAAATTTTCAATCATCAATAAAATACTTTTTATTCATCCACTCAAGTTCAAATACATTTTTTTCAACTTGTAATGCATGACACTTTATGTTATTAGAGCTTTTTTTTAATAATTTATTTATTAAATTTAATAAATTAATTTTAGTTTTATATGGGAGAAAAACTATTCACAAAGGGGGCAACGTATGCAATATAGTTATTTCGTCCCATTTAGCTTAAAATAAGTGATAACAAATGATTTCATAAAACAGCTGATTTTATGTTATAAGTTATGTGGTAGAACAGCTGTTTTAACGCATAGATTACGTTATTAATTGTATATTAATTTGTATTATTTAATAAAAAGTAACTAATATAAAATTTTTCTTTGTTGACCTAAGTAGGAATTGCTTTAAAAATTTTTTGTTTGTATTGCTTGTTGTAATTACAATTGCTTGTAACAGCTCCAGACTAGTGGTGGAAGGAAGGGCTTCAAAGCCTCTACGGGTCCTACGAGTTGGCAAAGTTGTAGTATATTAACCCTTAGCCCTACAATTGCTTGTAACGGCTCCAGACTAGTGGTGGAAGGAAGGGCTTCAAAGCCTCTACGGATCCTACGAGTTGGCAAAGTTGTAGTGTATTAACCCTTAGCCCTAAAATTGCTTGTAACAGCTCCAGACTAGTGATGGAAGGAAGGGCTTCAAAGCCTCTACGGGTCCTACGAGTTGGCAAAATTGTAGTGTATTAACCCTTAGCCCTACAATTGCTTGTAACAGCTCCAGACTAGTGGTGGAAGGAAGGGCTTCAAAGCCTCTACGGGTCCTATGAGTTGGCAAAGTTGTAGTGTATTAACCCTTAGCCCTACAATTGCTTGTAACAGCTCCAGACTAGTGGTGGAAGGAAGGGCTTCAAAGCCTCTACGGGTCCTACGAGTTGGCAAAGTTGTAGTATATTAACCCTTAGCCCTACAATTGCTTGTAACAGCTCCAGACTAGTGGTGGAAGGAAGGGCTTCAAAGCCTCTACGGATCCTACGAGTTGGCAAAGTTGTAGTATATTAACCCTTAGCCCTACAATTGCTTGTAACGGCGCCAGACTAGTGGTGGAAGGAAGGGCTTCAAAGCCTCAACGGATCCTACGAGTTGGCAAAGTTGTAGTATATTAACCCTTAACCCTACAATTGCTTGTAACGGCTCCAGACTAGTGGTGGAAGGAAGGGCTTCAAAGCCTCTACGGATCCTACGAGTTGGCAAAGTTGTAGTATATTAACCCTTAGCCCTACAATTGCTTGTAACGGCTCCAGACTAGTGGTGGAAGGAAGGGCTTCAAAGCCTCTACGGATCCTACGAGTTGGCAAAGTTGTAGTATATTAACCCTTAGCCCTACAATTGCTTGTAACAGCTCCAGACTAGTGGTGGAAGGAAGGGCTTCAAAGCCTATACGGATCCTACGAGTTGGCAAAGTTGTAGTGTATTAACCCTTAGCCCTACAATTGCTTGTAACAGCTCCAGACTAGTGGTGGAAGGAAGGGCTTCAAAGCCTCTACGGATCCTACGAGTTGGCAAAGTTGTAGTGTATTAACCCTTAGCCCTACAATTGCTTGTAACAGCTCCAGACTAGTGGTGGAAGGAAGGGCTTCAAAGCCTCTACGGATCCTACGAGTTGGCAAAGTTGTAGTATATTAACCCTTAGCCCTACAATTGCTTGTAACAGCTCCAGACTAGTGGTGGAAGGAAGGGCTTCAAAGCCTATACGGATCCTACGAGTTGGCAAAGTTGTAGTGTATTAACCCTTAGCCCTACAATTGCTTGTAACAGCTCCAGACTAGTGGTGGAAGGAAGGGCTTCAAAGCCTCTACGGATCCTACGAGTTGGCAAAGTTGTAGTGTATTAACCCTTAGCCCTACAATTGCTTGTAACGGCTCCAGAATAGTGGTGGAAGGAAGGGCTTCAAAGCCTCTACGGATCCTACGAGTTGGCAAAGTTGTAGTGTATTAACCCTTAGCCCTACAATTGCTTGTAACGGCTCCAGAATAGTGGTGGAAGGAAGGGCGTCAAAGCCTCTACGGATCCTACGAGTTGGCAAAGTTGTAGTGTATTAACCCTTAGCCCTACAATTGCTTGTAACGGCTCCAGACTAGTGGTGGAAGGAAGGGCTTCAAAACCTCTACGGATCCTACGAGTTGGCAAAGTTGTAGTGTATTAACCCTTAGCCCTACAATTGCTTGTAACGGCTCCAGACTAGTGGTGGAAGGAAGGGCTTCAAAGCCTCTACGGATCCTACGAGTTGGCAAAGATGTAGTGTATTAACCCTTAGCCCTACAATTGCTTGTAACGGCTCCAGACTAGTGGTGGAAGGAAGGGCTTCAAAGCCTCTACGGATCCTACGAGTTGGCAAAGTTGTAGTATATTAACCCTTAGCCCTACAATTGCTTGTAACAGCTCCAGACTAGTGGTGGAAGGAAGGGCTTCAAAGCCTCTACGGATCCTACGAGTTGGCAAAGTTGTAGTGTATTAACCCTTAGCCCTACAATTGCTTGTAACAGCTCCAGACTAGTGGTGGAAGGAAGGGCTTCAAAGCCTCTACGGATCCTACGAGTTGGCAAAGTTGTAGTGTATTAACCCTTAGCCCTACAATTGCTTGTAACGGCTCCAGACTAGTGGTGGAAGGAAGGGCTTCAAAGCCTCTACGGATCCTACGAGTTGGCAAAGTTGTAGTATATTAACCCTTAGCCCTACAATTGCATGTAACAGCTCCAGACTAGTGGTGGAAGGAAGGGCTTCAAAGCCTCTACGGATCCTACGAGTTGGCAAAGTTGTAGTATATTAACCCTTAGCCCTACAATTGCTTGTAACAGCTCCAGACTAGTGGTGGAAGGAAGGGCTTCAAAGCCTCTACGGATCCTACGAGTTGGCAAAGTTGTAGTGTATTAACCCTTAGCCCTACAATTGCTTGTAACAGCTCCAGACTAGTGGTGGAAGGAAGGGCTTCAAAGCCTCTACGGATCCTACGAGTTGGCAAAGTTGTAGTGTATTAACACTTAGCCCTACAATTGCTTGTAACAGCTCCAGACTAGTGGTGGAAGGAAGGGCTTCAAAGCCTCTACGGATCCTACGAGTTGGCAAAGTTGTAGTATATTAACCCTTAGCCCTACAATTGCTTGTAACAGCTCCAGACTAGTGGTGGAAGGAAGGGCTTCAAAGCCTCTACGGATCCTACGAGTTGGCAAAGTTGTAGTGTATTAACCCTTAGCCCTACAATTGCTTGTAACAGCTCCAGACTAGTGGTGGAAGGAAGGGCTTCAAAGCCTCTACGGATCCTACGAGTTGGCAAAGTTGTAGTATATTAACCCTTAGCCCTACAATTGCTTGTAACAGCTCCAGACTAGTGGTGGAAGGAAGGGCTTCAAAGCCTCTACGGATCCTACGAGTTGGCAAAGTTGTAGTGTATTAACCCTTAGCCCTACAATTGCTTGTAACGGCTCCAGACTAGTGGTGGAAGGAAGGGCTTCAAAGCCTCTACGGATCCTACGAGTTGGCAAAGTTGTAGTGTATTAACCCTTAGCCCTACAATTGCTTGTAACGGCTCCAGACTAGTGGTGGAAGGAAGGGTTTCAAAGCCTCTACGGATCCTACGAGTTGGCAAAGTTGTAGTGTATTAACCCTTAGCCCTACAATTGCTTGTAACGGCTCCAGACTAGTGGTGGAAGGAAGGGCTTCAAAGCCTCTACGGGTCCTACGAGTTGGAAAAGTTGTAGTGTATTAACCCTTAGCCCTACAATTGCTTGTAACGGCTCCAGACTAGTGGTGGAAGGAAGGGCTTCAAAGCCTCTACGGGTCCTACGAGTTGGCAAAGTTGTAGTATATTAACCCTTAGCCCCATATAGCGATATGTTTCCATTTATTTCATCAAAAAACCACAAATTTCGAGTTTTATTATTGCTGTAGTGATCCCCTAGGAAAGGGGTAAAATTATGGATCGTGTGGGCGGGGCTGCTTATCTAAAGTAGCCATTCTTAATCGGTGTGGAGAGATATAGGAAAATAGATATAACCATGGATTAAGTGAACAGATTCGCACCCCTGGGGTGCAAGTTTAGGGCTACATAGAGGTGAAGCCTCTAAAGTAAATGAAACCTACGTCTGACTGCTTCTCAGATGTTTCTGCAACCGATCGAAGAAGGTTAATATGCTGCTCCAAATTGTCACTCGTTATAAATATGCGCGATGAAGGCGACATATTGTAAACAAACTGAAATGTTCACAACTCAATAGAGGAACGCGAAATTAGAAACATTGGCATCTATTAATCAAAGTTCAAATGGCGTAGAAAGACAAGCTGAGGAAGCGCCTCGTGTCGCATTCTTGACGCGTGTCGCCCTTAACAATACAGACAAGTTGCACGGATTAGCCAAGATGTTGTATTGGGCAACTAGAAATAGTCGGCGGAAAGTTGGCGCGAGTCGGGCTTGGCATTTGGGCGTAAACACAAGACGCTTTGAAGTACTGTACGCGCTGCCCCGTCACTCAATGCGCTCGTCCAGCGCCCGCCGGGATATAGGTCAACTCGTAACTTGTACGCGCCGGGGCATCATCCCCCCCCCCACATTTCTCTCCTTGTTTTTTTCCAAACAAACCATCATCAGGTTTTACGTATTGCATACATTTTTAAACTCAAATATATTTCAGAGTGATCATACATTTTTGATGACGTTACAAGGCACCCCAAGCTATCATACATTCTTGATGACGTAACAAGGCACCCCAAGCTATCATACATTCTTGATGACGTAACAAGGCACCCCAAGCTATCATACATTCTTGATGGTGTAACAAGACACCTCCAAGCTATCATACATTCTTGATGACGAAACAAGACACCCCAAGCTATCATACATTCTTGATGACGTAACAAAACACCCCCAAGCTATCATACATTCTTGATGACGTAACAAGACACCTCAAGCTATCATACATTCTTGATGACGTAACAAGACACCCCCAAGCTATCATACATTCTTGATAACGTAACAAGACGCCCCAAGCTATCATACATTCTTCATGACATAACAAGACACCCCAAGCTATCATACATTCTTCATGACGAAACAAGACACCCCAAGCTATCATACATTCTTGATGACGTAACAAAACACCCCCAAGCTATCATACATTCTTGATGACGTAACAAGACACCTCAAACTATCATACATTCTTGATGACGTAACAAGACACCCCAAGCTATCATCCATTCTTGATGCTGTAACAAGACACCCCCAAGCTAACATACGTTCTTGATGACGTAACAAGGCACCCCAAGCTATAATACATTCTTGATGACGTAACAAGGCACCCCAAGCTATCATACGTTCTTGATGACGTAACAAGGCACCTCAAGCTATCATACATTCTTGATGACGTAACAAGGCACCCCAAGCTATCATACATTCTTGAGACATAACAAGGCACCCCAAGCTATCATACATTCTTGATGACGTAACAAGGCACCCCAAGCTATCATGCATTCTTGATGACGAAACAAGACACCCCAAGCTATCATACATTCTTGATGACGTAACAAAACACCCCCAAGCTATCATACATTCTTGATGACGTAACAAGACACCCCAAGCTATCATACATTCTTGATGACGTAACAAGACGCCTCAAGCTATCATACATTCTTCATGACATAACAAGACACCCCAAGCTATCATACATTCTTGATGACGTAACAAGACGCCTCAAGCTATCATACATTCTTCATGACATAACAAGACACCCCAAGCTATCATTCATTCTTGATGACGTAACAAAACACCCCTAAGCTATCATACATTCTTGATGACGTAACAAGACACCTCAAACTATCATACATTCTTGATGACGTAACAAAACACCCCAAGCTATCATACATTCTTGATGCTGTAACAAGACACCCCCAAGCTAACATACGTTCTTGATGACGTAACAAGGCACCCCAAGCTATAATACATTCTTGATGACGTAACAAGGCACCCCAAGCTATCATACGTTCTTGATGACGTAACAAGGCACCCCAAGCTATCATACATTCTTGATGACGTAACAAGGCACCCCAAGCTATCATACATTCTTGATGACGTAACAAGACACCTCAAGCTATCATACATTCTTGATGACGTAACAAGACACCCATAAGCTATCATACATTCTTGATAACGTAACAAGACGCCCCAAGCTATCATACATTCTTCATGACATAACAAGACACCCCAAGCTATCATACATTCTTCATGACGAAACATGACACCCCAAGCTATCATACATTCTTGATGACGTAACAAAACACCCCCAAGCTATCATACATTCTTGATGACGTAACAAAACACCCCCAAGCTATCATACATTCTTGATGACGTAACAAGACACCTCAAGCTATCATACATTCTTGATGACGTAACAAGACACCCCAAGCTATCATACATTCTTGATGACGTAACAAGACGCCTCAAGCTATCATACATTCTTCATGACATAACAAGACACCCCAAGCTATCATACATTCTTGATGACGTAACAAGACGCCTCAAGCTATCATACATTCTTCATGACATAACAAGACACCCCAAGCTATCATACATTCTTGATGACGTAACAAAACACCCCTAAGCTATCATACATTCTTGATGACGTAACAAGACACCTCAAACTATCATACATTCTTGATGACGTAACAAAACACCCCAAGCTATCATACATTCTTGATGCTGTAACAAGACACCCCCAAGCTAACATACGTTCTTGATGACGTAACAAGACACCCCAAGCTATCATACATTCTTGATGACGTAACAAGGCACCCCAAGCTATCATACATTCTTGATGACGTAACAAGGCACCCCAAGCTATCATACATTCTTGATGACGTAACAAGGCACCCCAAGCTATCATACATTCTTGATGACGTAACAAGGCGCCCCAAGCTATCATGCATTCTTGATGACGTAACAAGACATCCCAAGCTAGTACCATTATGCTTTTACTTTCTTTATAATTCCTCCCTACAAGTAGCGCAGAAACTAGGTAGCTCTGTATGAACTCCAACAGAGAGTAGGCTCAACCCAAGAAAGGAACCTTCAGAAAGTGATCCAACATTTTCCTTCACCCTAGAACCTGAGGAACTATAATTGTTACTGTCCTTACTACCTTAATCATGCGCATAATCCTACCAGAAAGCGATGCGTCAATTGGTTTCTTTTGTGTTTCACGAAAAACTAAATACGAACAGAGAAATATAGATTGTAAACAATGAAAATTAAACAAGTAATGGTACTGCTGTAGAAGCAGATAAGTGAACTTGGGTTGCAAAAAAAAAACATTTTAATCCATAAAAAGAACAGTAGTAGAACTTTCCACTTACACTTTTGGCTACACAGTTACTCAAACCGGCTCTGTGAGGTCTAGAGGTGATAATAGACTGCCCTTTAATAAAAATTTAATAACCCCCTACCTTAACTTAAGAAAACCTTGAGATAAGTTACGGTCTGAGTTGACAATGGGACACTTCTCCCGAAACGGCCGTCCTCAACAAATATAAGTAAGTGCAAGTTATAAAATATTTACAAGTGTTTTAGTAAACATTTAGTATTTTGTCATATTTCCCGCATTTAAACAAAACGAGTGTTTCTTCTAACTTATCTTATTGTTAATAATTAATAAATATATGTACATTGTGAAGGCTATATTGAAGTTCAGCATACAATTATACTTATAGTTTTTTAATAGCATTATTTAATTCCTTCTAATAGTTCAAAATCTCTTTATATACATCTTGTTCAATTTTTCCATTGTTAATAAAATACCTTTTATTCACCCACTCAAGTTCAAATACATTCTTTTAAACTTGTAGTGAGTGAAACTTGATGTAATAAACTTTTTCCGAATATTAATATTAAATAATTTTAATAATGAATTAATTTTAGTTTCACATGGGAGAAAAACTTTCACAAAAGGGACAAAAGGTATGCAATATAATTATTTCGTCCCATTTGTCTTGAAAAAAGTGATAACATATGATTTCATAAAACAGCTTATTTTATGTTATAGGGTATGTGATAGAACAGCTGTTTTAATGCATAATGAATTTTAATTTATTTATTTTAACTGTAATTATTCAATAAAAGTAACTCTGTGTTGACCTAAGTAGGAATTGACTTTAAATTTTGTTTACATTACTTGTTACGACTTTAACCTAAGAAGGTTCATATATTTACTGTTAGTTTTATTTTGAGGTTATATTCACATATAAAGTTTAGGCCTATATTGTTAATCATAATAGAATATTGATAATGTCATTATATTTTAGAGGACCATTCGGTGTTTAACCTTTGCATGGTTGAAACGTTGTAGTTGATAACATACATTGTAGAGAGAGGCTTCTGTCTCGAGTTGCGTTAAAAGCTTCCTAGCTTATCATATGTTTACGCTAAAAGTTGCACGTATTAGCGAAGTGGTCAGGGCGGATGTAACTGCAGACAGACCAAGGTTGATGAAACTGCAAAGCAGGGCAAAGCAATGAGCTCCTGTAGTGCGGAAGGAGGGTTTGTATCGCCTTGGAATGCAATATAATTAATCTAATACCCTCGTGGCATGATTATAGTAATTACGCATACATTATGACGCCTTGTTAAGTACATTATCTGATGTTATGAATGGCTCTAAATGTTTTATTGGCGTGACACTGCCGCGTATGTTGTAAGCGCAGCCGCGAGCGTGCGTGCGTGTGTGTGTGTAAGATGAATGTCACACATGCCATCCTCATCAAGGGGTCACAAACACACATTCCACGAGTATGTTTGGGTAAGCAAGAAGATCCAGACTCACACTTGCAGATTACCTCTCCCCCTTTATTTCTACTCCATTCTAACATTGCCAGATGTCGGAAAACCTTTTCCGATTTAACAATTTTCCATTTCCCTCTTTTTCCAGAAACGTTTATGGTTCCTATCTTCGGTTCAACAGTTCCGTAACGCACTTTGAGATGACGTATGCACCAAAATAAATAGTACTGAAACGGTTGTAAGATTTTATTTTATTTTATTTACATAGTTTCACTGCAGTACTAAGCAACATGTCAACAAAACCTAACCTCAAATAGAATACGCGGCAACAATTAAAAGCCGGAACAGCTGTTCGGGAAGGCAACTACAGATTCAGTTTAAGTAGTTTTTTTATTTTAGCGCATCGGCATCTCTCCATATTTAAAGTGTATTCTACTTGAAGGAAACGAGCCTTTAATTTATTTAAATCCAAACTATGCCAAGAAATTTTTGCCACTAATCTAACCTAATTTCCCGTAAACCTTATAAGCAAAGAGACTACATCGTGTTTGCTTCTTTACACCTAGAAAATTAACAATGTTGAAGTCAGTGGGACTACCAGACGGAAGTGAATAAATAGTTCATTTGATTTGAAGAAGTAGTAAATAGACGTATTAACAGAATATAGTTAATACAAAAAGAAAGTAACTAATGAAAAAACACTAATTAGATGTTGAAATATTTACAGTTTGGAAATTATTTAAAACATTTTATAGACGAATATGTTCTTTAAAAAAGCCATACGCGCCTAAAGAAAGTTTTACATGAAAAATTGAAATAAAAATATATACTTCACTATTTTTGACACTAAATTATTTGTAATAAGATTTATTGAAATATAAACTAATACATTAACTGATAAAAATATTGAATAATAACCTTTTAACTTTTGTACAATAAATAAAGTAACATAATTTTCGTCTTAAAAACAGCTGTTTTACAAAGAACATAATATCGGCTGTTCTATGGAATCATATGTTATTTCAACTTGAACTAAACTAATTATATACTGTAGAAATACGCCTATACAACTGTATGCATTAAACTGTTTCTTAAAATAAATTTGTTTTGTTTATCATAATTAGCTGATTCATTTAAACACAGCAAAGCAAAGCAAAGCACCACACTGGCCATATATAAATACTAAAGTTTAACGAATTAGTAGAACCGTTTAGCAGGGACGTGTTAAACAGTTACAGTGACTTGGAGCACTGCAATATAACTGGTTCGTAATGGCAATTCATTCTTTAACAAGCAATATAAACAAAAAAATGTTTAAGTCAATTCCCACTTAATAAATATATTAAGTAACATAACCAAAGCGTTCAAACAGCTGTTCCCCCACATAACCTATAACATAAAATCAGCTGTCTTATGAAATCATATGTTATCACTTATTTTAATCCGAATGGGACGAAATAACTATATTGCATACCTTGCCCCGTTTGTAAAGTTTTTCTCCCTATATAAAACTAAAATGAAGTCGTTTAATGTCATTCACTGTATTAACAAAACTGTAATCGGGAAAAAACCTGTATTAAGATTAAATGTCATCCACTACAAGTTTAAAAAAATGTATTTGAACTTGAATGAAGGCATTTAAAGTATTTTATTAGTTTTTAAGACTTTGAACAAGATATATAGGGAGAGAGTGAACTAATAGAAGGGATTGCATGAAAATGTTTGCTCAGGGAAGCAATAAATATAATTACATTATACAGTTAGTTAATTTTAGGATCGGATATTGACAAATTTATTTTTGAACTCTTCATAACCACTCGTTAAATTCATAACGACGCATTCATACGAGCCCATTATACAGGTCTAACTTATCCACTTTGCAGACGCCGGGTCTAGTGATAGCCAGCGAAAGGAAAAATGGCCTGATACAGTCACCGGCGCACTAGAAGAGCCCTGGTGTAGAAATGAGTGACGCTCGGTTTCCAGTTCCATTGTGCTGTCGATGTATTCCTGACTTACAAACATTGTAAACTTGTTAGGTATGTAAACATACCCTAACAGTACGTTAGTTTTTTAGTAAGTATTAAAAGTATTTACAGATGGATAAAAGTACTAATTTTAATAAGAAAGGGTGTACAAAATAAATTATATATGATCCTGTTTTTGCATTGTAATTTTCTGTAAATCTGACGTTTAAGTGTTGGAAGTGTTTTTGGGAATGAGCTTAAACACAGAGCGAATGAGAACATAGTGTTCCGATATGGGGTGCTGGCTACATGAGCCACGATCTTCCCTTGTCCTCCAGACTAGAGGAATATTAAGTACTTTCTCCCTCATTATTCATCCCCCACGCGGTCACGGACAACTATTGTTCACCTTCTAAAACTCATAAAAATATATTGAACATGTAAATAATGTCCTTCCGTTGATTAGAAACTAAATGTAGAAATATATAGATCATCCGATACAATACTCACGCAACAATTGCCACTTGATAAGATTCGCTTTATCATTCACAATCTAGATAACAGAATACAAGGCAGCGTGTTTACTTTAAAACCTAGCCCGTTTTAAAAACATTTACTCTTTTCAAATTTGGAATTTCATCGACAATTAACCGCATGCGATCAAGATTAACGGCGCAAGTTAAATACCTGTATAAACACGGACGATAAAATACATTCGGTCAGAGTGAGTTGTCGCCCAGATTGTGTCGTAATGGCGGTGGTCACGTATCCGAAATGTTAAACCCATTTGGCTTTATTCAATTTGGCCGTAATTAAAAATACAACGCGCCAGCATCGCGTGTCCACACCGGCGGCCTTCTGTAACGTTTACCCTAATACAATGCTTTATCAGTCTGCCGGGGGTCACGTAAGGTCGTAGCCCTTAACTCTCTTACACCCCAAATCCACCCATCTAATTATCAACCTTCTATATACACAAGAACACCTATTTATTTGTTTTATCGACAAGTACGTGCGAAGCTACAAGCACGTTAAACCAATCAGCATTTTCGTCACTCGATCGACACGCATGCACCCCTTGTAGGCACAGAAAGTGAAAGGCTGCTTCCCAAGGCAACCTATTAGCATGTAGACAATACTCTCCGCCTCTCTCGTGCTCAGCTCAAACCACCCTTCCCCTATTCCCAGTACCAGAGAAGTTTTATGTCCTTACCTTAGTTCTATAATATCCCACTACCCTTCTTTTTCCTTCTTCGTGCCAGGTAGTGTAACGGGGTAGACACCCCGATAGAGAGTAGCTCTAATCTGATAGCTACTTTACATTCGTGATGAAATTATCCTCCCTATATCCTTGATCACAGATGATTTATGTGCCTTCCTTAATCGTAGGACTGAAGAGTAGATCTACTCCAGGTGCGCGACTATGTATACATGACCTCCACTACATCCTGTAGTACGAGGATTTATGTCCCTTCCTTAATCGTAGGACTGAAGAGTAGATCTACTCCAGGTGCGCGACTACACATGATCTCCACTACATCCTGTGGTACGAGGATTACGCCCCTTCCTTAACAATACCTGCATGCAGATTCCTTAGCGATAATAGCGTATCGAGGTAATCCTGTCATGTAACTATATATATATATATATATATATATATATATATATATATATATATATATATATATATATATATATATATATATATTTTAAAAACAACATAGGTTATTCAAATACAAGAATATTTATTAATTTATATTCAAAGCTTTTCGTTGGTAAACAGTACCAACATCATCAGGAATGAAAATTACAATAATGTAAGCTATGAGCCTAAAACATAAACATAAACATAAACATATATATATATATATATATATATATATATATATATATATATATATATATATATATATAGCTTTGAATATAAATTAATAAATATTCTTGTATTTGAATAACCTATGTTGTTATAAATTATTAAACACGAAAACGTATTATATATATATATATATATATATATATATATATATATATATATATATAATAAATTAAAAACATTTCAATAACAAGAGTACTTTTAATGCATATATTATTCAAAGCTTTTCGCCGATAAAACAGTACCAGCATCTTCAGGAAAATAATTATCTTACAAAATATTTTTACAAAAATGAATCATATGTACTACAAAGTATTCTTGTTTTTGAAATGTTTTTAATTTATTAACTATATTACAAGAAAACATATATATATATATATATATATATATATATATATATATATATATCGCAATATGTATTCTTGTGTATTAATAAAGAACTAAGTCAAAATACAAATATAAGAATTATAATTGAATTTACAATTCATTATACAATAAAATTGTAAATTCAATTATAATTCTTGTTTTTGTATTTTGACTTAGTTCTTTATATATATATATATATATATATATATATATATATATATATATATATATATATAATAAATTAAAAATATTTCAAAAACAAGAATACTTTTAATGAATATATTTATTCAAAGCTTTTCGCCGATAAAATAGTACCAGCATCTTCAGGAAAATAATTATCTAATCAAATATTTTTACAAAATTATTTAGGAATTTTGTAAAAATATTTTATTACATAATTATTTTCCTGAAGATGCTGGTACTATTTTATCGGCGAAAAGCTTTGAATAAATATATTCATTAAAAGTATTCTTGTTTTTGAAATATATTTAATTTATTAACTATATTGCAAGAAAACATATCACCATATTTAAAATATATATATATATATATATATACACACACACAACTCATGCCGAACGTTCCCAATACAGAAGGCACGCATTGTTCGGGGGAGGGTGGCTTTAACCTCTACGTGCCCATTTTACGAGTGGTGCCGAACCGGTCCGATGGTCAAAATATTACAATGATATTTCTGTTTCTGCAGGAAGGGTCACGTTTGAAGTGGCCTGATGGTTAGTAATCAGGTAGAGGCAGGAATTGCCAGAAGGGTTACCTAAGTACCCCTCAGCACCCACTGCCACAAGCCAGTTCTAAGCTTGGTAGTCACTGTGGGCGTTCCTAGTGACCAGAAGCTTTTCTATGATGAGTATAAAAAACTAACCATTATTTCTATAGTTTGTCCTGTGTGTTCCCGTCGGACCGGTTGGACCTCCTACTTGGGGGGATTAACACAGACTGGACGAATTCGACTACAACCTCCCACAAGCTTATGCTTCACTTAGTTGAGCTGAATAAATTTTCTCTTTCTACCGACGACAGTATTTCCGAGAAGTGAGTTTTTGCTCAATGCCAGATCTATTAGCAATCAGTTGGTTTGCGACTTTCGCTAACGGTTTTCAAGGCCGCACGGCTAAACCTTAAAACTCTGATGTTCTGCATATGTAATACGTACTCGAGCGTCGTCCCGTTGCTCGTTATCGCAAAATCTATACTTTTCTTCGGTAATGTTTATATAAGTTTAAACTATAGAAGAATTTATAATTATATATCTATCATTTAATTACAACTGCAAATTTATAACTTGAGTGTTGGTTTCGAGCCGAGACGGTGACAAATGACCTGGTATCTGTCTGGTGACGTCACCGCATTCTGCATGGCTGCATGTCAGGCAAACCGTATTGAACCGAGGCGCCAAACTGCATGTGCGCACTCACACAATCTTACGAAATTACGTTCCGTTTAATAAAACAGGTTAACCTTTTAACCCCGATAAATACATTTTAAAATAGTAAATTTGTATATTTGTACACATTTGTAATATTTGTACAAAGGCACGAAGCAACGAGACATAAGTTTCTTAGAGTGTTTTAGAGTGAAGCAAACATACAAAGCGACAGAAATATAAGTCGCATATGTTGCGTGCTTGCATGACGACAGCACAGTGATTGCAGCGACGGGTTAGAAAAGGAGTCAATCGCAGGAGAGGATTAAGGATATGTACGGACTCTTCGTGTTCTGATAGTGAAAATGTCATCATTACTCGCGTGGCCAGAGTCCTTTACCTCTAACTATCATATAGTGTGCATGTGTGTAGTGATAAAATTACAATGTCAGATAGTATAGGGATGCTACTTTTATCTGAAAAGGGAATTGAAGAATTTCATTTTTAAAATATAGTAATTTTTCGATTGTGCGGGAACTTATTGGTCAAACTTAACAAGTATATTAAATACAGTGCCCCATTTCCGAGCTCTTTTGAAGCGAGAGGTGAGACGATGGAACTTCAATCAGCTGATGCCCTAGAGACGGCGTCTTTTGAAGCGAAAGGTAAGACGATGTAACTTCAATCAGCTGATGCCCTAGAGACGGCGTCTATTGAAGCGAGAGGTGAGACGATGTAACTTCAATCAGCTGATGCCCTAGAGACGGCGTCTTTTGAAGCGAGAGGTAAGACGATGTAACTTCAATCAGCTGATGCCCTAGAGACTGCGTTTTTTGGCTAGAACGTGCGGAATTCTCACGGATACCGTAAAAAAGCGCCCTCTATTTAGAATATATATGTAACTATTCACATATAGAATATATATATATATATATATATATATATATATATATATATATATATATATATATATATTATAAACGAAATTCATTAGGTTAACAAAACTGTTAGGAAATTATTTGAACTTGTGGGATATACCTAGCTAGCGCTTGTCTATTGTCAGATCTATCGGCAGAAATAAGTTACTGCACACACACCTGCAAGTCATAAATAAAAATAATTCGAAAGGGGTTCATTGTGAGTAAACCAGGACGTGCCTCGTTCATGGGAGAGAAGCTTTACCTAGACATCCAGGGACCAGGGAGATTTATGACTAAGAATCCCTGAGAATACAGAAAAACACATGCACCTGTAGGAAAGTTCAACAAATTCCCACGAAGCCCAAAAGAAAGTGAGGGAAGCGTCAAAAATTTCATAGGCTAGCCACAGTTTGAGCGCCAAAAGGGAGCCAATCAAATTTGAAGAGGGGATGAAACACATACGGATACGATCCAAGAGGATGTTCAGGAAAGAGAGTCAATTTTCAGTACTCGAATGGGTCACGTGGTAGGACTCGAGGAGTCAAAATTCAGGACTCGAGGGAGAACTAATGTTCAGTTTTAGTAAGAAATATCAAATTCAAACAAAGTTACGTGGCAATTTAAAGTAAGGGAGATTAATAGAGGGAGATTAAAGGGTAATAAGTGAGATTAAAGCAAGGGAGATTACTAATTAATGAGTTATATTAAGTGAGGGAGATAAGAAAATAGTACGAGAAATTGAATAAGGGAGATAACTAAATAGTAAGTGGAATTAATAAGGGAGTGATTAATAAAGTCAGTTATTCGAGAGATTAAGAAAAGTGAAATTGATAGAAAATATTAATAAGTGAATTTGTGTCAAGTGAAGTGAAACAAGGAACCACGTAAGTACTAATTAATAATTAATTTTCATTATAAAGCCAACTCTTTAAAACCAAAACATTTAAGAACATTTAAACTTTTATAAATTCCTTAAAAAATCATAAATAATTGAAATATAAAACATTTATCAAGCCATAAGTGCAGTAACTTATACACGCCCTTATATCGCTAAAAGAAAGTAAATTTAGAATTGTTAAAAAAATTAATAGTCAAATAAGAGTTTTGATGCCTATCGGCAAATATTAGAGTTAGTAAAATTATATGAACTACCTGTAAATGCAATATTGATCTCAGGATAAAATAAATCTGTTATTATAAAAGCAAGTAGTAGCTGGGTTATTAATTTAATTTCCTAAGAGTCAAAATATCCTGTAGACAATAATAAGTGAAGGTACGTTATAATATATACTGTAAAAAAATGTAAATATAATCACATTTGAATTAAACATTGTAAATTAATCACAATTGTTTTTTTTTAACTTTTCGGTAACAATATATCAAAGTTATAGTTTTCTATAAGAAAATAGAGAGTAAATATAAGCAATGTATTAAAAGGGAGCTTTTTTGAAAAGGGGGAAATAAGGGGTGAGGAGGCAGTAACATCATCCCTGATATCATGGTTTCCTTCAAGTAGCGGCTATACCTGTGGACCACGCAGGTAATTCATTACAAGTGGCGAGTGCTCTCCTATTAAACTTGTGTTTCGCCATCTTAATCCAATTCATAGGCAACATCAAACCACGTACTTGCATGGACCAGACATGTAACCAATTCCAAACCGGAAAATACTGAATGATACTGGTGTAGGGTTACAGATCGAACATGACGTGGTCGGAGAATCATGTCTCGCGTGGCGATGGACGCTTTCTCGTGACAAGACTACGAGCTCTACCATACTCGAATTTAATTTCCATTAAAAAAACAGGCCAGATAGTTAAGTTAGCACTGGCTGCTGCCCGATCCTTAAAGTCACTACTGGGCGGTGCTTTTAACAATACAAACGAGACGTCTTCCCGGCCCGAAAAGGAAATTCATTGAGTGCGTCAGATCATGAAGGCCTCCGCAGAAGACAAAGAGCGGCACAGCCGCCTGCATAGCGGCATTCCCTGTTAGAACTAAGCGGACATGTAATTAACTCGACGTACGGCACAGGTGGCCGCAAGGTCGGTACGCAATTGCCGGCTCTGGATAACAGAGTCTATTTTCTTTTTTATCTAGATTTGAACAATTATTTAAAGGTCAAGGAAGTGTGACTCAGTCAATCAGTCGTTCTTAAGTAATCAGCTGTCAATTAGTTGCACTCACCACAAAATGCAAGTGTCTTGAACGCAAATCAAGGTGGTATGCGTCGTACGTAACTGATAAAATCTGTCCCGAAGTATATCTATCATTGGCATTATTTCCCGGAGATTTCGTCGCCACTATCAAGGCAACTACTAATAATCTTTAAGTTGAAAAATAATATCCGAAGGTACTGTGTTGATTAGAAATTTCTATCTCGGTAACCATCAAAGATTTTGGCGAAACATTCAAAGATTCAGGACGCAACGACGGAGGTTTACTACAGGCCTAAACCCAACCCAAAAAGAGCTATGAAATTCCTTTTATCATTTATTAGCTAAAAAATTATTTTATACTAGCCATTTTTTTAAACTCTTATAATGAGAAACAGCTTGAAGCAACGGTGGCGTATTTTTTATTAAATAAATAAAACTACGTAACCCCTAATAAAACTTGTATAATTACTTAAACTTTAAGTTTAGACACGTTTCGGTTGCAGAGCTTTCATCATCAGAGGAATGTTACAAAAGGCCTAATTATTTGTGGTTAAGAGGTTTTATTAATTTAATCTCGTAAGTAAATCCAAAAATATTATTACATTAATACAGTTTTCCTATGAGAAGATCTGCAAGTAACCTTGGAGACGTTAACAAATTTACGAGTACAATGTCCGCGAGAGACTTTAGTGTTTGGTGATGACAAACAGATGTGAGAAATAAAACTTCGCTTCAATGGCCTAACTGTGACTTAGACAATAGAAAACTGTTAAAAAGTTGATGAATTTTTTAACGAATTTTCAAAGAAAATTGTTGAAAAAGTTAATGAAGTTTGCAACGAAATTTCAAAAAAATTCTTTTTAACTGTTGAAGTTTTAAACGAACTTATAAAGAAATGTGTTTTTAAAACGTTGGTGAAGTATTAAACGAAGTTTAAACAAAAAAATTTTCTTAATTGTTGAAGTTTTAAACGAACGTTCAAAAACAATTGTTAAAAAACCGTTGAAGTATTAAACGAACTTTCGAGGAAAATGTTTTTAAAAACATTGGAGTTTTAAACGAACTTTTAAAGAGAATTGTTAAAAAATTTGATGAAGTTTTTAATGAATTTTCAATTTAAACGTATTTTCCTGAATAATACCACTCTATATAGGTTCTTTTTATTACATATATAAATAAAAATTACGTGAAATAAATACTTTTTAATTTTGGAATGTATACAAATTCAGACAAATGTAAATCATCTATTTTGCCAATTCGATTTTTATTTTAAGGGTTGGAAAGCCATCAAATTGAATATAATTTATACAAAACTATGAATTTTGCTCCCATTCCTTTCGGAAAGTCCAAAAAACGTTGTATCCTAATGAGACTGAGATAATAGTCGGGTCAGGTTTCTATAGAAATGATTCTAAAGCATAGATACACTTAGAGACACAAATTGTTTAGTTTCCCATCTGTGTAGGAATACATATAAAAGACAAAGACGCGTTCGATTTAAATTATGAAAGTTAATATATTATTATATATGCCCTCACGCGCGTGTACATACAATACTCTTTATTTACAATCGAAAATAGAATTTTGCATTTCCGAAAACAAAATCAAGTTTGCGTATATAGTGACGTAGTAAATAATGGCTCCAGATATGCGCCGAAATTCGTCACGTCAGTGAGTAATGAATGAAAAGGGTTGTTATATGAATGAAAGTGTAGAACGAGGGTTGTGACAGAGTGGGTGGTGGGAAAGTTCAATGAATCAATGCGACCCCGTGCGCTACTGCACTCTGGCGGCAACTTCAACAACTGCTCTCATCTGCAACGATTTCTCGTTTGCATTTGTCCGGACAAAAGTGGAAAATTGCCACTACTCTCTGTTCTGTATTTACAAACAGATGTGTACAAGATGAGAAAAAAACATAAAATGAACAATGAACTCTTTCACTGAAACACTTTTCGTAGGAATTTTGAAGCGTGCGCGTGCGCGTGCGCGCGCGCGCGCGCGTGTGTGTGTGTGTGTGTGTGTGTGTGTGTGTGTATTTAAAGTAAAAGCACAACCCCCCCGTACTCTTCCTAGGTCGATCATTCTGGCCAATCACTTTAAGCATAAAGAATATTTGTTTAACCCTAACACATGGGGGGGGGGGGGGACGTAATGACACTAGCTCTTGCAACAACTTCGTCATCTCGATCGAACCAACTCCAAGATAGTGAGTAGGCTATATTTCCCAGGTGAAGTGAATTTGTTTAGTTTTATTGCCATGGTATTATATAAGTCTGCGAGATATAACTATTACTTATTAAAGTTATAATTCCCTTTGCAATATGGAGTAAGTTTTTATATTAAATGGAGTAAGTTTTGCTCATATCTTGAGTAGATTTTAACCAATAAAATTATTTACATTGTTTTAAAATTTCCGTTTACAAACGTAGAAGTAAATGTGTCTCCTTAGTAAGGAGAAGAAAGCTTTATGGGTACAGGCATTAGTTTCCAGCAAGAAGTTTAAGAAACGCGATAAAAGCGTAACAGCTGAAAGAATAAGTTTTATTAGTTCTAAAGATAATCACTAAACAGCGCTGTTATCAGTGTCCTGGCAAACATTTGTTTAGCAATTGTTTGTACAAGATTTGGTGGCGTCCGTATGAACTCATCGAGTTCCCCTTTGGACTAAAGGATATTACACGAACCATTTTTTAAGTTCATGAAGACAAGCGAATTATAAACACTCGAAAACGAACTGAAATGGCTCAAGCAATATATTCGAAAAGAATTGAAATGAAGATTTTTATTTTTTTAGAGTTCCATATGCAAGAAATATATTTGTATCCTAACAATAAAGAGTACAAAAATAATATTTCTTGTTTTGCATCCCAACAATCAGTAGTACAAATAAAACTTCTTATTTTGTATTCTAACAATCAAGAGTAGGCTACAAATAATATTTCTTACTTTCTATTCCCACAATCAGGAGTACAAATAATATCTTTTATTTTGCATCCCAACAATCAAGAGTAGGCTACAAATAATATTTCTTACTTTCTATCCCAACAATCAGGAGTACAAATAATACCTTTTATTTTGTATCCCAACAATCAAGAGTAGGCTACAAATAATATTTCTTACTTTCTATCCCAACAATCAGGAGTACAAATAATACTTTTTATTTTGTATCCCAACAATAAAGTGTACAAATAATATTTGTATTCTCCATTCCGACAATCTGGTGTAAAAACAATATTTCCTATTTTATATCCCAACTATCTGGAGTACATATAATACTTTTTATTTTGTATCCCAACAATCAAGAGTAGACTGCAAATAATATTTCCTACTTTCTATCCCAACAATCAGGAGTACAAATAATACTTTTTATTTTGTATCCCAACAATAAAGTGTACAAATAATATTTTTATTCTCCATTCCGACAATCTGGTGTAAAAACAATATTTCTTATTTTATATCCCAACAATCAGGAGTACATATAATACGTCTTATTTCGTATACCAACAATAAAGTGTACAAATAATATTTTTATTCTCCATTCCGACAATCTGGTGTAAAAACAATATTTCTTATTTTATATCCCAACAATCAGGAGTACATATAATACGTCTTATTTCGTATCCCAACAATAAAGTGTACAAATAATATTTTTATTCTCCATTCCGACAATCTGGTGTAAAAACAATATTTCTTATTTTATATCCCAACTATCTGGAGTACATATAATACGTCTTATTTCGTATACCAACAATTATTGACAAATTGTAAGAACATTTTTTAACACGCTTTCCAAAAACGTGCGTTTGTTTTTGAAACGAGCTTGAATATTTATGACCATAAAACTACAGTATGATTTTCATTTGTAAAATTGTAACAGGTATATATACACTTCAACTCAAACAGATACAACGGCGCTACGTAGGCAATTCAATGTCACTGGTAACCGTGAACGTATGCTAGAGTAACGAATGTAAAAGTATATGGAACACACGTAACGATGGAATCCGAAGTTTAATTACCCACGTAAAGCCTTCGCAGTGTCTTGGGATGAGGTTACACCATACTTCGCGGACCATCCCTCGCACACCCTCCTTTCCCCTACAACTTGAACATTTTACCCGCCTCTAAATAACAAAAGCTATAACACTAAACTCACTGACGGAATCTATTTTTTCAAAGAAGTTCACCACTATTCAAAGTCAAAGGTTCGGATTATAGCAATTGAAATTCCTCTGCCAACACGACTGTCCACATTACAGCAACGTCTTTGAACTGTCGTCCAAGAAAGCGCGGCGAACAGCTGACGGGCCCGTGGTCACAGAGGTTACACAAGTGCGGAGGCAAAAGTTGGCTAGCAACAGACATGTTTCGGCCGCTGTAATGACATAACCGCCGCGTTCTATTTGCGGCCGTGACTGTACCACCGAGTTACCCAATTGTTGCCTGTGTACAACGCGCTTTCATACACAACGTAGGCCTATAAAGCCGCCTGTAATGAGGTCAAGGTAACCGTACATGTCACACTCTGCGACACGTATACGATGCACAAATATGGAGCGTAAGTGAGTGTTTCAGTAGTTTTAGACATTAATTCAACTTCAAGACTATTTGTTGGCATTGCTTTGCCAATCAGAGCCCTCGGTACCAGTCACGAAACTTCAAGTATGCGACCTGGTTCCATCCATCACCTACCCCTATTTCCCGGACTAGGGGGTTTTATTTCCCACCCCAGCACTAATATCCACAATCATCCCCAGCCATTAATTTCTTCTAAATCCACGGGAGGTTTTTATGTTTTAAATAAGAGAGGGATTAATACAATGTGGGGAAACTAAAACAAAAATAGTAGAACATAACACTATTTTAACGCTATAAAATACTTGTTAAGGAACGTTTTGCTTTTGGAATTCGACCCTAGCCACACAAGCTATTCTTCCTTCTTTTCCGGCATCCAGGCCTGCCTCGTTATACCCCTTCTAAATTCCATGTCTGTATTCGAGCAAGAGGGTGAAACTTGTAGACACACTCTGGACATCAAGCCAAGATTTTTCCAACGTTAAAGACAATGAAAGTTATATTATAAATATCTAATTCGTGCCCTATATAGGCAGCGAATAGCGTACGTGGAGATAAACTGCAATGATATTGATTGCCTAGAGATAGCCAACGTAATATGAAATCCGTGCTGACAAGAGACAGTGATAAGGGATTTAAGATGATAAAAGACAGTGGCACTACGCGGAGAGTGATAAGAGGCGATGATATGTGTGCGTGGTGATAAAAGATATTTATGCGAGTTGAATTGTAGCTTAAAATATATATATATATATATATATATATATATATATATATATATATATATATATTTAAGCTCTGATAGGGTTAACAAGCCGACAATCTCAAAATATCTGAATACGTGGAACATTTTCGTAAAATAAAACAGATTTCGAATGAAGTCCCAGCTTAAAATAATAAGTGTAAATAAAAATCGTAATTACATTTATTTAAATAAATAAAGTGTAGTAAATTCCTACTTGGTCAGGAACAAAATTTTATTTTACTTACTTTTTACTAAATTATTACAATTAATATAAATAAAGTAACATAACCTGTGCGTTAAAACAGCTGTTCTACCACATAACCTATAACATAAAATCAGCTGTTTTTTTTTAATGAAACCGTATGTTGGCGCTCATTTTAAGCCAAATGGGATGAAATAATTATGTTGCATACCTTGCCTCTTTTGTAAAACGTTTTTCTACCATATAAAACTAAAATTAATTCGTTTAATGCTATTAACTGTATCAACAAAACTGTAATCGTGAAAAAAAACTCTATATTAACATCAAATGTCATCATCAACTACAAATTTTAAAAAAATGTATTTAAAGTTGAGTGGGTGAATAAAAAGCATTTTACTAACGATTGAAATTTTGAACAAAATGTATGTATAAGGAGAGTGTGAACTAACAGAAGTTAGGGATGGACTTAAAAGTCCTCTGGTACTGGGGGTAGGCGATGAATAGAGGCAATTGTCCTCTACCTGGTGCATGATCTAAAGCAATCACGGTGGCAAAGAAACTGTACAGACCTCAACCGTGCTCATAGCTTTCCAGAATATAAAAATTCCCTTTGCAATTAATTTCCATTTTTCTCTTAACCTGAGTTCTGTTATTTGCTCATCGGATTATCATCTTCTCAGTTTTATTGCCTTAGCTGTGTTTCTTTGCATAGTTTACGCCAAACAACGCTGTCGAAGCAAAACCACGCTGGCCTTGGACAGTTTAAATGGAAATAATTGTTAAATGTTTGCCGGAAATCGCGTAGTCATGGCAACGCCTTTGTGTGTTCCGTTGACAAACTGTGTTCGGGCGTACACACAGACCTGTTCTAGGGTGAGCAATTACTTCGTAGCGGACGGAATCTAAACGTTCAGTCCGCACTCATAATAAAGGAAAATACCGCATTCACACAATAAACTTAATTAAAATGTATTCTATTACGTAATGCGAATAACCACTGTGGAAACGATGTAACAAAGCTAAAACATAATGAATCCCTATAAACATTCTCCCTTCTATCACCACCAGGAGCGCTTCTGTCGATAATAACGCTGTAATTGCAGGGATCACCATTGTCTAGCCTTAAAATACATCTCAACTCCGCAATACACAGGATCCGAAAATAACTCTCACAACTTCCACGTGAGAAACAGAATTTATGACGTTATTTTTAATAACCCACATAAATAACACTAATAATAAATACAAAAAATGTTTGTTCCATTTAGTCAATAATTGTGCTATAATTTAAAATTATAAATAGGAATTACATGTGCAATAGTAGCACGGCAGGATCTAATATTAGCGTGCCACCACAATTTATGAAGGTAATAGTCACGGCGTAGGTAGGCAATTTAGATACATTAAATCCCCTTAATGTAATTCCTCACCCTTTACAATAAATGTATTGGTACTATATACTACATATATTTGTATATATACAGTATATGCTCTCATCATCCCCCTGCTAGGACAAAGTACCCTGTTTGAGGGCCTTTAAGTAAGAGCGTAAAAGGACTATAGTCTCCATCCAGTGGCGCGTCGGTCCCTAGTCTAGGCTTTACAGACTGGTACCAAGAGTTGAGGATGGATTCGTGAAAGGCGTGATGTCATATGCTCGACTGTTAATTCTTAGCAACATTTTCATATATCTTTCGAAATTAGTACGTCGAGAAAGATAGGGGTCTTCAAGTCGCATTCTTTCTATTTTACCATCTTTTTTCTTCTTCAAATCTTGACGAATATATACATATATATAATGTAATATAATACGTGTTTATTCAATTCCTTATATCAGTTCACACTTTCCCTATATAGTATGCCTATAAATATATATATACAAATTTTTATCGTTAATAAAATACTATTTATTCATCCATTCAAGTTCAAATACATTTTTTTGTAGTGGATGACGCTTAATACAGTTTTTTTTAAAATATTAATCAAGTAATTAAATTTAATAATGAATTAATTTTATTATTATACACGAAAAAAAACACTAAAGGGACAAGTTATGGAATATAGACATTTCGTCCCATTTGGCTTAAAACATGTGATAACATTAGATTTCATAAAACAGCTGATTTAATATTATAGGTTATGTGTAGAACAACTGTTTTAACGCATTGGTTGGTACTTTATTTGTATTAATTGTAATTATTCAATATAAAGTAACTAAAATAAGACTTTATTTTTTTTAAACTGAGTAGCAATTGGTTTTAAAATATTTTCTTAATATTAATTCTATACAGTACAAAAGCGCTTACGGGGTTGCGTGTGTAAGAGTATTTAATGTTTTTAAATTAGACACACACACACACACACACACACACACACACACACACACACACACACTGCGGCGGGTAGAATTCTGATTAGCAAATACCGTCGCAATGATATTAAAATTTCGTAATTATAAAATGAGAAAGCTAAGCCATTAGAAGGGATAAGAGGTTTTGTATATTTTAAAAAATAGGTAAATTACATGGAAAGGAGAGAAAACCTCAAAATACAACTACAACCACCATCGACATTCGTGGAGACGCGGCTTGTCAAGAGGAAAAGGAGATGCCCTGTACCAAAATTCGCGAAAACGCCAGATAGAAGAGTTAAACCCAAACTAAAGAAACAGACAAAATTTTGATCATTTTGGAGTAAGCCTGCTTTGTGTGGAAAAGTAAACAAAACCGGGGGTAAAAGTCGCATGATGTCGTGACGTAGGTTTTAAAAGCCACCCCATTGGTTGACAAAACATGGTACCACACAAGTCTGGTGGGAAAGCGGAAGCCCAGCGGGGGTAAAATCGTCAGCGTTATTCGAGACTTAAAACTGTTAACAACGTATAAGTACGCTCCAGGTCACAAGCCTTTGTTTCAGTTTTGTGATCTGTAAATGAATACGTAGCAAATGTGCTAAGCGCGAGAGGGTGTCGCCGAAATGTAGCTACAAGTGTGATTTGGAACCCTTTTGGAGGAGGTAACGTCTCCAACAGTGGACTCCAAAGTTTAACATCTATGTGGCGGCATTCTTAAGACGTTTGTGTGTGTTAGAGGTGAACAATATAAAAATTATTAGTCAGTAAAGTAATTAATAAAGGACAGTGCTACAAAATTTCTATAAAACAGTGAACAGTGAAAAATCCAGATTTAATTAAATTACAATTTCTAAAACAAACTCTTATATATTAACAGAGAGAAATAAATAATTAGATATTAAATTGAACAATAGACATTCAAAAACTGTAAGCGGGAGAGCAAACTTTTATAAATTTCAAAATCGGGATATAAAATTCTACTACGACAACGCAGAAGAGACGTACGGGAAGTGTAGACAAGGAATTCGCAGCAGGGACGCCAACAGTCAAGATCGTTGACGCATGCATACCAAGATGGCCACCCCAGAAACAAACGATCTCGAGGGAGAAGAAAAATCTACCAGGATATAGGAGTGACCCTGCGATCAAGGTCAGAGGTTAATTTCTCTCGTTTTCATTTAATTAAAAATTCTATATTGAACAATTTTTGGGGAAAGTTGACATTTTAAATAATTCAATTTCAAATAAAATTTCTTGTTGGAGTTAAAGAATTTCAGACAATGGCTTTGTTTAAAAATAGGTTAAATAGGTTAAAAAAGCAAGGACTTTTTTGGTTTAGTTAAAGAGTTATGTAATTGCGATTTTAAGTATTAAAAACGTTAAAGGGAACCCAGCTAAAGTAAAATTTTCGATCTGAAACTAATAATTAAAGATAGAATTTCTCAGAAATTGTAACATAAAGAGAATAGACAGAGAAATATAAAAAGAAAGGTAGTATTAAAAACTTACTGAACTAGCAGATGAAGATGGGTAAAAACTGTGCAGTAGAAATAAGTTAAAAAGTAAATAAAAAACATATTTTTTACTAAGAAAGCAATAGTGTTTTTATTTTAAAACTGATTTCTTACACACTCCTAAAACCAAAGAGTCATTTCGCCAAAAAGATGCCTTCAAAGAATTCATTTCCCGGGAAATACGTACCCAAAGGGTTAAATTTCAGCAAATTAGGTTTTTTATATTAAAGTCCAGTGACCTGTTCTCTGGCAAATTTTGCACGATTTTTGGCAGATTCTCTGGCGGGTCATTGCACAGTATCCTAGTTTGGCTAGGATAGGCCCTGTCAGAATTCTGAGCTTGCGGTGGGGTGAGGATGGAGGCGACGTCGCTGGGGCCCGTGCGGGGCGGGACGGCCCGCGGACGGCGCGGTGCGCGCTCCGCTGCAACACACACACACACACACACACACACACACACACATCTTAATTAAAAATGTGGCGACTGGCATTTCTACAATCTTTCAAAAAAAATTATTAAATCATTCAAGCTGTAAAAATAGGCGACCGACACGTCCTCGGCGAATTTCATTGTTCTAAAATTCAGAATCTCATAACATACTAAAAATAACTACATTCCCCAATGATATAAAACCCGTGTGACGGCGCAGTTAGGCAATACAGCTGCTTTGATCTATCCTTTGTCCTCGAGATTGTAATTTATTTGACGGGAAATTAATTTCATTGTAACTTAAAATATGCTTTAAAATGTTTAAATAAATGATGTAATGACAAAACCCCAAAACCATTAAAATCAGCCCGTTTAAAAATGTATTTAAAATAAATATATTAATAATAATAATAAATGAATTCTAAGAATATAAAATTTAAATAACGATGGATAGTTAAAAATTTAAAGAACGATGGACAATTTAAAGACTTAATTTAACACAAGTAGTAACGTTACACGCGTGCGAGTATTTGTGCCAACCTAATTATGTTGGAACCAGAAAGCCAATATTAAAAAGCACTGAGACAAGTCCGTCCAAGAAATATTGTCAGTGTTTTTGAAGTACAATGGTTCTCAAAATGGAATGAGGAAATTCGATTTGGCATTTCAAAATAGGGTTAATGGATTTTCAAAACTCCAATAAAGTATTGCATTTAGAATTGATAAATGACCGAGAAACTCTCTTTTCGACGAATAGTTCCATCGACTTTTCAATGGTTGCTAGATTAAACCTATAATCGAGAGTAAAGTTTTTTATTACTTCAAGCAAGTTTGCAGGTGATAAAATTACCGTTTACTTGGAACATTCAACGTACTAGAACATAAAGCCAGAAGTCCAGAAGACTTATGTCATATAGAATAGATAGCGTTGATAACGTTATGGTCAGAGGTGTAGCCATGTCGATGTTTTTAGGGGGTCAGGAAGGTAGAACTCTATCGAGGAAACTTTAACATTTTTGTCTCTAAAAATCATATTTTATGCTATTTTTGTACTTGAAAAAGGGAAAATATTGGACTAAAAATGCTATTTTGGCACAATAGTTGGGTCGTTGGGAAGTTGTTTTCCTAGGAATTTAACACTGTATTATAGGTTAATATTTGTCTGCTAAAACTAATGGGTTTGGGGGGGCATGTGCCCCTGCGCCCCTTCTGGTTATGAATGATATTGTACACATAACTGCTTTACACAGATTTGTTCTCGTATTTTCTCTATGATCTTTGATTGCAAAACTAAATCAAGACATACCATTAGCAACAGCGTGAGTTCGTAACAAAGTTACCTGTATATTTTAAATACATGTAGAAACAATAAAGCTATTTATTCATGATTGCATTTAATATGACACTTAATAGGAAAAGCATTCATTATGACTACATGTTTATGAATGTACTCATATAAACGTTATGTGTATATACAATAATATGTAGTAATATTAAATTTTATGTATACAAATAGAAATAAATCAACTTATATTCCTACGGAACTATTTGTGTAAGTCATATTTGGAGCGGGGCCGTGGCCTCACTTCAAAGTCCATAACGAGGCACAGAGTCTTAATTCTGAGTACTCTTGGGAGGGCGGGGAGTCACTTGTTTTCTGCGCTAAAGAAAAGATAAGATAAAAAGACACTTGTTTTGCGAGTCAAGTATACATTATGTATTTATTAAAAATCTCTGACGAGGTTTCGAAAAATATTTAGTTTTCATCTTAAGCCCAGTTTTGCTAATTAAATGAAATTGGTTAAGTTTTTTTCCATACTGCGTCTTATTGAAACCATAATCGAAAGCTTTCACTATTTGTACAATTCTCTAAACATTTCCGCATAGATATTGGCATTCTTTGTTTTCGTTGTAAAGTAACACACTTTCTTCATACCTTTGCAACATTCACACCCATACGGGGCATCCAAAACTAACTGTTCCTTTGATAATCCGATGTAGAACCAACCATCTAAGCGGAAATTTTTGGAGTAATGTAGAAAAGGTGAAGTGTTCCCTCTACATATGCAATAAAGCAATTTCATCTGCTCAGCAAAATTGGTCTGAAGATGGTAAGAAACTAGTTCTCGGAAAGTCAAAAAAGATTTTAAATAAATGAATTATATTTGACTCGCAAATAAACTGTATTTTTATCTTATCATATACTTCAGCGAGTGTAAACATGAGTTATCATAGAAAAGGATTAAGAAGGATGTCAGCCAGGAAAACACTGAGGAAATATTAACGGTCATATTGCGACCTACACGAGGGTGTAGAAAAAATGTTAACAATTCCTACCACTCTGAAAGAAAAATAAATGTCCCTTAGGGTTGCAAAGCTCTTGAGACGCATCGAGGGACATAGACTTCGTCACTGATCAACTACCTATAAAAAGGATATTCCATGAGTCAACAGACCAAAAAAGAAAGTGAGACAACAATCAACAATTAGCCTTCTGTAAAGTTACAAAATCGAAGATCACCTTCTACAATAGAGTTTTGATATTTTGCGTATAAGTGTGGATGAAGCTCCAACTGGATCTATACCTTCTTCTACAACTAAAGAGGTCAAATATGGATGAACAATGAGTGTTTTACAATGGGAAGCAAATAGAGAATAAGATAATATTGTATTGAGCGGGAAATACCTTTCTCTGGAGTTGCCGCTCCACAGACATGCACCTCTATTGCAAAAGAATTCTGTTGAATTTAGAACCTTCTCAAGAATAAAGACTCTTTTCAAAATAGAGAACCTTTACAAAATGCCTCAGACAGGCTAAAATTACAAGAAGGGCAAGTCTCAACAAGACACACGCTTCCCCATTCTTCCAGTCTGTCCAGGTTTAGGTTATACCCCTCCATTTTGATTACGTAGCTTATTTCGTCTCTCGTCTGAAACAAATTATTTCCATAACCCCTGGATGTTACTGACGACTATACTCTTACATGTTCAGCACGGTTAGCGTACTGGCACACTCTGGGTTTCCTTACAAGGCACTGAGAGCGTCCCGGTGCGCTCCCAGCTTACCTTCTTAGAAACGGCGAGCTCACCGGCACGCTCACTCCCAGGCTAATTAAAACTTCTCTAGTTTCGATACGTGTTTATATAAAGGTTTGATTTTTACGTCAATGGTCAGAAGAGTTTGGAGAACATTGTGCCTGAGTCGTTTTTAAATACAACTATCCCAAGTTAACTTTTGGTGCTTCAACTGAAACAATGCTTCAGGAAGTTTTATGAACAGATTTAATTTGGTTTAACTTTTATATTTTAATGGTTTTTCTTAGTTTGAACCACTTAACGCGGTAAAATATCAAATTAACGATCATAAAAATAAACCAAACTTTCTGAACTAACGCAAGAATAAACGATAACTCCCCTATTAGAGTGAATGAACCTACTCGAGGTGGGAACATACTATTGTAAATATGAGTCCTGGTCAAAATGCTTGGACGCCCGAAAACCTAATGTGTCAACATAAGATTGTAGTTAACAAATGTCAGCTAATCTCGGCTATAAATAGTCTCGGACGTGACATATGTATTATCTATGTCTCCGTTTAAATTATCGATCTCTATAGCTTTGTGAAACACATGGCACAAACAGAAACAAACATTCTGAGTTAAACGTTGAGAGCTTATTTTAGTAGTAGGGTCTTTAGTTTTGTATGTAAATTATCTTTTTTTGTCTGTCTCTTTTATTGTTTTATTATTTGTCATACAGTAATTTATCATTTGTATTTCTTTTTTTTTAATTGTAACCCAATAAATAAAACAATATTTTAGTGTCTAATACACAGTTTTGGTATCCCCAATACACCTGTATATGTTAGAAATAAAATTATTGAGATGAAAACTATGGGCTCGATAATTAGATGCTACGACACGCAATGCAACCCGCATAGCGCTCCACTGCCGTCAGAGGTGGAAATTAACGAAACACAGACAGTGCTTTGATGAAATCACCAATATCGCCGCCGTGCTGAATGTGTTAAGGACCTTATTTTACTACAGGACATATGGTCTGAAATACGAACGACAAAAATGTTAGGGATTTGAACGCAAGACAAGGCGACAGAACAGACTCTGGTCCATCTTTCAGTAGAGCGCCTACGGACTCGTGACAAGCAGCCATCAATACCTCCTCGAGATCCAGTATCGGACGTAAGCTGTTGCTGCGGCGTAGTCGTATTAATTACACACGTATGGTCCATACTAACGCGCGTATTAACGCGTATAAAAACTCACTCTGTAATCATAGAGCAATTACAGGGTGCTTTACGAGGAGCCGGGTCACGAGAGGGGCTGCTCGAGGAACGTAAGCGACGAGAGAGTAATGTCAACAAAGATTGTAACATTTGCTCCAATATTACTGAAACTGGTGCGCTTTCGGATCCTCATCTATGAGACCTCCAAAGGAGGGGTAGGTTTACTGGTAATCCGGAAAATCTGCCACATAATTCATTCATTTAAGTTAAATTTTAAAATTAAATCCCATCCTACTCCAATATAACGACTATAAGTGTTGGTGTTTACAGCATAAATTTTAAAAGCACATTTAACAATTTTAATACAAAGCAAATTTAAAGGGCTTTCAATCAACTTGATGTTATTTATTTCTGAAGTCAAGTTAAAGGCTTATAAAGAATACCAAGGTCTTAAAAAGCGAGTTGTTCCGAACCTGGGTCACGGTCGAAGTGGTCTGATGGTTAGTAAGCAGGTAGAAGCAGGGAATACCAAAAGGGTTATTTATGTACCCCACAGCACACACACCCCCCCCTTCCCCACACTCACTGCCACATGACAGTTCTCATCTCGGCAGTTACGGTGAGCGTTACTGGTGCGCAATAACCTAACCTACGCAAACCATCGGTCCAGTACGACCTCCCTACTTGCGGGATTAACACAGTTCGGACGATTTCGAGTGAACCTTTAAAAGCAACCTTTTTAAGTTTCACTTATAGGAAAATTCCAAGAACACCTGAGGCTCTTTGGGACGATCGCTAAGAATCCTGTCCTATGTTACAGCGATTCTTCATACATAAAAGCCATATTTAGTCAAGGCAGGTGCGCTTCGGAAGTTGCCTAATGGAGTTACGCCCATTGGCATCTATTAACAGCTTTATTGGTAATTCGTTCTACATACAAAAATATCTTGAAATTTTACCTGAATTTACTTCAAGAGAGTCTGGAATCAAAACGAACCTCGTGGAGTATTCATAACAATGCTTTAGCCTTGAATACATTTACTCGATGCTCCTTAATCCTTTTTGGCGGCTGATTAAACCCCAAAACCCCTTTTTGCGACCTTGATCATAAAAGGAAAATATAATTAAAATCTCTGTATAAAAAGTATGACGGCAGAGAGTATGTGTGTTACAAAGATTTCTTATCGCCTATGTGGGGTGAGACATGTTAACTGAATTACTCGTAGAATTAAGGAAGGTGGAATTAAGGAATTAAGGAATTAAGGAATCTCTTACTGCTTGGAGAATGGGAGGAATATAGTTCGCGTGTTTAGTGCTGCATTCCTCCAGCACCCAACTAACCTATTGTCGGGGCCATAGATACTTTCGCTATAGATACACATCCTATATCGCTACACTTATAACTAAGTATACAGTGAACATTAGGTTGAATAAGGGCAAATATAAAACACCTTCGCGGTTCACGTGGTCAGCGCCGCTTACCTAAATCAAACCTGCTCATTATCGGGGCCATAGATACATCCGCTATAGATACACATCCGATATCGGTACACGTGTAAATAAGAATACACTAAACATTTATGTAGGATTAAAGAAACTATACAGCACGTTAATGGTTCAAGTGATCAGCGCTGCTTACTTGATTCAAATCTTCTTTCCATTAAGGTCGTCTGCAGAACCTTTTACAAAAAAAGCAGGTAAAGCAAAATACACTCGAAGTAGTGCTCTATATACATACATATATATATATATATATATATATATATATATATATATATATATATATATTTTTTTTTTTTGTGTGTGTGCGTGTGCGTGTGCGTGTGCGTGTGTGTGTGTGTGTGTGTGTGTGTGTGTGTGTGTGTGTGTGTGTGTGTGTGTGTGTGTGTGTGTGTGTGTGTGTGTGTGTGTGTGTGTGTGTGTGTGTGTGTGTGTGTGTGTGTGTGTGTGTGTGTGTGTGTGTGTGTGTGTGTGTGTGTGTGTGTGTGTGTGTGTGTGTGTGTTGTGTGTGTATTTCAACGTTTGAAACGGATGCAACGCGTTCAGTATTGTGTGCATCCATTGTAAAGCGAGATGAGAGAGCGGGCCGCTATGTAACACATGTGGCACTACACAAATACACACACACAGGAATAGCAATGTTTGCCCACGTAGTAGGCCTATGCATGCGCGTATACACTAAGCGCGTCACGCGGCATCTGTGTCGATAATGCTCTGCCGGCGCGACCTTCAACTACTACTTCTCGAAAACCTTAACATTTCATTATACAAGCAAAAATAGAAAGCGCTCAATACGGTAACTCTGATTTTGCTTTATATCTCGTATTTTGCCTTATATCTCGTATTTTGCTTTATATCTCGTATTTTGCTTTATATCTCGTATTTTGCCTTGTATCTCGTATTTTGCCTTATATCTCGTATTTTGCCTTATATCTCGTATTTTGCTTTATATCTCGTATTTTGCTTTATATCTCGTATTTTGCCTTATATCTCGTATTTTGCCTTATATCTCGTATTTTGCTTTATATCTCGTATTTTGCCTTATATCTCGTATTTTGCTTTATATCTCGTATTTTGCCTTATATGTCGTATTTTGCTTTATATCTCGTATTTTGCTTTATATCTCGTATTTTGCCTTATATCTCGTATTTTGCTTTATATCTCGTATTTTGCTTTATATCTCGTATTTTGCCTTATATCTCGTATTTTGCCTTATATGTCGTATTTTGCTTTATATCTCGTATTTTGCTTTATATCTCGTATTTTGCCTTATATCTCGTATTTTGCCTTATATCTCGTATTTTGCTTTATATCTCGTATTTTGCTTTATATCTCGTATTTTGCTTTATAATTCGGACTTTGCCTTATATTTTCTTCCAACTCGGATGGTTATAGAAAATAAATAAAGCTATAGGTAATTGAATTAGTATAATAAGAAGTATATTTTATTTCCAATTGGGAGCATAGAGTTACGAAATAAAACAGGAGAAAATTTGTTTACGCTGGGCAATATTTACAATATGGAGGCTTTCCCGAGGCCACGCATATCTATAGTAATATATTCAGGGAATATAAATATTTATAAAAATTATTCACCCATTTTCGTGTAGTAGAAAAGTCTAACCTGTCCGACGGATGTGCCCCTGGTATAGAACACAAAAACGTCCCTAAGCCTCAACCTTATTCGAGGGTCATTCAATAAATATAGAGAAAAATTCATGTAACAAAACTGTCTATCATTACAAAAACTTTTCTCAACATAGTATAATACACGCCAATATAAATACACTTGGCCCAACGATGAACAAGCATTTATACCCGATTCATAGAAGTCTTTGTTCTGCTGTTTGAAACACGTCCCACAGATGCTTTGCCTCCTCCATTTTACAAATTCGCGGCATTTTTCTCCATTGCAGGCTATACTTAATTAATGAGCAAGTCTGCCAGAATATACTATTGTGTGGACTGATCTTGCAAATAATCACACGACACGACAGCTCCGGAATCCCAGAAGTCAGTTCACAATGAGTTTTCCTGCTGATGCTTCTGTCTTCACAAGTGAAATGGTGTGCTTCCGTTCCAAACTTTTACACTTTGAAGTGAACTGGTGTGCTTCCGTTCCAAACTTTTACACTTTGAAGTGAACTGGTGCGCTTCCGTTCCAAACTTTTACACTTTGAAGTGAACTGGTGTGCTTAAAATCTAAACTTTTAGACTTTCAAGTGAACTGGTGCGCTTCCGTTCCAAACTTTTGGACTTCGGTCAACGTAGTCCATACGGGGAAAGATTTTTATCTTCAAAAAGCCGAAAACCGAAAACGTATCACCGAGCGTCGTTAACTTAAGTGGAAACTTCAAAGGTTAATTCCACTCTGAAATGCAGTTTTGAGGTTATAAAAAAGAAACACTTTTAATATGATAACTGCCGTCAGCTGATCACAGTGATGCCAACATAAAGTCATAAAATTACCAAACGCCTGCTACACAATGTTTGCCTGATTATTGCACGGGCCTCTTACTTTACGGCACACGAGCTAACTAGACTACGCGCCTCCAAAGCTGACCATATTATTGTAAGCTAAAGTAAATGTTTAACATACTCTGCCTAATAGCTACTCAGTTGTGATGATTATATTTATTCCACACAGACATGTTTCTACAACTAAGCTGCCACCATTTGTGATAATTGTATAATTATCGCATACTTGTACAATTATACACGGTTAGCGCATAATTACCACTAATGATGGCAGCTTAGTTGCAGAAACACGTCTGATTAGAATCAGCAAAACCATTGTGAAAATTTAGTTGCAATATATTTTTTTATCAGAGAATGATGTATAATTTACAAATCTATTTCAATTTGATCGTATCTTTTTTTTTGTAGTTTTAATGAGATTCGCTAGTGTCGCTACTAGCGTCTGCAAAGAGTAGGGAATAGTGGTGACATAAAACCCCCTGATGCAGGATATAGAGGGGAATATTATGGCATCACGTGGGCTCTCAGGCGATTGCAATGATGGATGGAGAACCTACAGTTCATGTGGCGTCACGGTTATTCTCCAAATCCCAGAGCAAAGGTGTTTAAGTGCTCACCTCAATACAACCATTGCTCACAAGTGTTTTTAAACGCGTGAAGTCGAATTGGCCCGATCTGTGCTAAGTAGGGAGCTCCAACTGGTCCGACGGTTCGTGTAGGGTTCACCTCGAACTGGTCCGACGGGAACACACATGAACAAACAATAGAAATAATTGTTAGGTTAGGTCATTACTCGCTCAACGTAGAAAGCATCGCACACTTTTTCTGCTCACTAGTAACACCCACCGTGACTACCAAGATGAGAGTCTTGTGGCAGAGTGTAGAGGGAGGGGGCTGAGGGGTACTTAGGTAGCTCCTTCGGGATTTCGTGACCCTACCTGCTTACTAGTAACGCCCACCGCAACTACCAGGATGAGAGTCTTGTGGCAGAGTGTAGAGGGAGGGGGGCTGATTGGTACTTAGGTAGCTCCTCCGGGATTTCGTGCCCCTACCTGCTTACTAATAACGCCCACCGTGACTACCAAGATGAGAGTCTTGTGGCAGAGTGTGGAGGGAGGGGGCTGAGGGGTACTTAGGTAGCTCCTCCGGGATTTCGTGCTCCTACCTGCTTACAAACCATCGAACCAGTTTGGTACCGCCACTCTAACTTGCATGATTATAGTTCCCTCATCACATAGAAACTTTCATAATTAACTAAAGCTGAACGAAAACTACATGAATTGACTTGTAGCGTGAGAGAATAAAATTATAGCAGATTTTGGTCCCTTTTCTTGGATATTAGTGTCCCCGTAGAATGTTAAGACGTTGCGTTAAGTTTTAAAAATATAATTTCCCCTTTAATAGCAAGTACTTACGTAAAACCGTCCTACTCCCCAACATTGAGCTGCTACGCACTACTCGTCTGACGTAGTCATTGTTTTACAACGGCTAGCTCTACAGAAATCAATGGCGGCTAGATTATATTCTATTCGATAATTACTGTGGAGCGCGTGATCCAGTGAGTATTAATAGCATCGGAAGACGGAGAACTTAGCGGTCACTGACCCCGGCCACCTTGAGGGAAAGCTTTACTAGTGGAGCGCTACCTGTATTGGTAGTACGCCCGTTGTACTACGCCAATGGCTGCTGCGGCGGAGAGGAGGGGGCACATCAGGGTCGACTAGATTCCGAGACTCAAGGACGAAAGCTTAATCGAGAAGGCATCGTCCCGGAACTCTTCACACTCTCCTCCCCCCCTTTCTCTCTTTCTTCTTTCTCTTCAAACAACGCCAGGCTCGCAGCTACAATCTTGCATTCTTCTTATACAAACCAAAGTGATGCATACTTATACATTAAGGCATATAAGCTGAGATTCTGTTCCCCGTATATTATAACGGCTATAATCTACATCATTGCTAAATTTTCTTAATACTTCTATTCGTTCACACTCTCCCTTGTCCAAAGTTTCAATTGTTACCAATTAAATACTTTTTATTCACCCACTCACGTTCAAATAATTTTTTTAAACTTGTAATGTAAGAAAATTTATTTTAATACAGTTTTTAACATATATATTAACGCATTAATTAAATTTAATAAATTAATTCTAATTGTATACGGAAGAAAAACTTTTCACAGAAAGAGCAAAGTCAGAAATTTTGTATAGCAATATTTTCTAAAGATACACATTTTTTGATAAACAGGTTACAATTATTTAATGACCCTCGTATAAGTTTAAGGCTTAGGGACATTTTTGTGTCTACACCAGGGGCACATCCGTCGGACAAATTAAACTTTTCTAGAACACAAAAATATCCAATATTTTTTTTAATATTTATATTCCCAGAAAATATTACCACAGATATGCGTGGTCTCGGAAAGTCATCATATTGTAAATATTACCCAGCGTTAAAATTTCTCTCCCATTTTCATTTCGTAGCTCTTTTTCTCAACTATAAATAAAGTGTACTTCTTTATACCCTAATCCAACTTTTACAATTCCTTCTATTAGTTCCACGCTCTCCCTATATAAACCTTGTTTAAATTTTTAATCTTTAATCAAATACTTTTCATACATCCACTCAAGGTCAAATATATATTTTTTTAAAATCTTGTAGTGGATATCATTTGACGTTAATACTGTTTTTTTCAATTATTAATTCATGAAATAAATTTAATGGATTAATTTCAGTTTTATATGGAAGAGAAACTTTTCACATAAGGGGCAAGGTATGCAATATTGTTATTACATTTTGCTTAAAATAACTGTTAACATATCAGCTGATTTTATGTTACAGGTTATGTGCTCTTTCAAAGCATAAGTGATGTTACTTTATTTATAATAATTGTAATTATTTAGTAAATAAATAAAAATTTTATCTAAGTAGGAGTTGACTCTAAATATTTCCATTTTTAGAGTAAAAAACACAACACGTTTTAAGCAAGTTTACGCTAATATAACGAGTAATATTTCCTGATGTGCAAAAAGGAAAAGCCTCCTTCCGGTATCATAGATAAACCAGAGACTATATATTATCTATCATTCGTTCAATATAGGCCTATTTTGTATAATTATGATTGTTTCAACACGAGGTCCAATTTGGGAGAACTATTTGTGACCTTCCCATCTCCAACTAAGAACGGAGTTAAAGTCTTTGCTTTTACCTATACCTTCTCGTATTTGTATACGACCGCGTAGCCAGAGACGCCTTTCTATAGTCCCGATAAATATTACCGCCTTATGATGTGTCCCCGTGCGTACAAAAATGGCTATAACCTCCCCCCCCCCCAGTTTCAAAAACTAGTTGAAATTCATTTTTACCAATAAGTGTCTCATGAAAGACAATCGCTATGAGTGACGTAAAATGAGTTTGATTTTAAATTGACTTAAAAAGAGAGACAAGTGAACAATGTTGATTCCGTTGACCTTATAGGTACGTCTGAAGAAGGCGTCTCGACGTGTACATACATGAATCGGTTTCTGCGATAAAGCGTGACGTCAAACTTGGGCGAGTCAACGACCGATCGTTTAGAACAGTCGAACACGAACCCACTCGTTCTCTCTCTCACTCTCTCCCTCACTCACTTTATCTATTTATCTATCTCTGTTCAAATTACAATTAAAAACTTTCTTCTATAAGTAACGGATTTTGAAACAAAAGACGGAACTATGGTGAGAAACAATTTTCTCAAATATAACAAGGTGAGGTATTTTTAGAAAAAAAAAAAAAAACATTTTGAAAGTGAACACACTCAATGAATTCGCTTTAATAGAGTTATAAACGCGCTATGGAACTAATATACTGAGAAATGTACACAATTGTCCATCACTTATGTCACTGAATCATGTTCTTACAAGTTTAAACATGAATAATGAAATATTCAGTTGTAAAAATATTGATGAGACTGCAACGAAAAATAAATACATAAAAACTGAAGAAACGACCAACAGAAACAAATAAGAAAAGGTAATAGCAAAAGAACTTAAACAGCCAACAGGACGCATAAAGCTATTAATAACCAGGCTATATTAATAAGAAAGTCATAGTTTTCCTACCTGGGTGCGATGTTCCCCGTAGCTGAGGATAAGCACGTTGACTCCCTTGTTGGAGGAAGACGCTTCTATTCGGACAACTGTGCTGGGATCTAGTCTCAAGGCAGGACTTCTCTCCGCAGACAGGACAAAGTCTTCCGTCGTCATGTCCTCGACTCTCTTCAGCTCCCCGTTGGACAGTTGGATCAACGAACCTTTGTTGAAGCTAGGCGTGGGAGAGTTGTTGTTGGTGGACAGCGGAGTCTGCACCTCCACAGGAGCGGGGGGCGCGACACTTTTCCTCTTCGCCCTGCTCGACTCAGGTCGCGTGAGAATCCGATGTTTCAACGACCCTTCTTTACCCGATGGCACTTTAAAGCGTCTGTCGCGTATCAGTACTGACTGTCCGGGCTTCACCAAAGGACTCTGAGGAGCTGGAGGGCTATAAGTCGCTGCCGGTGAGTTGGGCGCCGAATGGGGGCTAGGGTATGCTTCCAGAGGACTAAGAGGCTGGCTCGTAGGAGGAGGTAGATTTGGACGCTCTCTTGTTAACAGAGGAGTGTAATGCCCCGGGTACAACGATCCGTAAGGGCCTGGTAAGCTCGGATAGTGCGGGAAAGGAGGATGGTGCGGAGGAGGAAACAGTCTGGGGTTGTACATTGACTGGAAGTTAGACTCTTCTGCAGAGGCGTCGTCCTTGTGTTGCGCCAGGTTGACGGGTCCATCGTGGTACTTCACTCTCTGCGCGCCGTTGAAACGGGGAACAAGAGGGGCCGGTTTCGGCAAAGGACGGAGAAACTCTGGCACGGGAGCTATGTTGCCGGCGTTGCTCTTAAGGAACGGTTCGAACGTCATGGGATGAGGGGTCGGTGGGAAGTGAAGGGGGTGTCCGAGGCCGCCATGTGTTCCGTCCACTGCTAAGCCGCTTGAGATCATCGTCGGGTTGGCGTGCACCGCTCCATTCTGAAACAAAAAGAACCAATCCATAGTGAGCGAGTGATTGCAATGAGCGAACAGAACCAAGTTGTGGTGAGCGAGTGATTGCAATGAACGAACACAGCCTATAACGGTGTTTACACAACACGGCTTATCGCATTGCACAAGACACGCTCATGACTCGTCTTAGTTATTTAATCTAAACCAATACACCGCTTTCCAATTAAACAACAATACAATCTATAGATAAATTTGTTGTATAAAACTCGAGGATCAGTAGCAGCAAGCCTAGAACATTACAAAACCTTTTTTTTATCTGTGACAGTTTCATGTTTAGATAGAGAACAAGTTTACTCTACAATTAGGCCTACTATTAATCTGAATGTAATTGATTACACATTACGACATTGTTTGCCAAAAATAAGAAATGGGTTTCAATTATCTTTTTATCTACAACTCAAAGTTTGTATAAACTCTGTTCCTTAAATAAAAGGAAGTTTAAATATAATACAGTTTATCATTTTTTTATTTCTAAATGTGGCTAAATTCTGAGACTGTTGAAGCAACTTTAAGTTGGGAAAGGATTATAATAAAATTAGACCTACATTTATTAATTAACACAGATAAATAAACATGTTTATGTCATTTTACTCTTTACGAAGTTCGTTCTTTGACGGAAAAATGTTATTCAAGTCTCCTTTAACATCCACACTTACAAGAACACCCCTTACGTAACCTTTCCTATACAATATTACAAAGTACTGTCCCCTTTCCGCTCCTCTTACAAACGCTGCTATCCTACTGGCGAGTTCAGCTTTAAGTACAGCAACAAATATCGGTCAGTACGCCGAGCCGTATAAAGATGGCGACCCGGTGAACGCGGTTTGTCTCTGGGATTTCCCCGGCGACTTCAACGCTAGTGGCGGTCACCGCTAATACCCTTTCTGGTCAGACCGGACGCGAACACACAATACTCCCAGTTTAGCAAATACAAACTACCTTCCACCATTGCGTTCCATTAAGCACGCACAGCACATGAACAAACAAGAAACAGTAACACGTGTTTAACACATTTGAGATAAAACAAAAATTTCACAACTGTAACAAATATGGTGTTACAAATGTTATTAATTTTGATGATGGCTTAATTTTGATTGTTATGGAACTGCGAGGGCGAGGTGTTTACGTTTGTATAGTTTATCCTTAAAGTCGATCATCCCCTACATCATGTTATATCCTCTTTATAAGATTACGGAAAGACAGCAAAGATCTTCCTGGTGCCGCATCCTTCAGGGAGGATGTTTCTGTCGGGAACATAGAGATATAGATACCTGCTGCCCAAATGGCCCCTAAATCTTTTGCCCTTACTTATAAATTATGAACTTTCACGCATATGTGTAGCTTCGTATAAAAACAACCCTGTGAAGATGAATACACGAAAGATGCGTACAACAAAATATGCGTACACTAGGAATCTTGTGAAAGATGCGTACAGGATGAACTTTTAACAGTTGGTGAGGGTAAGCTATGACGTCAGACCATTGTGACAGGCGAATTTGTTGGACGAAAAAAGCTTAAAAACGTACAATGTGCCCAGTTGTCACCCTAGGTCACTCCTAAATTAATTCCGAATAACTTTCAAGGTTTTGAATTATCCGTGTCAAAATGGTTCAAGAAAGGATTTTCCGCCTTTCCTTTAACTTAGTGGTGATAAGTTCGATTTAATTTTCAATTCATTGTGTTTTGTGTTTGGTGAATATGTAGGTGAATTCTGCTACTAAGGGAAGATCAACACGTCACTATCATTTTGCCAATCCAAAGCCTGGAAAAAGTGTGATGGAAATCAGGTTTCATAGATACAACAGCTTTAAAGGATCTCCAGCCCCAAGCAACTAAGCGACCTCTATGTTTAGCTCAGAGATAAACTTATTTATGTAGCTCAATGATTCTAAAAGATCTGAGTACGAGTACGCCTAAAAGTTGTATATATCTTTCGCCTATCACAATGATCTGACTTCATAGCTTACCCTCACCCTCTGCCAAAACTTGTTCAGATAGGCATCTTTCACCAGATTATTGATGTAGGCATATTTCATTGTACGCATTTTTCGTGTATCTCGTACTTCAACCCCCTTACATCTTGTCGCATTTTCAAGCAATTAATACTCGGCGACAAAGCAGATAGATGCTTCTGTACTTTAACAAACTAAACTATAGTAATGTATTCCGTAAGATTGAGTTGCGTTTATCACAAGCAATCGTGTATCTGGGAAATGTACATTGTTGCAGCTTTTAGCACGAGCAATCTTATATAACATAATAGAGTTGCGTAATGCCAACTATTAACTCGTATAAATAGAGATTTTACGCGGCCTTTCCTATTTATGTTGGCACAACTGGCGTAGCCTTGACAGTGCGAAGTGCGAAGGTTGTCGAGTACGGCTAAATTTAAAATACGCCACAATAAAGCAGGGTTAATAAACCTATCCAGGTAAAAACGGCCATTCACTGCTAATAGCGACGTTGATGAATGACTGACCGTGTAAGCTGGGTCAGGACGCAACGCCATTACAGTGGGAGATTGCACGGTAGCGTATGTGTGATGCTGTAACGTAACTTAGAGTAAAGGGCAATAATCCGTTTATTTGCTATCCTCGTTTCAGTGTTTAATACAATTCTCTTAAATAATGTAGCTAACGCGAAGGCGCTACGAAAAACTGTTTGCTTTCACGTTTTAACCCCTCAAAAGGGTAATGTTTTTTTTCTCTTATGGCTAAAAATACAACAAGTTGTCTTTGTAACAGATATCAATTTTTCGTAAGGAAATGTTGATATTAACGCTTTCAACACAGTTGTCATGAGAACCCAATGAACTGACAGCTGTTAATAAGCATGGAATAGGATGTATATAGAAGACTTCAATGCGCGTTACCTTGTTTGGTGACGTCCGCATATTTACAAAAATAAATCCTGGGAAAACACTTTAATGGGCTAGCTCACCGAACCACCCTAAAACACCATACATTCAGTAGAAAATCGCTGTAACTTTAAAGATATGTCGAAGACTCGTGCACAAGCAAAAACACATTGGTCTGTATCATAAATTATACGTAAAATAAAATTTGAAGAAATACAAAAAAATGGCAATTTATGAATGGGTTAAATTTTGTAAACCATCTATTACTGAGATGAACAGAATTGTTTTTCAAATGGTGCAAAACTATTAAGACAAACCAACAAATGTATATATGGGTGTGGGGGCGGGGGGTGAAAGGGTATGTGTGTGGGGAAGGAGGTTAGCGAACGCGCGAGTGTGTGTGTGCGTGAGCGCGCGCAACTTTCCTATCAGGACTTGTGAGAAATAAACTTAATGTTACATATAATATTTTGAGCAGTATTTTGTTGCAAAACTAAAGCGTGTTGGTTGTATGGAAAAGATGTAAACCAAGCACCAACAAGTGGGGAATTTCGTCCTGAAGAGAATAAACTGTTTTGGCCACAGGTTTAGGTTAGGTTGGGAGGCTAGGTTAGGTTAGGTTGGGAGGCTGGGTTAGGTTAGGTTGGGAGGCTGGGTTAGGTTAGGTTGGGAGGCTGGGTTAGGTTAGGTTGGGATGCTATGTTAGGCCTGGTTATAGTTAAGTATTATGTAGTAAGGACGGTCAGATAATTTATCTTTTTACAACCCTATCCTTTATGAGAAAATGTCTGCTTAGAAATATCAAAACCTATCCTGGTAGCTACCACCAAATGTAGGACGATATCTCCGTATTTTTCATGAGGCACGAAATCTCCTTGGGGCGAGTTGTCCTATATTCGTAAACTTGTAATCACACAAAAGACCCATTGGTTTTATGACGACATTGTTCGTATTAAAGAAACGAAACATTAATGGCATTAAAGTGAGGATGTTACCAAGTTTTTCAAAAATGTAATTACCAGTAGAAAAAACGCAAAAGAGTGAATTATAAATTCGCCTTTTTTTTGGAGATCACTTCGGCGAAACAAACTTGTAACCCTGTCGTGTAACGTATATAATCGTAAAAACACCAACCAATGCTTTAAAACGTGAATATTTCACGAAATATATTTTATTACACTTTATTACAGCAAAAAACAAAAATTTACTGACAACATAACCTCGAAAATCCTGCACAAGTTCTCAGACACTGTTAGCGTCCGCTACGAATTGTTTAGTAAAAGAAGCCGTCTATATTTAACAGGTAATGGGCATGTATCGACTCCTTGAACATACATTAGAAGCGACAGCTGACGGGCTGGCTAAAGACCAGTGGCTGGAACATTCCAGGCACCACCACGTGGGTAGGTCAGGTACACGCTCTTCTCTCCACGTGCAAATTATCGTCCAACATTCCGACAAGACCGGCTATGGAAGAGCGGCTACACTCGGTTCGCCGAAAGATGACACCTTCTAGTAAATTGATATAGGTTGCATAAGAGACCGTCCATAAAGTCGACATTTGAAAAACCGTCTTCAAAACCTGTGGTCACAGACGGATTACTTGATCAACGCAAAATAAGAAAAGTACCTTAACGATGTTTTAAATATGCTTGTCTTTAAAAGCAGGCTATCAGATCTGTGACAGTAAAATTGTAATAAACTTACACCCGAGTAATTTTCTTTTGTTTTTATGTGGTAGATGTGTGACTGTTGAAACCCGTATGTTAGAAATGCTTAACATTTTCCACTATAACCCTAAGATTTACCAACCCTTAACTGTATACGTTTAAGCTCTTGTGTCATCATCGTACAAGTCGAATTTTCATCACCATAAATCCGGTAAATACCGATTAACCGTATTTTTTGTTTATTTTGTTATATATTTATCGTTGTATATTTATTTTTATAACGTAATTATTATATTTTATTATGATGTTGTTTGTTCTTCTACATTTATTTGTGGTTTTTGTATTTTTTTAAAAATTTTAACTAAAATGTTTTGCGTTAAATCTTGATTGTTAACGATAACCAAGATTGGTTTTTCGGCGAAAACGTTTTAAACCACAGTCACAACAGATGTTGACAAATATATTATATTACCCAAACTAACCTCGTATATTACGTACCAAGTAATAACATTATTACGTTTATAAGAAATAAGATAAATATGTCGGTTGTGATTGATATATTTTTCTATTTTTAATAAATTAGCAAGAATTGCACATTGATTTATTCACAAAACCAAAATTTACCAACTGTCAATGGTCAACATAGAAACTCCCAAACTCTAATGCTAAAGCCCGAAAAATCACCTCTTATTCAACACACACTATTAGTTCATGCTCTCCTATAGGGCCTATATATTCCCAATATATATATACAATATTTTATTTACCCACTCAAGTTCAAATAGATTTGTTTAAAATTGTAGTGGATGACACTTGATGTTAATACATTTTTTTTCAAATATTAATTCATAATGAAATTTAAAAATAATGCAATCGTTTTGTTGGAAAACCTCTTCTCATCACAGGTTGTCACAGATAATGCCGAAACATGTCATCGGCCTGAGACGTAAACGCGGTGCGTAAATCTCATGAAACGGCGTCCTGAAGACCTTCGAACAGCCTCCTATCCCTCACCTTTCCGTCACCGCCTTGATATTTCCGTCCATCCGATGTAGACGGCCATTATAGGTCTGCCTTCACGACACTGCTTGGCCTTGGGTCCGACCTTGAGGAACGTTCCTTCACCCGTCCTCTTCGTCGTCGTGGCTTTTTTTAGAACACTGATTCATTTTATCATACGTGAAACCGGAATGAGTAGGATGGACATGGTGGCGCAGCGTTTCAACCAGTTCTAACCAGTGGCGGCCGGTTTTCGGCTGCAGAATTAATACTTCTTGCTAACTGAATTAAATCTCGAATCCCATTCGTTTCCGAACGACCTTTAGTGTTTTATTTTACAAGTAGATCGTGTTTGTGTCTGTGAAACAACAAACCATATAGGTACTACACAAGGGAAACCCATATATAGCGCCTCTCTCTCGCCCCCCCTCCATACCTACCTATCTATATATCTTTTCTCTCTCTTTCTCTCTACCTATCAATCTCACCCCCCCCCATACCTACCCATCTATATATCTTTTCTGTCTCTCTATTTCTCTCTACCTATCTATCTCTTTCTCCTCCTATCTACCTATATATCTTTTCTCTCTCTTTCTCTCTGCCTATCAATCGCTCTCTCCCCTATCTCTCTCTCTCTTTCTCTCTACCTATCAATCTCTCTCCCCCTTATCTATCTATCTCTCTATCTACCTATCTCTTTCTTTATCTCTCTCTCCCTACCTATCTATCTATATCTTTCTTTCTCTCCCCTACCTATATATCTATATATCTTTTCTTTCTCTCTACCTATCAATCTTACTCTCCTCTTACCTATCTATCTATATATATATATATATATATTTCTCTCTCTCTCTCTCTCTCTCTCTCTCTCTCTCTCTCTCTCTCTTTCTCTCTACCTATCAATCTCTCTCCCTCTTAGCTATCAATCTGTCTATCTCTTTCTATCTCTCTCTCTCTCTCTCTGCCCAGATAGAATAAAGGCACATTACACAGGGAAGAATGGTTTAAAGAAAAGGACGTAATGAGGCTATTATAAGATTTTGCCCCTGACAATCAGCCTAACTAGTCGACTATTGGGAATACAGGAATAAATTCAAGGTTAATAATAGGATTAAGGTAGGGCCTAAATAAAATTTCCCGACCATCTTGTTATTTAGGGCAAGATAATGACAACATTTAGAGTCCCGTAACAACAGTGAACCTACTCTCCATTGGTGTCATAGAGAGGGGTTTACTCAATACACAGAGGTGTAGGAGGGAGGCAGTTTTAAGGCGAACCCTCAGTAGAGTACAAAGGTTGGTAGAGGAATCAGAATAATGTACAGTAGGGACATGTACCCTCCTGATGCAGAATATAGTCAGGATATTACGATAAGACGTATTCAGGGTTGCCAACATAGAATAAGGAAATAGTCTATAACAGCATTAAAAGCAAGACTACATCAGGCATGTACTGATTTAGCTTGTAATGCAAAAGTGGGAAAAATACGTCTCCCATTGGAAGGTATGATATGGGGAGGAGGGTTCTCCAGAACTACTATCATCCCTAATAAAGGATAAGATAAGTTGGTGAATATATGTAGACAAAACGTAGAGACTTTAAACAGCCCTGGAACAGGGTATAGGGGAGGATATATTAGGACACCTCTGCAGAATCACGGGGAAGGTGGGATAAGGAGATAAAGGTGAGACAAGCAGTAAATTATGGCTCAAGTGGACAGGATCGTTTACTGGAAGATCGTTCTCCCTACTGAGACCAAACTTAAATGTCTACCCTCGCTAAGCTGAGTTTTTGTCTGCCTTTTTAAACGCTTATTTTGGGGTGGGGTGGGGGAGGATAGTTTTCTTATAATAATTGGACACGTTCAGCCCGAACCCTTAGCCCAAGGTGAATTATAGGCGGGCAGGTCGCAATGAATCCGTTGAGAAATACATTTCTTTCTGTAAAGGGCGAAAAATTAGAAAAGCAGTCCAAAGGTGATTAAAGCCTGTGAAAGATAGGTGTAGTTTTACTGAACAGCTACAACAGTTCATAGAGTTGAGGATCATCATGGCCGGCGTGTGTAGAGATGGCGCTACAAGTACACGCTTTATCGAGCCTCACAGATTCATCGAATCACTTCCAACATGACCTTCGCTTTGACAAAGAGCATTCTAAGCATACTCAAGTATTCCATCAATGCGCACAGCGATGTCCTATCATACAGAGTGCAGGCCAAAAGTCGCTAATCAACTTTATCTGTTTGGCGTCAACGAATGCATGCTTATCTCTCTAAGAAGATCCACGTGCCGGACTACTGACGCACATCACGTAGTGGTCAGTTGCGCCAACCTGAGCTTCTCAGCATCACGTAATTGTTCGTCTAACCATTCTGAAAATTTCAATATTTAGGCCCCAAAATCGTATCGTTTACAAAGGTGAATTTTACGTTGCCGAAGTTAATTTCTACTTAGGTCAACAAAGAAAAATTCCACTACTACTTTATAATAAAATTATATATCTTTTTTTTTATTAAATAATTACAATTAATATAAATAAACATAGCCTATGTGCTAAAACAGCTGTTCTACCACACAAGCTATAACATAAAATCATCGGTTTTATGAAATCATATATTATCACTAATTTTAAGCCAAATGGAACGAAATAACTATATTGCATACCTTGCCCCTTTTGTGAACAGTTTTTCTCTCACATAAAACTAAAATTATTTCATTAAATTTAATTAATGAATTCATATTTTTTTTAAAACTGTATTCTAGTGTCATACACTACAAGTTTTTATAAGTGTACTTGAACTTGATTGGATTAATAAAAAGTATTTTATTAACGACTGAAAATTTGAACAGTATATATATATATATATATATATATATATATATATATATATATATATATATAGAGAGAGAGAGAGAGAGAGAGAGAGAGAGAGAGAGTGAGTGAATTAATAGAAGGAATTGAAAAACCTCAGGCAAATTTTAACGTTGGTGGTACAAGTCAATAAGCAACCTTTCCTGTCCTCGAACAGTGTCACTATGAAAATTTCCTCCGTATTATACTTAGGTATGTTTTTTCAATGTGTTGTGGAAGGGATTTTTACATCACGACAACCTCAACTAAAATATTAATAATGACTGCCCCTAGATTATTGCTTAAACAATCTGACTGAATTAAAAGCAAAGAGATATGCACAGGAAATAGTCGGTCCATAAACCACAGATGTACTTTACGCGTGCGTAATCTACCAATTGGGATTGTACAGAAGCCTCAGCTGACCGCACAGCGAATACCTTATCACTGACACGTATAATTAAGTCAATTCCTTGTAATGCAGTGGACACAAAACCGAGGCCGGCGCGGCGTTCCACTACGGTGCTCGCGATAAATGAGCATTCTTCGTGTGTTTGAACGTACGGACCAGTTTTCCTTGAGCAGGGCTGTTCATTGTCGTGTGTGACGCTCAAGTTAGCGAGGGTACACAGGTTTTAATATTTATTTTGACTGTCTTGTTTTTTTACTGTTTCATGTCGCTTTGTTGCTGCCACAATGTTGACAACAGTGACCCTATACAGCTAGATATTACAGCGAGAGGTTAGCATATCTATCTTGCTCTCTACAGTAACTCGCTCTTTCTTGGCTCACTTCTTGAAGCTCTATCATACTCTCATGTAAATAGGCTGTTGACTGTTGTATGAATCACTTACAGCGAGATACTGGACAGTGGTCGCCAGTCATGTACATTGCTTCTAAACGTTAAGTAATGTCATATATTTGACTTCGAAACTGTTAAACTCAATACTTTTTTGTTACATTACGCTAGAGGAGTCGAACCCGCAGAAGCCCCCGACACTATTTCCGCTTGTCCAAAACAAACTACATCCCACTAAACCAAGGAATGTTTTCCCTGAGTAGCTACCTTATTCACATCTTCCATAATAGATAGCTCAGTTTAACTTGACTTAAAACAAACAAAACTCCAAAAATAACTCGTCTTTGAGGACGGAGTGTAAACCAATTAAGAAGGACGCTACAGATAAGCACGTCCTACCTCGAGAGAGGAAATCATCCAACCCCGCAGACAACGATGATCCCGGAGGTTCTGAACGCATGGTAGTTATGATCCTTCCGTCCTATATAATGCCAGGTCTTCATGATTTCTCATAACGCACCTTATGGATGACAGTTTCCTGGGATCCTGATATTTCTGTACCTCACAATTGCTATTCTACTACAGTATAAATATTGGAAAACCCCCTAATACCACAGACATAATTAATAATACAAGTTAGCTAAGATTGTATTTTTTATTATTTTTGTCGTGTTGGGGGTTTTTCTAATATTGTTATTGTAATATATTGTACCACTGTGCTCTTGATATTGTGTATGCTATTGTAATGACAACTAAATATTCAGTGGACTGGAATAATCCTACAAAATACCTTTGGATAAGCTTCTATTAACGAGCCTTGCTGTGAAGAAGACGCCTGGTATAGATAAAGACAGAATTTAAACAGCGATTTATAGTTTGGTAATTCTCAACAATACTAACATATTACGCCTCGTGTATGCATAGACGAAGCTCTGAGACAGACATGCTAGCTACCAGGATTGCAGAAAACTATCTAGCCGTAACAACCTAATATAGATCGCCCTAAAAGGATACGAAGGTCCCTTGGTTTAATAAGTCAGGGAGAGTTTGGCTACATGAACAGGATCAAATGTCTGTGCTAGACCGAACGGAAGACATTAACTGCCCGGGTCATCATGGTTCAAGGTTCGTCTACCCTGGTCCAGATGAATTTCTTTACTTCCAGTTGTACGTTAGATGTTACTTTCGGTTCAGTGGGGCTTTTAGGCTCTAATGCGAAGAACACGATGAACGTAGTAAGGCATCGTATGCGCCAGTACTGCAGTACTGAATCAACCGAAGTTTCAATGATGCAAAAACTTCAAGCAAAGTACGAGTGTTGCTTCAAATTGAACAGGGGCCATTTAGAACATGTTTATACCCGAGTATAACCGATTTAGCTTCTTTTTATTTGTATGTGTTTGTAAAACTACTGTTTATTTTGGCGCACACGGTAGCATCGCTGTGATAGGCGTAGGAAGAATGGACGAACCGAGGAGGATAAGGTGTGGATGTTATTAAACTTCTGTGGTCTGAGAGAAGCATGATGACTGGGACAAGTAGTACCTCTGAGGAGGTCTTACTCTCTGTCGCTGTCAGTCCGAAAAGGGGGGGGGGGGGGGTTGACGCCCCTCCAGGAGTGGAATGCAAGCACAAGAATACAACAAGAAGACCCTTATGCTTACAAGGCAACACATTCTCTCATCCTCGGGTATATTGCACGATATATGCGATCCCGATAATACACATGTGTCCCCTTCAAGGACGACGCAACCTTGCCTTGAATTGTTCGGGGGAGGCTGATGAATGAGCGCGTGAGAACTGGCGACGGTGGCCAAGTCGGGACCGGTTTGCTAAAATTCCTTCTCGCTCCGCCTCGCATCCAACCGTGAAGAGGACAGCGGTGTCTGGGCCAGTTTTTGCCCTTCGCAGCCGCGCCATTCACGTCCCGAGGGCCAAATATCTCTCAATAACAACAGTTCACAAATTCAATGAAAATTTTACAGGAGACGTTGTACGGACACTATTAATTAACTACCACTTGTGATGTCTCTGCACACGCGCATACACATATAAACATACAGCCTTGCCAAGGGCAAACCCATTATTAACGTAACAAATAACAGTCCCCTGGAATCAGGTTGTATCTGTGCGCTGTACGGAAAATCTCTCGGCCTACTTCAAGCCAACGATAATGCCCTTGTGTTTCTTGTAAATATTTATAAACAAACAAACAACAACAATGTGAAATGGAAAAATTAAGTTTTGTAAATGAACATCGAAACAGAAATTACGTTATCTAATTGTTCATGGGATCAGTGTTGATATACATCGCAACTCTAGTCAAGTTATGTGATTGTACAGAGAATCTGTGATCACGTTATGCGTTGTATTTAGAAACCGTGTCCACGATTTTTTATATACATCGCATCTGCTATCACGTTATGTGATTCTACATCGGAACTATGACCACGTTAGGTGATTGTACAGCGAATCAATGACCACATTATGTGGTTGCAGATCGAAACAATGGCCTCGTTATATGATTGTACATCGGAACTATGACCACGTTAGGTGATTGTACAGCGAATCAATGACCACATTATCTGGTTGCAGATCGAAACAATGGCCTCGTTATATGATTGTACATCGGAACTATGACCACGTTAGGTGATTGTACAGCGAATCAATGACCACATTATGTGGTTGCAGATCGAAACAATGGCCTCGTTATATGATTGTACATCGGAACTATGACCACGTTACGTGATTGTACAGCGAATCAATGACCACATTATGTGGTTGCAGATCGAAACAATGGCCTCGTTATATGATTGTACATCGGAACTATGACCACGTTACGTGATTGTACAGCGAATCAATGACCACATTATGTGGTTGCAGATCGAAACAATGGCCTCGTTATATGATTGTACATCGGAACTATGACCACGTTAGGTGATTGTACAGCGAATCAATGACCACATTATGTGGTTGCAGATCGAAACAATGGCCTCGTTATATGATTGTACATCGGAACTATGACCACGTTTGGTGATTGTACAGCGAATCAATGACCACATTATGTGGTTGCAGATCGAAACAATGGCCACGTTATATGATTGTACATCGGAACTGTCATCAAATCACGTTATTCTAAATAGTAACTCATATAAAGTAATGATACTGGTGATATAGCGCGCTACTGATTAAATAGAGTTGTAAATAGTTTCATTCTAATTATAATGTTTTCCAACCAAAATGGCTGAGATTTTCAAGTACCGCAGTGTCCATGTCTCATACGTAAGTTTATTTACCTTGCTAATTGTGCAGTTTAGCGGGTACGTGTCACTCCTTGTCCTGCACTCAACTCTCCCACTTGTTCTGCACTCACAGTTATTACACTAAAGAAGTGTTTAAACATACACATACGCGCCAAAATGAGACACATTCGAGAAAACTTGAAGCGGACACGTAAGATACTAAAGTTTACAAAAAAAGAAACTAGATTCTACCTTAAAAAATAAAATCATCACTCATTCGCTATTTTTAAGAAACTTTAGGGAATTTTTAATAAATAACACAAAACACTTTCTAACTACAATAATTTTTTGTTTACCTTATGTACAATTAGATTGCAATTTCAGAAAAACCAAACAAAAAAAAACAATCTCTAAAATCGTTTCCTCTGAGGATTATTGCTTTGCAACCGAAACGTACATAAGGTCAATAAAAAATTATTCCGGTTAAAGGATGGATCGAGTTGGTGTTATCTAATCACTCCTTTCTGGTTTTACAGTGTGATTATGTGGTTGAGTATCTGATGCTTAAAATAGTTAGCATAATTTTAATTGGTAATTTATTTATTTATTTTAGATGAAAAATTTAACAGTTTCCACTAAACCGTAAAAAATCGTTGGCTATGAAACCGTTCAGACTATAAGAAATATTATATTAAAGTTTATTACAATATAAAAAAAAGTCGTAGAAACGTTCCGGAAACATTTTAATGGTACTTTAAAACAAAAAAAAGCTTTGCTTTAAATAAAATATAAAGAAACCGAAAAATCACACAATGAGAAAAAGAAATGTTACTGCGCGACTTTAACGGGGGGGAAATCATGTGACAGCCCTTGCCTTCGATGAACAGGCGGGACTACTTTTGTGAAAGTTATTTTAAAAGGCCTTTCATCTGCCCCTATTCTCCTTTGTTTCTTATCTTGCCAGCTATCTTTAGGGAGGGTCTTTTCATCATTCATACTTTGCGCTCTGCCGTGTGAACTGTACATCCTTTTGACAGTTCATCTTGGGACAACACCAGACCTTTCAATCAAACTACTATTCCAGTACTATTTGGTACTTTCCCCACCCCTCTCTGAGCGTATGGGGTGCACGCTGGGAATCTACTCTGTGAAGAGTCAATAACAGAGGGTTCCAGGTGACCGTTGAAGATACCGCATCTAAACGAGGTCCACTTGATCCGTTCTGATCTGGTTACTGTATCTTCTGTACAAACTCCTACACCCATCAGTGTTACAGTGACGTTTCGTCGATGACTCTAAGTTCTACTTCCGAATCATAAATCCCGAGTTTGGCACTACAACACAATAAAACCTTCTGTAGCCACGTATCTAAACGAGGTCCACTTGATCCGTTCTGATCCGGTTACTGTATCTTCTGTACAAACTCCTACACCCATCAGTGTTACAGTGACGTTTCGTCGATGACTCTAAGTTCTACTTCCGAATCATAAATCCCGAGTTTGGCACTACAACACAATACATCCTTCTGCAGCCATGGCTACAGAAGTGTACAGTAACACTCAAAACTAAAAGCGCATAACTGCATCTCAACAGAAAACACATAGCATGGAAATCCAATCATATGACTGAGCATACAGCTTGACGACAAACTCCAACTCCCAGGCCGCCTCCTGTAGTACGCTATAAACAGGCCTGTACACAAGCCGAAAGACCTTTCTGGGGCTGGCCGTGTATAAAATGTAAGCACACCCAGGACCTACTCGATGGGCCCTCCAAAGCGAGACTGATACGCTTTCCAGAACAAAACTCCCTGCTAGTTAGAAATGAAACTATCACCCGTGAACTCGATCAAAGCTATCTCAAAATCACACAAGCCTTTACAGGTCGAGCAGTTAGCTGACAGTTCAGCACTGTCCAGCTATCCGTGCACTTGCTCACTCCCGCTTTCTCGTGTACTACTATTTCTGAAAACATGTTACAATTTCAGAATACATCAACAGCCTCTGCGTCCGATATGTCTACACATATTTCAAGATTGTTACTTCATACAATCTATCTAGGCCTATACTGACTCAACGCAGCCCTCCACCTTCCGTCTCGCCTACTACGATCTCTCAAGGTCAAGTGCGCGGTTAAATGCTCCCTACTATAGCCGTACCTGTTAGGTATTTTATATAGCCCCGACACCACCCTCCTGAGTCATATATACTCCCGTGAAGCATCATAATAGAATTCTGAAGCACACTTCAACGAATCCAAGCCAACCCATAGTCACTCTACATGCAACGTAGCGAGTCCCACAAAAGACAATATTCCTAACACACACAGCGTCCATAGAAGCATAACGCCATCACTCAAGAGAGTTTAATTTACACGTGAACTAATCCCACTTACTAATAGTTAATAATAATTGCTAAATACGCATAAGAACGTCTAAGCCGGCGGCGATTACTTGACAACAGTTGTAGGCGTTAATGCTATTAACTAGCTGCCCCACCTAGACCCCCACGCAGGCCGAGTAGCTGGATAAGCAACGGACACTTCCTTATACGTGTGCTGCCTGTATATATATTACATTATTAAGTAAAGCAAACAAAGTTAAAACAATGCCATGTGGGCGTCAAGCGGTCAGCTGTTCCACTGGTCGCGCCTTGTGCGTAATATATGGGGGCACTCGGAGAAATTACCAAGAAAACAACGATCTTGTAAGGTTTTATGGGCATCCTTGTTTTTCTTAAACTATCTTATCTAAATATTCTAAGCCATGTGAAGAATTCTTGTTCAGTGCTCGGGACCGGTCAGCAAGTGTTTCGCAAATTAGTCATCCTCTGGTTAACTTATTACTAGAATAATTTTTTTTTGAAGTGACAAATTTTATAGTGATGCATACAAAAACATACAATTTTGCGTATGAATAATTTCCGTCAGATTAATAGCGTCAATATAAATTCCATCAGGTTACGCTATGAGTCACATTATAGTGAATTAAATGATAACATATGATTTCATACATCAGCTGATTTTATGTCATGTAAAACAACTGTTTTAACACGTAGGTTATGTTACATCATTTATTGAACATTGTTAAGGGGAAAGGTTATTATTAAACAGTTTTGATCAGTTAATAAATATATTAATTTTTTTTTAATTTTGATAAATCTCAATTTAAAATCATTTAATATAAGAATAATAATAAGGTATGTATTTTAAATCCAATTTTCAAAATGAAAACATTCTTACGCGCGTCTCAATAAATTTTCAGGTAATTTCTCTTTACGCAAAATTAAATGTTTTTTTCCTAAATTCAAAATATCTGTAGACGTGGCTATAAAGGCTTTCACTTCTGTCGGCATTCCCCGAGTGGCATAGCCAAGTTTTTTATCTTTTAGTATATAATCTTATTTTCATCAGTTATTTGAATCCTACTAAAAAAGGTTATGAAAAATGATACCATACTCGACTATGTATATAATATTTTAAAGTTAGCCTGGATTATTCACTAATTAATAATAGATGTGTTTGGTAACTCATCTATAAGTATATGAGAGTATAAGAGATAGGCCTAACTTTCTAGGTTATAAATGAGTGATGAGAATAATAATATTATGATTTACAAAAATAATTATAACCTCGTACTAAGATAACCAGTAGGTGACGCGTCATTGGCGAATCAGGAAGGTTTCCCGGCTCCAGGGCTCGACCCACACCTGTTCAGAGTACAACTGATCAACTTACTGGACCTGGATTCAGTTTTACAGTTCTTACCAATAACTGGAACACACTTCTCAGTAATCGTGATAGGGAGTAGACGCAACCCGCCCAGCGTAATGCATTTATCCTTTGCCACGGAAAAATTTCATCTCTTTCAGTCCCCGTTCTTATTCAGAGACCCTGAAAGTTAATGTTGATATTATCCTGGAATATTTCATCTCTAAAGAGATGAAAGACGGAGTGTAAGATGATTGTGTAATCATGGTGTGGAGGGCAAGTTACAAGAACAGGAAGGTAAGACTACACAAGTAGTCGACTGGCTACATCATTAAAAACTGAAGGAAACCCACCTCTGATGTCGGGAAGGTGTGGAGGACGAGTTACAAGAACAGGAAGGTAAGACTACACAAGTAGTCGACTGGCTACATCATTAAAAACTGAAGGAAACCCACCTCTGATGTCGGGAAGGTGTGGAGGACGAGTAACAAGAACAGGAAGGTAAGACTACACAAGTAGTCGACTGGCTACATCATTAAAAACTGAAGGAAACCCACCTCTGATGTCGGGAAGGTGTGGAGGACGAGTTACAAGAACAGGAAGTTAAGACTACACAAGTAGTCGACTGGCTACATCATTAAAAACTGAAGGAAACCCACCTCTGATGTCGGGAAGGTGTGGAGGACGAGTTATAAGAACAGGAAGGTAAGACTACACAAGTAGTCGACTGGCTACATCATTAAAAACTGAAGGAAACCCACCTCTGATGTCGGGAAGGTGTGGAGGACAAGTTACAAGAACAGGAAGGTAAGACTACACAAGTAGTCGACTGGCTACATCATTAAAAACTGAAGGAAACCCACCTCTGATGTCGGGAAGGTGTGGAGGACAAGTTACAAGAACAGGAAGGTAAGACTACACAAGTAGTCGACTGGCTACATCATTAAAAACTGAAGGAAACCCACCTCTGATGTCGGGAAGGTGTGGAGGACAAGTTACAAGAACAGGAAGGTAAGACTACACAAGTAGTCGACTGGCTACATCATTACAAACTGAAGGAAACCCACCTCTGATGTCGGGAAGGTGTGGAGGACAAGTTACAAGAACAGAAAGGTAAGACTACACAAGTAGTCGACTGGCTATCGCATGGATATTTGACGATGCATCGTGATCCACCACTTTGCCAGTTATGCGTAGCTACGGCAGAGACGATGTCGTACATGTATGGTGTACTGTATTTTATTCCATGAATTTTCCATCCTACAACAAGAACCACTGGCGGATCCAAAAGCACAAGTCTCCCCCTCCGTCAGACAGTCACACTAGATACAATAGCATTATTTCAAAATAAGTGGGTATTCAAAGTTTATATGAGCTTGTTCAAAGGCCTGTCAAAGGAAGATGATTGTTCAAAGACAGCGTTGGCTTAGAACTGTACAATATTTTATTACATTACAATATTTGTGTGATAACAAATCGCCACACCACTTCTTGTGTGCAGCGATAAACCCCCACCCCCTATCCATACGGAGGGTTTATCACGCAACCATAATGCCCTCCCAGGGTAAAATTCTAGATCCGTCCCTGCTAAGAGTTACTACTTGTGTGGAATAATCATCTGTAGCATATGATCACAGTGTTGCTACACCTTTAAACGAAAGAACACTGTTTAGGAATTACCAACACCTCTAAAACAACAACCAAGCTCTGACAAACGGTAAGTGCATATGCTATACAACACACTGGGGAAATTGCAATGAAACGTTAAAGGTGTAGAACATAATTATAACATTTATAACATTAGCAGACATTTATTTTCGTAGTCAACTATTGTTACAAAGGAATCTCCTTTATGTGACACAATAGTTCAGATTTATTCCAATAGGTGCGTATATTCCGTATCTAAATCTTTCTGAATAATTGGAAGCGTTAGAACAAGGTTTGGCAACATTTATGCAAGCGTGTTTGTGCATTTGGCCGTTTGACAAAGCTATAAGTTTTCCATTTACCTACAAACAAACACTTCTGCAACTCCAACAATCAAATCTCTTTATGCTTACGCAAGCGTTCCGTCCCAATGTAATGCCAATAATCCGTCAGCTAGTTCCAAGGAACCGCCCACACGTCTTGTCTCTGCCAGTGAAGAAGTGCGCGGATAGATTAATCACTCTCAGAGAGCAAGGCCAGTCGCAGATCTTGGTGCTAACAATACTTTCTGAAAACTAACTGAATGCTTACACGTCTTAGATAAGCGACCGGAACTGTAACACACTGAAGGATTTTTAGATAAACTGGCCATCTTGCTTGCTCGCTCCTTCAAGTTCATTTTAAAATTATTGAAATTTACAAAGTAAAGCTTGAATCAGTGACGCGTCCGAAAAATATTTTAGGTTTCCCCACCCGAAAAAAATTTAGGAAATATAATAGCTTTCCTGTAACCTCTAAGCGTCTTCTATCGGAGGGAAATAGTTTTAGGCCTGCTCTGTGACATTACACAATCATTAATTAACCTTGCCTTGATCATTAATTCTCGTTGTAGACAACGTGAGTTATTTATTCCTTGCACAAGAACTGGGAGAAATAGACCCAATCTCTGTCAGGGTTACATGAAAGGATTTAGTTAGGATTGAGTTAGGTTCTTCCTTAAAATTGCATTATTATTATTATTAGTTAAATAATGACGAACGCCAAATAATAATCATTAAATTACTCCCCGAGCGCGTTTCAATGTCAAAGTCATCATCACCTGTGGGAATAGCTATTACATCCAATCTAGAATTAGACATTATTTTAGAAGCAATACAATTTAATGATACAGTAATAAGTATTCCAGATTGGGGGGGGGGCGAAGGAAATCATAGCTCGCGTGTGCATGGTAGCTTCCACCTGTTCTTCACCGGAGTTACATAAGACGTCTACACTATACATTCTCAACTTATCAAAACGACCTCTTTAGAATAAAAGCATTCTTCCAGCACGCGATCCGCCTCCGTATTACGAAATGTAGGTTGGCAGGTATTAATTTATAGCCAAGTTTCATTTGCTATAATATTATTTAATTTTACGTCGGCTTAAACGCTTTTTGTAGTAGGTCGCTGTGGTTATAGTTTTGCACGCTAGGAGGCGTGGTAGTGCAACGTGTGCGATACAAATTGTGAGTACACGACCAAACATTTTTTTGTGTGGTGTTACGAGTTACGGTCGGTGAAATTTACGAGGCATTTCAGATAAGAAGCGATAAGCAGGAAGCCGCGATGCGTTTAACTTGTTCCAAGAGTAACCGGAACAGGTACGATACTGATAACAGTTATTGGTGGTAACAACCTTTAAAAGCACACAACAAGAAATATGACTTACATAAAACTGGATAAGAAACATAAATCAAATAGAAACAAAGCAAAACATTGAAACTCTAAAGAGAGCCAAGGAAATAATAAAAAAAAGGAAGACAGGACTTGGTTAAAAACGAAGCAACGAGCAAGAAACTGAACAATATTTATTGATTTTTTTTAGAAAACTCACTCCACGTTAGTTAAAACTAATACGAAATCGTAACTAATATAAAATAAATGAAAACTTAAATAGATAACTAAATTTGAAAAATAATCAAATAAAAGAACTGAATACAGTGTTCAGCAATGTAGGAAACCCAGATAAAGCGAATCTCAAAGGTTCAGGCAAAAGCAGAAAGTGATGACCTTCAGCCCTCCAACAACGTTTATCCACCATCTATCCATAATAAAAGAAATGTGCTACGTTCTCTAATGCCGTTTCTAAACAAAATACTTTTATAACAAGTTTGGCATAGGGAGAAACACAATAAAGCTATCATTGCTGGTGAAAGGATGGTAAATCATGGGTGGGATTATGACAGGATTAAAGCTACTTTAATCTAGAAGCTTGTATGGAATTTTCTCTGACGTGGCAGGGTAAACACCTCTGAGGCAGAACTACTGGTGTTAGAGGTCACAGGAGAGATATCTACCCGATCCACTAAATTACATACGCGCGCGCACACACACAATTTTATTAATATACACAATGAATAAATAAATTAAATACTAACTTAAGTTTTACGTCGGTTGATATTACATTCTTACCAGCATAACTAGAAAATATAATAACTTGATTAAACAAATAATCAGATAATTTCACTTTACGATAGACGACAACATATATATGACGTCGTCAAACATTTACAAATACATTATGTATAGGGGCGTCATAATTCCTTTTTACCTGTATTGTTCTTTAATTTCCAATTTTATGTTTATATAATTCTAATCTTTCGTGCATGTTTATTTTTGTTTCTCTGTTGTATAGAAAGATCAGGAAGAATATTAGAAAAGGATTTGGAGAGAACAAAACAATAAGCAAAATACAAATATGCTGCACAAACGTTGCCTTGGTTCAAGCAGAATCAAGAAAAGTAATAGAAACTCAAATTAGATTTAAACAAAGGAGAGAACCGAAGGCGACCCAAGTTTGCTAGGTCGGCGCATTCAAGTCTCTGGTGGAGTATTTACATCAACTAAATGCATCTAATATGTACGTATTAGTTTTATAAGGAAATAAATCTGTACTCTTTAAATGCTGCCACATCAGTTTTACTGCCGAGCGACGGTTCCGTGACGTCGACAAAATCACAATATCACGTAGCGACGTTAAAGGTTACTTTATTAGAAGGAAATTAACAAAAATATTAAAATATTAGACATGTAGGTTTCGCGATCAAACTGACAGTTGGCGTGTGACCTTGAACGAATGAAAATATCTACTGAATACAGTTCACCATGTATATGAATACGATTCATTGCGCGATAACCGACTTTTTGCTGAAAATGGAAAAACCACAAAAAGGGTATCACTGCTGGGCGATACTGACCTCGTAGTAAACAAAATACTATTATCGGAACGATATGTTTGTTTCTGCTCATCTTACTTCTTATTATTTAATAACAGTAATAATTATATTACTATTATCTTTCAATTACAATATGTATTCTTGTGTATTAATAAAGAACTAAGTCAGAATACAAATACAAGAATTATAATTAAATTTACAATTCAATTATAATTGTAAATTCAATTATAATTCTTGTATTTGTATTTTGACTTAGTTCTTTATATATATATATATATATATATATATATATATATATATATATATATATATATATATATATCTTGTTCAAATTTTCAATCATTAATAAAATACTTTTTAATCATCCACTCAAGGTCAAATACTATTTTTAAAACTTGTAGTGGATGAAACTTGATGTTAATACAGTTTTTCAAATATGAATTCATTAATTAAATTTAATGAATTAATTTTAGTTTTACATGGGAGAAAAACTTTTCAGAAAAGAGGCAAGGTATGCAATATAGTTATTTCGTCCCAGTTGGCTTAAAAAAAATAAGTGATAACATAAGATTTCAGAAAACAGCTGATTTTACGACTAGGTTATGTTGCTATATTTATTGTAATTGTAATTGTCTAATAAAAAGTAACTAAAATAAAATTTTTCTTTGTTAACCTAAGTAGGAATTGACTTAATTACTTGTTTAGTTTATATGGAGTAAAGGATTAATTATAGAGGAAAGGATTGGGAATATAGGGTAGGATAATGGTAGATCCATTGAAGTCCCTGGCATAGGATATATAAAGGGGATTATGGATGCGGTATCGCGTAAAGCTAGTCTCCTTTGTAAGGATTCGCCGATGGAGATGACCCGAGTAGACCCGGGGCGAAGAGAGGTGCCTACCCGCTTCACTATGTCGGCAGTAGTGGTGGTTATAACAGTACCACCAGGCACGATAACATCAGTATCGCTGAGAACGATTGAGTGCGACGATGGCACTTCGCCGATGGAGATGACCCGTGTAGACCCGGGGCGAAGAGAGGTGCCTACCCGCTTCACTATGTCGGCAGTAGTGGTGGTTATAATAGTACCACCAGGCACGATAACATCAGTATCGCTGAGAACGATTGAGTGCGACGATGGCACTTCGCCGATGGAGATGACCTGAGTAGGTGCCTACCCACTTCACTATGTCGGCAGTAGTGGTGGTTATAACAGTACCACCAGGCACGATAACATCAGTATCGCTGAGAACGATTGAGTGCGACGATGGCACTTCGCCGATGGAGATGACCCGAGTAGACCCGGGGCGAAGAGAGGTGCCTACCCGCTTCACTATGTCGGCAGTAGTGGTGGTTATAACAGTACCACCAGGCACGATAACATCAGTATCGCTGAGAACGATTGATTGCGACGATTGCACTTCGCCGATGGAGATGACCCGAGTAGACCCGGGGCGAAGAGAGGTGCCTACCCGCTTCAATATGTCGGCAGTAGTGGTGGTTATAACAGTACACCAGGCACGATAACATCAGTATCGCTGAGAACGATTGAGTGCGACGATGGCACTTCGCCGATGGAGATGACCCGAGTAGACCCGGGGCGAAGAGAGGTGCCTACCCGCTTCACTATGTCGGCAGTAGTGGTGGTTATAACAGTACCACCAGGCACGATAACATCAGTATCGCTGAGAACGATTGAGTGCGACGATGGCACTTCGCCGATGGAGATGACCCGTGTAGACCCGGGGCGAAGAGAGGTGCCTACCCGCTTCACTATGTCGGCAGTAGTGGTGGTTATAATAGTACCACCAGGCACGATAACATCAGTATCGCTGAGAACGATTGAGTGCGACGATGGCACTTCGCCGATGGAGATGACCCGTGTAGACCCGGGGCGAAGAGAGGTGCCTACCCACTTCACTATGTCGGCAGTAGTGGTGGTTATAACAGTACCACCAGGCACGATAACATCAGTATCGCTGAGAACGATTGAGTGCGACGATGGCACTTCGCCGATGGAGATGACCCGAGTAGACCCGGGGCGAAGAGAGGTGCCTACCCGCTTCACTATGTCGGCAGTAGTGGTGGTTATAACAGTACCACCAGGCACGATAACATCGGTATCGCTGAGAACGATTGAGTGCGACGATGGCACTTCGCCGATGGAGATGACCCGAGTAGACCCGGGGCGAAGAGAGGTGCCTACCCGCTTCACTATGTCGGCAGTAGTGGTGGTTATAACAGTACCACCAGGCACGATAACATCAGTATCGCTGAGAACGATTGAGTGCGACGATGGCACTTCGCCGATGGAGATGACCCGAGTAGACCCGGGGCGAAGAGAGGTGCCTACCCGCTTCACTATGTCGGCAGTAGTGGTGGTTATAACAGTACCACCAGGCACGATAACATCAGTATCGCTGAGAACGATTGAGTGCGACGATGGCACTTCGCCGATGGAGATGACCCGAGTAGACACGGGGCGAAGAGAGGTGCCTACCCGCTTCACTATGTCGGCAGTAGTGGTGGTTATAATAGTACCACCAGGCACGATAACATCAGTATCGCTGAGAACGATTGAGTGCGACGATGGCACTTCGCCGATGGAGATGACCCGAGTAGACCCGGGGCGAAGAGAGGTGCCTACCCTCTTCACTATGTCGACAGTAGTGGTGGTTATAACAGTACCACCCGGCACGATAACATCAGTATCGCTGAGAACGATTGAGTGCGACGATGGCACTTCGCCGATGGAGATGACCTGAGTAGGTGCCTACCCACTTCACTATGTCGGCAGTAGTGGTGGTTATAACAGTACCACCAGGCACGATAACATCAGTATCGCTGAGAACGATTGAGTGCGACGATGGCACTTCGCCGATGGAGATGACCCGTGTAGACCCGGGGCGAAGAGAGGTGCCTACCCGCTTCACTATGTCGGCAGTAGTGGTGGTTATAACAGTACCACCAGGCACGATAACATCAGTATCGCTGAGAACGATTGAGTGCGACGATGGCACTTCGCCGATGGAGATGACCCGAGTAGACACGGGGCGAAGAGAGGTGCCTACCCGCTTCACTATGTCGGCAGTAGTGGTGGTTATAACAGTACCACCAGGCACGATAACATCAGTATCGCTGAGAACGATTGAGTGCGACGATGGCACTTCGCCGATGGAGATGACCTGAGTAGGTGCCTACCCACTTCACTGTGTCGGCAGTAGTGGTGGTTATAACAGTACCACCAGGCACGATAACATCAGTATCGCTGAGAACGATTGAGTGCGACGATGGCACTTCGCCGATGGAGATGACCCGAGTAGACCCGGGGCGAAGAGAGGTGCCTACCCGCTTCACTATGTCGGCAGTAGTGGTGGTTATAACAGTACCACCAGGCACGATAACATCAGTATCGCTGAGAACGATTGAGTGCGACGATGGCACTTCGCCGATGGAGATGACCCGAGTAGACCCGGGGCGAAGAGAGGTGCCTACCCGCTTCACTATGTCGGCAGTAGTGGTGGTTATAACAGTACCACCAGGCACGATAACATCAGTATCGCTGAGAACGATTGAGTGCGACGATGGCACTTCGCCGATGGTGATGACCCGAGTAGACCCGGGGCGAAGAGAGGTGCCTACCCGCTTCACTATGTCGGCAGTAGTGGTGGTTATAACAGTACCACCAGGCACGATAACATCAGTATCGCTGAGAACGATTGAGTGCGACGATGGCACTTCGCCGATGGAGATGACCCGAGTAGACCCGGGGCGAAGAGAGGTGCCTACCCGCTTCACTATGTCGGCAGTAATGGTGGTTATAACAGTACCACCAGGCACGATAACATCAGTATCGCTGAGAACGATTGAGTGCGACGATGGCACTTCGCCGATGGTGATGACCCGAGTAGACCCGGGGCGAAGAGAGGTGCCTACCCGCTTCACTATGTCGGCAGTAGTGGTGGTTATAACAGTACCACCAGGCACGATAACATCAGTATCGCTGAGAACGATTGAGTGCGACGATTGCACTTCGCCGATGGAGATGACCCGAGTAGACCCGGGGCGAAGAGAGGTGCCTACCCGCTTCACTATGTCGGCAGTAGTGGTGGTTATAACAGTACCACCAGGCACGATAACATCAGTATCGCTGAGAACGATTGAGTGCGACGATGGCACTTCGCCGATGGAGATGACCCGAGTAGGTGCCTACCCACTTCACTATGTCGGCAGTAGTGGTGGTTATAACAGTACCACCAGGCACGATAACATCAGTATCGCTGAGAACGATTGAGTGCGACGATGGCACTTCGCCGATGGAGATGACCTGAGTAGGTGCCTACCCACTTCACTATGTCGGCAGTAGTGGTGGTTATAACAGTACCACCAGGCACGATAACATCAGTATCGCTGAGAACGATTGAGTGCGACGATGGCACTTCGCCGATGGAGATGACCTGAGTAGGTGCCTACCCGCTTCACTATGTCGGCAGTAGTGGTGGTTATAACAGTACCACCAGGCACGATAACATCAGTATCGCTGAGAACGATTGAGTGCGACGATGGCACTTCGCCGATGGAGATGACCTGAGTAGGTGCCTACCCACTTCACTATGTCGGCAGTAGTGGTGGTTATAACAGTACCACCAGGCACGATAACATCAGTATCGCTGAGAACGATTGAGTGCGACGATGGCACTTCGCCGATGGAGATGACCCGAGTAGACCCGGGGCGAAGAGAGGTGCCTACCCGCTTCACTATGTCGGCAGTAGTGGTGGTTATAACAGTACCACCAGGCACGATAACATCAGTATCGCTGAGAACGATTGAGTGCGACGATGGCACTTCGCCGATGGTGATGACCCGAGTAGACTCGAGGCGAAGAGAGGTGCCTACCCGCTTCACTATGTCGGCAGTAGTGGTGGTTATAACAGTACCACCAGGCACGATAACATCAGTATCGCTGAGAACGATTGAGTGCGACGATGGCACTTCGCCGATGGAGATGACCCGAGTAGACCCGGGGCGAAGAGAGGTGCCTACCCGCTTCACTATGTCGGCAGTAGTGGTGGTTATAACAGTACACCAGGCACGATAACATCAGTATCGCTGAGAACGATTGAGTGCGATGATGGCACTTCGCCGATGGAGATGACCCGAGTAGACCCGGGGCGAAGAGAGGTGCCTACCCACTTCACTATGTCGGCAGTAGTGGTGGTTATAACAGTACCACCAGGCACGATAACATCAGTATCGCTGAGAACGATTGAGTGCGACGATGGCACTTCGCCGATGGAGATGACCTGAGTAGGTGCCTACCCACTTCACTATGTCGGCAGTAGTGGTGGTTATAACAGTACCACCAGGCACGATAACATCAGTATCGCTGAGAACGATTGAGTGCGACGATTGCACTTCGCCGATGGAGATGACCCGAGTAGACCCGGGGCGAAGAGAGGTGCCTACCCGCTTCACTATGTCGGCAGTAGTGGTGGTTATAACAGTACCACCAGGCACGATAACATCAGTATCGCTGAGAACGATTGAGTGCGACGATGGCACTTCGCCGATGGAGATGACCCGAGTACACCCGGGGCGAAGAGAGGTGCCTACCCGCTTCACTATGTCGGCAGTAGTGGTGGTTATAACAGTACCACCAGGCACGATAACATCAGTATCGCTGAGAACGATTGAGTGCGACGATGGCACTTCGCCGATGGTGATGACCCGAGTAGACCCGAGGCGAAGAGAGGTGCCTACCCGCTTCACTATGTCGGCAGTAGTGGTGGTTATAACAGTACCACCAGGCACGATAACATCAGTATCGCTGAGAACGATTGAGTGCGACGATGGCACTTCGCCGATGGTGATGACCCGAGTAGACCCGAGGCGAAGAGAGGTGCCTACCCGCTTCACTATGTCGGCAGTAGTGGTGGTTATAACAGTACCACCAGGCACGATAACATCAGTATCGCTGAGAACGATTGAGTGCGACGATGGCACTTCGCCGATGGAGATGACCCGAGTAGACACGGGGCGAAGAGAGGTGCCTACCCGCTTCACTATGTCGGCAGTAGTGGTGGTTATAACAGTACCACCAGGCACGATAACATCAGTATCGCTGAGAACGATTGAGTGCGACGATGGCACTTCGCCGATGGAGATGACCCGAGTAGACCCGGGGCGAAGAGAGGTGCCTACCCGCTTCACTATGTCGGCAGTAGTGGTGGTTATAACAGTACCACCAGGCACGATAACATCAGTATCGCTGAGAACGATTGAGTGCGACGATGGCACTTCGCCGATGGAGATGACCCGAGTAGACCCGGGGCGAAGAGAGGTGCCTACCCGCTTCACTATGTCGGCAGTAGTGGTGGTTATAACAGTACACCAGGCACGATAACATCAGTATCGCTGAGAACGATTGAGTGCGATGATGGCACTTCGCCGATGGAGATGACCCGAGTAGACCCGGGGCGAAGAGAGGTGCCTACCCACTTCACTATGTCGGCAGTAGTGGTGGTTATAACAGTACCACCAGGCACGATAACATCAGTATCGCTGAGAACGATTGAGTGCGACGATGGCACTTCGCCGATGGAGATGACCTGAGTAGGTGCCTACCCACTTCACTATGTCGGCAGTAGTGGTGGTTATAACAGTACCACCAGACACGATAACATCAGTATCGCTGAGAACGATTGAGTGCGACGATGGCACTTCGCCGATGGAGATGACCCGAGTAGGTGCCTACCCACTTCACTATGTCGGCAGTAGTGGTGGTTATAACAGTACCACCAGGCACGATAACATCAGTATCGCTGAGAACGATTGAGTGCGACGATTGCACTTCGCCGATGGAGATGACCCGAGTAGACCCGGGGCGAAGAGAGGTGCCTACCCGCTTCACTATGTCGGCAGTAGTGGTGGTTATAACAGTACCACCAGGCACGATAACATCAGTATCGCTGAGAACGATTGAGTGCGACGATTGCACTTCGCCGATGGAGATGACCCGAGTAGACCCGGGGCGAAGAGAGGTGCCTACCCGCTTCACTATGTCGGCAGTAGTGGTGGTTATAACAGTACCACCAGGCACGATAACATCAGTATCGCTGAGAACGATTGAGTGCGACGATTGCACTTCGCCGATGGAGATGACCCGAGTAGACCCGGGGCGAAGAGAGGTGCCTACCCGCTTCACTATGTCGGCAGTAGTGGTGGTTATAACAGTACCACCAGGCACGATAACATCAGTATCGCTGAGAACGATTGAGTGCGACGATTGCACTTCGCCGATGGAGATGACCCGAGTAGACCCGGGGCGAAGAGAGGTGCCTACCCGCTTCACTATGTCGGCAGTAGTGGTGGTTATAACAGTACCACCAGGCACGATAACATCAGTATCGCTGAGAACGATTGAGTGCGACGATTGCACTTCGCCGATGGAGATGACCCGAGTAGACCCGGGGCGAAGAGAGGTGCCTACCCGCTTCACTATGTCGGCAGTAGTGGTGGTTATAACAGTACCACCAGGCACGATAACATCAGTATCGCTGAGAACGATTGAGTGCGACGATTGCACTTCGCCGATGGAGATGACCCGAGTAGACCCGGGGCGAAGAGAGGTGCCTACCCGCTTCACTATGTCGGCAGTAGTGGTGGTTATAACAGTACCACCAGGCACGATAACATCAGTATCGCTGAGAACGATTGAGTGCGACGATGGCACTTCGCCGATGGAGATGACCCGAGTAGACCCGGGGCGAAGAGAGGTGCCTACCCACTTCACTATGTCGGCAGTAGTGGTGGTTATAACAGTACCACCAGGCACGATAACATCAGTATCGCTGAGAACGATTGAGTGCGACGATGCCACTTCGCCGATGGAGATGACCTGAGTAGACCCGGGGCGAAGAGAGGTGCCTACCCGCTTCACTATGTCGGCAGTAGTGGTGGTTATAATAGTACCACCAGGCACGATAACATCAGTATCGCTGAGAACGATTGAGTGCGACGATGCCACTTCGCCGATGGAGATGACCTGAGTAGACCCGGGGCGAAGAGAGGTGCCTACCCGCTTCACTATGTCGGCAGTAGTGGTGGTTATAATAGTACCACCAGGCACGATAACATCAGTATCGCTGAGAACGATTGAGTGCGACGATGGCACTTCGCCGATGGAGATGACCCGAGTAGACCCGGGGCGAAGAGAGGTGCCTACCCGCTTCACTATGTCGGCAGTAGTGGTGGTTATAACAGTACCACCAGGCACGATAACATCAGTATCGCTGAGAACGATTGAGTGCGACGATTGCACTTCGCCGATGGAGATGACCCGAGTAGACCCGGGGCGAAGAGAGGTGCCTACCCGCTTCACTATGTCGGCAGTAGTGGTGGTTATAATAGTACCACCAGGCACGATAACATCAGTATCGCTGAGAACGATTGAGTGCGACGATTGCACTTCGCCGATGGAGATGACCCGAGTAGACCCGGGGCGAAGAGAGGTGCCTACCCGCTTCACTATGTCGGCAGTAGTGGTGGTTATAATAGTACCACCAGGCACGATAACATCAGTATCGCTGAGAACGATTGAGTGCGACGATGGCACTTCGCCGATGGAGATGACCTGAGTAGGTGCCTACCCACTTCACTATGTCGGCAGTAGTGGTGGTTATAACAGTACCACCAGGCACGATAACATCAGTATCGCTGAGAACGATTGAGTGCGACGATTGCACTTCGCCGATGGAGATGACCCGAGTAGACCCGGGGCGAAGAGAGGTGCCTACCCGCTTCACTATGTCGGCAGTAGTGGTGGTTATAATAGTACCACCAGGCACGATAACATCGGTATCGCTGAGAACGATTGAGTGCGACGATGCCACTTCGCCGATGGAGATGACCCGAGTAGACCCGGGGCGAAGAGAGGTGCCTACCCGCTTCACTATGTCGGCAGTAGTGGTGGTTATAACAGTACCACCAGGCACGATAACATCAGTATCGCTGAGAACGATTGAGTGCGACGATGGCACTTCGCCGATGGAGATGACCCGAGTAGACCCGGGGCGAAGAGAGGTGCCTACCCGCTTCACTATGTCGGCAGTAGTGGTGGTTATAACAGTACCACCAGGCACGATAACATCAGTATCGCTGAGAACGATTGAGTGCGACGATTGCACTTCGCCGATGGAGATGACCCGAGTAGACCCGGGGCGAAGAGAGGTGCCTACCCACTTCACTATGTCGGCAGTAGTGGTGGTTATAATAGTACCACCAGGCACGATAACATCAGTATCGCTGAGAACGATTGAGTGCGACGATGGCACTTCGCCGATGGAGATGACCTGAGTAGACCCGGGGCGAAGAGAGGTGCCTACCCGCTTCACTATGTCGGCAGTAGTGGTGGTTATAACAGTACCACCAGGCACGATAACATCAGTATCGCTGAGAACGATTGAGTGCGACGATGGCACTTCGCCGATGGAGATGACCTGAGTAGGTGCCTACCCACTTCACTATGTCGGCAGTAGTGGTGGTTATAACAGTACCACCAGGCACGATAACATCAGTATCGCTGAGAACGATTGAGTGCGACGATGGCACTTCGCCGATGGAGATGACCTGAGTAGGTGCCTACCCACTTCACTATGTCGGCAGTAGTGGTGGTTATAACAGTACCACCAGGCACGATAACATCAGTATCGCTGAGAACGATTGAGTGCGACGATTGCACTTCGCCGATGGAGATGACCCGAGTAGACCCGGGGCGAAGAGAGGTGCCTACCCGCTTCACTATGTCGGCAGTAGTGGTGGTTATAACAGTACCACCAGGCACGATAACATCAGTATCGCTGAGAACGATTGAGTGCGACGATGGCACTTCGCCGATGGAGATGACCCGAGTAGACCCGGGGCGAAGAGAGGTGCCTACCCGCTTCACTATGTCGGCAGTAGTGGTGGTTATAACAGTACCACCAGGCACGATAACATCAGTATCGCTGAGAACGATTGAGTGCGACGATTGCACTTCGCCGATGGAGATGACCCGAGTAGACCCGGGGCGAAGAGAGGTGCCTACCCGCTTCACTATGTCGGCAGTAGTGGTGGTTATAACAGTACCACCAGGCACGATAACATCAGTATCGCTGAGAACGATTGAGTGCGACGATGGCACTTCGCCGATGGAGATGACCTGAGTAGGTGCCTACCCACTTCACTATGTCGGCAGTAGTGGTGGTTATAACAGTACCACCAGGCACGATAACATCAGTATCGCTGAGAACGATTGAGTGCGACGATGGCACTTCGCCGATGGAGATGACCTGAGTAGGTGCCTACCCGCTTCACTATGTCGGCAGTAGTGGTGGTTATAACAGTACCACCAGGCACGATAACATCAGTATCGCTGAGAACGATTGAGTGCGACGATGGCACTTCGCCGATGGAGGTGACCCGAGTCTACCCGGGGCGAAGAGAGGTGCCTACCCGCTTCACTATGTCGGCAGTAGTGGTGGTTATAACAGTACTACCAGGCACGATAACATCAGTATCGCTGAGAACGATTGAGTGCGACGATGCCACTTCGCCGATGGAGATGACCCGAGTAGACCCGAGGCGAAGAGAGGTGCCTACCCGCTTCACTATGTCGGCAGTAGTGGTGGTTATAACAGTACCACCAGGCACGATAACATCAGTATCGCTGAGAACGATTGAGTGCGACGATGGCACTTCGCCGATGGAGATGACCTGAGTAGGTGCCTACCCACTTCACTGTGTCGGCAGTAGTGGTGGTTATAACAGTACTACCAGGCACGATAACATCAGTATCGCTGAGAACGATTGAGTGCGACGATGCCACTTCGCCGATGGAGATGACCTGAGTAGGTGCCTACCCACTTCACTATGTCGGCAGTAGTGGTGGTTATAACAGTACTACCAGGCACGATAACATCAGTATCGCTGAGAACGATTGAGTGCGACGATGCCACTTCGCCGATGGAGATGACCCGAGTAGACCCGGGGCGAAGAGAGGTGCCTACCCACTTCACTGTGTCGGCAGTAGTGGTGGTTATAACAGTACCACCAGGCACGATAACATCAGTATCGCTGAGAACGATTGAGTGCGACGATGGCACTTCGCCGATGGAGATGACCCGAGTAGACCCGGGGCGAAGAGAGGTGCCTACCCGCTTCACTATGTCGGCAGTAGTGGTGGTTATAACAGTACCACCAGGCACGATAACATCAGTATCGCTGAGAACGATTGAGTGCGACGATGGCACTTCGCCGATGGAGATGACCCGAGTAGACCCGGGGCGAAGAGAGGTGCCTACCCGCTTCACTATGTCGGCAGTAGTGGTGGTTATAACAGTACCACCAGGCACGATAACATCAGTATCGCTGAGAACCATTGAGTGCGACGATGGCACTTCGCCGATGGAGATGACCCGAGTAGACCCGGGGCGAAGAGAGGTGCCTACCCGCTTCACTATGTCGGCAGTAGTGGTGGTTATAACAGTACCACCAGGCACGATAACATCAGTATCGCTGAGAACGATTGAGTGCGACGATGGCACTTCGCCGATGGAGATGACCCGAGTAGACCCGAGGCGAAGAGAGGTGCCTACCCGCTTCACTATGTCGGCAGTAGTGGTGGTTATAACAGTACCACCAGGCACGATAACATCAGTATCGCTGAGAACGATTGAGTGCGACGATTGCACTTCGCCGTTATCGTTGCCCGAGAACACATCGAGTGACGACAATCATAAGTATGTATATTGAGAAATATAGCAACACTGTCAATGACAAGAGCAATAACGACACATCAACGGTTGTTAATATACTTTTTTAATTTTAATTCTACTATAGCAATAATTACTCTGAGCGTGCTAACGTTGCTTACGACACAATATGAAGACGACGAAAGCGGATAAGTTGTAGTTAATCTACTATAAAGGACATGAAAAGGACTGTGTTTACAGACAGTGTGCAAATAAGGATATAAAATCCTTGTAATATACGGAATGAAATGGGCCTATCTGTTGGGGTCAAATAGAAGTATCCACCCTATACACCAAGGTGCAAGAACGGATTGGCACAGATAGGAGAATAGGATGAGACTGATACCATGGTAATGAGGCAAAGGAGAATATCCCGCGTAAACAACCTAGCTCTGTTCTACGTGGCTAGATAACAATGCGACTTTGCAGGGTAACCGGATATATACCAGGTCTAGTATCATAGTTGCCTAATACTGCCCCACTTAAGTTTAGGTAAGACAAGTCAGACGGCTCCAACCATACACATGCATACCTTACACTGTCATCCAGTAGCTGAACCCGCTGCCACGACGTACCTGGAACAAAAACAAACCATGCTGTAAACAAATGTTAAATCCTTACATAACTTATCAGTTGAACTAATTCAATATTATAAAACTTCCTTCACAAAAGTGTCAACATTATTCTATGAACTTATAAAACTATCTTAATCTATTCAACTTAACCCTATACAAACCTACCCCTAATTAAAACCCATTATAAAGCAATTACATTGATAATAACAAACAATTAAAGAACAGAAATAAAAACAATGTTTTAAAATAAATATAATAATTAACAATATAGGCCTAAACTTTAAATATGAAACTAACCTCAAAATAAAATTAACAGTAAATATATAAAACTTCTAAGGTTAAAGTCATAACAAGTAATATAAACAAAACATTTTATAATCCTACTTAGGTCAACAAAGAAATACCTAAGTAGTTTTATTTTAGTAACTTTTTATTAAATAATTACAATTAATATAAATATAGTAACATAACATATGCGTTAAAACAGCTCTTCTACCACATAGCCTATAACATAAAATCAGCTGTTTTATGAAATCATATGTTATCACTTATTTTAGCCAAATGGGACGAAATAACTATATTGCATACCTTGCCCCTTTTGTAAAAAACTTTCTTCCTTATAAAACTTTATTTAACTAATTAAATTTAATTATTACATTAATATTTGAAAAATCTATATTAACATCAAGTCTCAATCACAAGTTAAAAAAAAAATGTGTTTGAACTTGAGTGGATTAATAAAAAGGATTTTATTAAGTTTAATAAAGTAAATTTAATACTAAGGAATTGTCTGCTTATCTCGTAAAGCGAAAATAGAATTTCCCCGCACTACCTAATATTTACCATTAACCCTTTACAATCCCTATCTATATGCGATCACAGCGCCGTTTTAAAGCACGCAAACATTGTTCAGGTTTTCACTTTGCCTGGCTCTGTACAAAACACTTTGCCAATATTTTCCATAGTTTTGCATATCTGACATTTATTTACATTAAAGGCACAGTCAGCTCCGTGACTCCGACAAATCATTGGCCAACGCTCTTACAAATAAACTTATCAAATGAACTTGTCAAAGAGTCGACTCTAGCACGAACCGTTCTAATTTCCATTATCGAACCCACAAGGAGGCCGGATCAGTGAACTTGTTGACGTTGTAGATTTCTTAACCTAACTTTTGTTGCGTGGGTTCACTACTACTTGACCGGCGAAACGGATCGATACCGGCGCATGCGCACAGCGGCTCCATTGTAGTGACAGAGGTGTCATTGATAACACGGTATACGGGTCCCGCGCGTGTACTAATACTTTTACTTTGAATCTGTGACACGGGCGCTGGGTTCTCGACATACAGCGATGTGGCTTTCAAGAAACGCTTCTCCTATACTGTAGGATAATATAGGCAGACCTTCACTGCCCACACCACACACAGATTAGATAGATTAGTAAACCATTAAAATTAATTGCTTTGGCTTTTACATTTAAATTGTTTAAGTATATTGAGTGTCGTTTACAGAAAATATACTGAGACCGCCAGAAGTTCAATAACAAGATCTGCTGCAGTGTACCACCTCTAGAAGCGACTTAGAACAAGCCAATGCTTCCGGGGATGTTACCACTTCGTCACTTGCGGCCCTTAGACGGTTAGGATTGAAGCCAAAATATTTTATAACTTAAATAAATGTTATATTTATTTACAGAGTGTTTTGAAAATCTGTCGTTATTTTAGTAAACTTAATTATTACTCAAACTACTGAAGTTAAAAACCCCGCCCGCTGTATCTTTGCCTCGGGCTTTACTGACGTTTGCAAGCAATAGTATCGGCAACACCGCAACGCAACGCAACTTAACGTGTGAGCGGAAGACGGTGGAGACGTGCAGCGCTACCAAACAGTGCAAGTCCCAGACGCAGCTTAGCAGAGCCAATCAGTAGTCGGTGGCAATGATCTTGGGAGGGCGCGCCATGCGTTAGTCACCCCGTCATCCCCACAACAGTGGCTGTGGCGCTGGCCAGTTACTGTTTGTCTTCAGTGGAGTCAGGTGTCAGTGGAGAGTATGATCTAATTTAGGGCAGACGTATGTATAAGCCGCGCTAGTGTTGATGTGATTTAATGTTAGTGCGGTTAACTTTATCGATTGAACACATTATTTTACGAAAATAACATTCAGTTTAGTGATTGAATTTTAAAATTAAATATGGCAGGAGTGTATTCAAAAGGACGGAAACGGAAACTGGATGATGAAAGCCGTGAGTTTCAAGCTGAGTGGGAGGAGGTAAGAAAGAAGGGACTGCCATATGTTTGATATGTCGTCAAACTGTGAATGGCAACAAACGTTTTAATCTGAACAGACATTACACTTCAATGCATTCTCAATTTGAAGACAAATTCCCGACAAAATCTAAAATCCGAGAGGAAAAATTGCAATCACTGAAAAAGTCTTATGCTTGTGAACTTAGTGTCTTATTTAAAGCAATTAACAAAAATGAGATTACTACAAAAGCATCCTATCAAGTCACTGAAATTTTAGCTCAAAAGATGAAACCGTTGTCTGATGCAGAAATTGCAAAATAATGTGTTGTCACAGTTTGCAAAACTTTGTTTTCACAATTTTCTAACAGTAAACAAATATTAGAAGAAGTTTCCAAACTTCAGTTGTCTGACTCAACGTGCATGAGACGGTCGCAGGACTTAGCAGCAAAGCAAATATTTTAGTCTTGCGCTCGACTCATCCACAGATATAACCTCAATTTCTCAATTGTTAGGACGAAATGTAGGATTTGTTCAGTTGTTGAAAAACCATTCGGGAAATGAAAACTTATTGAGTTTTCACTGTATAATTCATCAAGAAAGCTTAGCTGTTAAATTTGGTGAAAATTTCAGCTGTGTTATGAAAGACATTGTTAAGATCGTGAATTTCATAAGATCAAATGAACTGAATCACAGAACTTTTCAAGAGTTTTTGAAAGAACTTATTTCGCAATACAGGGATGTGCTTTACCACACAGAAGTTAGATGGCTGAGTAAGGGTAAAGTTTTGGAACGTTTCTTCAGCATTCGACATGAGATTACTTTGTTTTTGGCTACAAAGAACAAAGAGTACCCTGAAGTTTATAATTTTAGTTGGTGGCTTAAAATAGCGTTTCTTACTGACACAATGGGCATTATGAATGAAACGCTGACTAAATTGCAAGGAGACTATAATAACATTGTAACTAAGATGATGAGTATCGTATTTGCACATGAACAAAAACTCAATATGTATATTGAAGAACTATCAAACAGAGATTATTCCAGCTTCCATTCAGTTAAAACACTGTTTGATGAAAGTAAAAATGTTTCCGATTTACTAAAACTGTTGAAAGACCTGAAGGAAGAAACGTCTCAGAGGTTTAGTGACTTCAGGAAGTATCAGGAACCATTTCGCTTGGTAGAAAATCCATGGGCAATGAAACCAGCTAATGTAGCTCATCATCTGTTTTTGGATATGAAGATAGAGATTTGAAAAATGAATTAATCGATCTTCAGAACGATACGGAACTCAAAAGTTTTTTTGAAGAAAAGATGAAGAATACAGCTCACTATGAGTGTTGGAGGGTTTTTGAAAAGGACAAATTTCCTATCTTACTTGAATGTGCTTAGAAAATATTGTGCGTTTTTTCATCTACTTATGTCTGTGAATCTACATTCAGTAAGCTGAGGCTTGTAAAAAGCAAGTACAGATCTAGGCCAACAAGTGAGAATGTTGAGAACATTTTAAGAATTTCAGTTTCTTCCCAACCTGCCAACATAGATGCCATATTAGAGGACTGTGAAAGATTTCGCCCATCAACTTCCAAAATTAACTAAGTAAAAAAAAGACATTTTCAAACTTTTTTATGCGCAAAACAGTTTATTTATGTTGGTAATGTAATAAACGTATGATATAATCATATTGATCGTCAGTTATTTAGTGCCTCTTGTACTTGCGGCCCTCAGGAAAATTTTATGCAAAATTTTTGGCTCTCAAAAGTATTCCTAGTGAGGACCCTGTTCTAAACGAAACTGTAGCGAGATAAAATTCATATTAATATTGCGAACTTATAATGGCTTATTAGTGTAAATCTGACACCTCCGAACGGGATAATTACCTAGGGTTACATCGTGTTGACTGAGTAAACTAAGAGGGGAATACTAGCCGCTCAGTAGCAGTCCCCCCTCCCCCCGGTCTAGTAATATATAGGCCCACATTTACTTTAACTGACTTCCCGTTTAAATGGAAAACGCCAGACGTTCGTGCATTGTGTAAAACGACCTTTGCTAAACGAAAGCCCGTTTGTGGCCCGCATGCAAATCTCTAAAGCCATGCATAAACCCACCATTTCAGCGACTCAGCTCGCTAGACTACCAATGAGGTTGTCTCGCGCTCGGCCTCAATCAAAACAAATTTGGATTTGCAAAATACTATTGTCGAATTTGTTATTCATGGCATCGACCGGGAATCGCCGATTGTTTGGCCACCTTATCTCCGTTGATAGCCATTTCCTTTGGTTTATTCATAGCTGGGCCAGAGGTGCTTGGCTCGGTAGAGTGTGTATTCGCGACGCTTCGATTAGCATATTTCCTTTTTGACTTGACGCACGGCCAAGACACTTTCCGGTGGCGATTATAATAATTGCTATCACGACTGGGTTATTGTTTTACGCATTGCAAAACGAAATCTGACAACCGGTGGCCAATATGGAATTAATAAGGCTATCTATTATGTAAGACAAAATACAGGAAACCTAGCGTTGGGGTCAAGCTATTTGGCAAACAGAGTGAAACAATGATTTGTGTATAAACAAGATACTTTTGCTAAAAACCATTATCACCTCAAGAACGCTTCGTTATTAGGTCTATTTTTCCTATTCCTTCCATTAGTTCAACACTCTCCCTATATACATCTTGCACAAATTTCCAATCGTTAGTAAAATACATTTTATTCATCCACTCAAGTTCAAATATATTTTTTTAAACTTGCAGTGGATGACACGATGTTGATACAGTTTTTAAAATATTAATTAACTAATTAATATTAATTTTATATTGGAGAAAAGCTCTTCACAAAAGAGGCAAGGTATCCAATATAGTTATTTCGTCCTATTTGGCTTGAAATAAGTGACATCATATGATTCCATAAGACAGCTGATTTTATGTTATAGGTTACGTGATAGAACAGCTGTTTTAACGCATAGGGTTACTTTATTTATATTAATTGTAATTATTTAATAAAAAGTAAATATAATGACATTTTCCCTTGTTGACTTAAGTTGACTTTAAATTTCTAACTAATATTTTTATTTAATGTCTGTTAATAACTATTCATTTTTTTATATAGGCTAATGACAGATCACAGACAATTTTGCTTTTCTAAAGACTCAACGCTTCGAATTCCTTTTCAAGAGCTGAATTTTAATTAAACAACTATACAACATAACTTACTATTTATAAAATACATAACATTATATAAAACTCATAATAAATATCCATTTACAAGTTAAAAATTTTTCCATCACCAAACCCATAGGGTGATAGAAAAATTTTAAATCTTCTCTTATTTTAAAGAACATAGACTATAGAGACACAGTCCTCTTTGTAAAGAGGTAGAGAGTACTGTCCAACGGGGTTTTCCACCCCTTTGTAAGACAAATTATAAGTACGCAAACAGTTAGTACTAAGAAAATGACATTCCTCTGGGTCTGGGAACAGGGATGTATTACGATGTGCAGAGAGATCACTTACTTCAGGAATGAAGAGAACGCGTTGAATACATTCACTACCTAGAAGACGAGATGCATACGAAGGTAGTAGGATTTATCTCTGTTCTAGGAACAGATACAGAAGTGCTTACACCGCGTGACAGAACACCAACAGCGCACTTAGGCTACAGCACAACGCACTACTGTGGGAAGTAAAGGCCTGGTGCTGGAGACTGTTTACATGGCAAAGGCGTGAAGCTCCGGTAAAGCGGAACAAAGAAGAGCTTTCTAATACTGAAGACCCAAAACATCAGCAGAAACAACTAGAACGTCCTTAATGAACCTTGTGACACAATCGCCTGAACTGGAAGCGTCCAAGTCGCCGGTCGTGGTGGTGCGCATTGTATGTAAATACGGCAAAGTGCTTACCAAGGTCCTTAGCGCTGTCACGCAAAGTGCCTCCTGAATCGGCGCGGCGACGAATCGCGCCATTGTGTGTTCCTCCCAGGACCCGGTGTAATCGCCAGTTACGGCTACACAACCTAACTGTTGGCTCAACTACTTGCTCAAGACGTTTTCAAAAATTATTATCAGACACACAAAGTCTAATCTGGAATTAAATTGGGAACGCCTTTATAAAACACGAGTAGTTTGATTGGGTAGAAGTGTAGCAAATACATCATATATAAATGTATGTATTCTCTGATGCTATAATTTGTAGTTATGTACGCAATGTATTAAAGTGCCTTAACTTTGAAAACCCCACTCGTTAAAGTTTCCTATAGAGCTAGTCGTGACGTCACAGGCTACCTGTACTCTGGGATACGCGAGATATTTATGTTTGAGAAACTCGCCATAAGTATGAATGGAACTCATAATTATATGTAGGCCTAGAATATTCTGATTTGAGAAAACATTTTAATTATTAAACAAATGGGGGAAATTCAGAATTATATAGAAACTTCAGTGGAATATTCACAAATTACAAACGGGTACAGAACAAATATATTATCGAATTTCTAAGTTTATAACAATAAACACAACCCTTTCATTGGTTAATTTACATAGATGTTCCTATTCGGAAAAAACAGACACAATTTTTGTTATGTTTAAAGATAGTTTTGCTATCATTTACACGAAATAAAAATTGTTATTACAACACAAAATAAAATGATACAAGTAGGGGCACTGTTTAACTACTCTTGCATGACCCCTTATCTGACAATAGACTGTGTAGAAGTCGATGAGCCAAAAACACTGCAAAACCGGGGCTAATAAATTGGTTCTATGCTTAAGTACACTATAGGGACTGCTCCAAGAATTAAGGAAAATGTTTGGGGAGGAACTATGGACACAAACCAGAGGATCAAGGACAATCTATTCACCTTATTACAAATCTAGTAAAACCATGCATATAAGGAAACCCTGGTCATTAGGCCACCGTGGGAATAGTCTTACAGGAGATTATAGCTAGCGTGGTCATTTTTATTTTCTTAAGGAGATTAATAAACAAATAAAACCTCTTAACCATTTAAACCCTGAAGAACATTCCGATTGCAAAGCTATCATCGAATTCAAGTCAGTCTCGTATTAATTCCCTCCTAAGACGATTCCTTTGCAATCAAAATGATTTAAATAAAAACTTTTAGTGGTCAAGAGGTTTAGGTTACTTATAATAAAAAAATACATCAAAGTTGATGATCAAGTTATTATAGGAAGGAGACGTTCCGGAAAGGGGAGCAATGGGCACAAACCCAGTCGCAAAGGATTAACGGCAATTACTGTGCACCTTATTACTGTACAACTCTTCCAGGCACCAGTATTACAAAGCCTATACAGAAGCACCACTGGTCGTACATGGATTATAGCTAGCATAGTCAGGGGTTTATTCTCGTAACGGCAAAAAGAAGTTAACAAGACATTTACAGTCTTTAACCTAAGTAAACTAAAACAATATAAAACTAAAACTAAAAATAAGTCATATACAGAAAGACTGTAAAGTAAACCGAATGTGAAGAGCTAAAACATAAAAACTAGAAATAGTTTTTAATAAATCAAACAATCTAAATTTACGTAGCTGAAAGCAGCATTCAAGAAACAAAGCGTGTCGAAATGGCGTAGAAAGGCGATGTCACCGTCCCGCGTGCGTAAACACCACCTTCATAGTTCCATAGCTTTACGAACATCGTCATTCCCATCAGAGTCAAATAATACATGACTGCCATGGTACCTCATATAGTGACGCGAAGACAAACCTCCATGGAGCGGACGACAGTAGCCCATCTTACATTCCCCTAAGCTTATTGTATGAAACAGATTACCAATACTCACTCCATGCACAATCTAAACAATACATTAAACGCATAAATAAGCAGATGCCACGACAAATAGTATAGGTTAGGTAACCAATCGTAGATTACCTGATTTGCTTTGACCATAGATTTCTTTAAGCACACAATATATGACCTCTATCATGTACTTGAAGACTCGAACAGATGTTTCTGCACTCTGCACCAGCGAAATTAAATATTGATGTCAATATAGTCACCTGTGTGTGTGTGTGTGTTTGGCGCCCCCCCCCATTTAGCTCCCATAAGCCGCCTACATTTAAACGTTAAATGCTCCATACACTTATATAAATATTGATGTAGATAATAAATAATGTTTGTTAAATCTATGATATCAAAGATTTCGAAGTCACGCACCTTTCGGAAGAAACTGAATCAAACGGGGTTTGAAAAATCTGCCCTTCAAAAATAACGAAAACGCCACATCTCCATTAGGCTGTTACATTCTACGCCCTTACGTTATGTTATTGCTAGGTACTACTGTACTGTATTACGAAACATAGATACGGAATAATATTAAGAAAATATTTACGTCTGCACTCAATAGGTGTCGCTGGGCACACGTGATCGCGACGTGGCAAACAGCTGGACCACTCTACCTGCGCTCACGTCACGCCGGTAAGCCGCTTTAATGTGTATTAAACGACAAGAGCTATAAGCCTAAAGATAAGTCCACTATCGACAACGCCAGGCCTAAACGACAAAGTCGACTTGAAGCGCTGGGGAAATTCTTTGTCAGTGAGTCACCAACACACAGATTTTATGCACGGGTATATTTGCCAACATTACTACGAGCGTGTGCACGACTAGGTACAATTATCTGCCTTACAACACGTTTCGGACAACCTCCATTATCAAAAGCTTACATTTCCTGATTTGGGAGCTTTCGTAAATGGACGTTTCTAAAACACTTCTCCTTATAGTATCCGACCGTTGGGGAGGAAATTTACAGAAAATGGGAGGAAGTTATATTTTAAAAAATGAAGGAAAAATAAAATAAAACTAAATTGATAGGAAGTATTTAAACACCGAAGGGGTGTAGTTAGGGAGAAAATACACATATTATGAGAGAAAGTTCTAACTTTTAGAAATTGAGCGCTATATAAAGAGTTAGGCATAAACTAAATAAGGAAAATTTTAATAAACAGTCAGCTTTTCTCTTTCACTCTGCTTACAAGTCTTTAAAAGAATATGGGAGAAGGAGAAGGGAATGGAACGGTATGGATGTAGAGGGGGGAGGAAGGGAGATAAAGGGAGTGAGAGAGAAAGAGAGCGGGAGGTTAAAGGAAGTGAGAGGGAAAGGGAAGAAAGAGCGGGGAGGAATGGAGTGATCTGAGAAGGAGAGATAAAAGAAGTGAGAGTGAAAAAGAGAGGAAAGGGAAGGGATTGAGAGAGAAACCTAGATGGAGGAAAAGAAAGTGAGAGGGAAAGGGAAGAAAGAGCGGGGAGGAATGGAGTGATCTGAAAAGGAGAGATAAAAGAAGTGAGAAAAAAAAAAGAGAGGAAAGGAAAGGGATTGAGAGAGAAACCTAGATGGAGGAAAAGAAAGTGAGAGGGAAAGGGAAGAAAGAGCGGGGAGGAATGGAGTGATCTGAGAAGGAGAGATAAAAGAAGTGAGAAAAAAAAAAGAGAGGAAAGGAAAGGGATTGAGAGAGAAACCTAGATGGAGGAAAAGAAAGTGAGAGGGAAAGGGAAGAAAGAGCGGGGAGGAATGGAGTGATCTGAGAAGGAGAGATAAAAGAAGTGAGAGTGAAAAAGAGAGGAAAGGGAAGGGATTGAGAGAGAAACCTAGATGGAGGAAAAGAAAGTGAGAGGGAAAGGGAAGAAAGAGCGGGGAGGAATGGAGTGATCTGAGAAGGAGAGATAAAAGAAGTGAGAGTGAAAAAGAGAGGAAAGGGAAGGGATTGAGAGAGAAACCTAGATGGAGGAAAAGAAAGTGAGAGGGAAAGGGAAGAAAGAGCGGGGAGGAATGGAGTGATCTGAGAAGGAGAGATAAAAGAAGTGAGAGTGAAAAAGAGAGGAAAGGAAAGGGATTGAGAGAGAAACCTAGATGGAGGAAAAGAAAGTGAGAGGGAACGAGAGAGAGGGAAAGGGAGTAACAGGGAAAGATGGAGAGATAGTAAGTAAAAGAGAGGAAGGGAAAGAAAGTGGAAAAAGGAGAAAAAGGGCGCGAGAGAGGAAGAGAGAAAAGGAAAGGAAAGGGAAAAAGACGGGGTATAAGTTAATGAGTTATCTTTTCTAAAACCTTGTTTTTCTTTGTCTCTATTAACGTGTAAATCACTGTTTTGAATGCTTAAGTTTTAATAATTATATTTCCAAAAAGATAAATGATGGATGCACGCTGACCCTAGCAACGAGTAAGAGCATAGTTTGGTTTCGCTTTGGCGAAGCGCAGAATCACAACTGGCTTATGGGACGTACATAAATGTCAATACAGTGCAACAGAACAATTAGTTAAAATTAAAGTTCAGGCAGTGGCATCAAATGGGATCGGTTAAGTCCCTGGCTGAACACACAAGTGCAGGGAGTTTGTCCGTTGTCATGGTTACCATTCATTAAAAGTGGGCGTCGCTAAGGCTCGTGTACGACCTTAACCATGACCCAAAGCAGTCCGTGCGAGAAAGATCATGACCTGCACCATCTTTCTTCTATTATTGGGAAGAAGAAGTTTCGTGTTAATTCTCCAGAAATAAAACCTTAAACTCTCTATGAAGGTCCCGTTGTTTTACTTAATATTGGGCATTAATGTAAAGCCAGCTGGTTGAATTCAAAGGGTGGCCTAAAGTGTTTTGTCTCTATAACAGAGCTGTAGAGAACGTTTCACGACTAACTGCGTCAAATTGTTGTTCTAGGAGCATCCAAAATCAATAACCTCATTCTAAATCTCTGCCAAACTGCATTCCTTGGCCCACCCATTGGTCCCCCTTGAACCACCCGCATTTCACTTTTCTCTATCAACAACCGCACTCGCAGGAAGTAAATCTGAAGCCCTCCCTCCGGACCAGGACCTTACGTCTAGAACATGATCGAGGGTTCCCGAAGGAGCTTGTCACGTACTCTCTGTACTGTCTGGCAGGGTCAGCACACTTGAAGTAAACCTGCTATCTATCGGGCCCCTATAATCAAGTAAGACATCCCTATATCTCCCTTCACACACAAAAAGGCGCACGCGCGTACGCGCCGGCGCAGGCCCGAGGACCTGCTGGCAACATAAACCACTATATTTTTGTCTTGCTTACGTGACCGAGCCCTCACAACTCAGATACCCATGACTCCAGGGTACAAACCAGTACCATCATATACTAACATCACCGGTACTAGCATCAGGCACTAACATAATCAGGTACTATCAGACACAGGCATCATCAGATACTAGCATAATCAGACACTAACCTTATCAGACACTAGCATCATCATATCACACTTGGGGTAGACGGTATCTGAATGGGGGCAAGTAAGGTTCTACAGAAAACAATAAAACTGTATGACCCTTTCACAGGTAATAAAACACTGCTGTCAACCTTTGTGTAATGAAGCGTTAGCCCCCATCGAGATGCTTCTAGGTAAATACACGTAACTTCTTGAAACCTAATGATCGTAGCATACACACTCAGGGAATTGAATCAAACTGGGCTAAAATAAAAAGAAACATGAGGCGGCGAATCGGTAAAATATCTTCTCCTAATATAGAGACATACAACACAAAATACACTTGGAGAAGTCTTCATCCAACAACTGAGGAGTTATTTATCGATTTCATAAATGCAGTCAACAATTTTTATCCCGCTTAGGCCTAATATATAAATAAAAAGATTTTGAAAAAAACAAAAAAACTCAAAAAAATTCATTCTTAAACAGGAAAATGTAAAAATGTAAAAAAAATTATAAAAGTATAAAACAACAAAAACTCTTCAAGAGGACAAGGCCCTATGGGCCGCTAATTTCATAAATTGATTGGGCAGTTTTATTATAGATGTCAACAAATTTATTTTTTTTTGCGGCCCTGAGCAGAAACAACACTGATTACTTGAGTAAGTTTAGTAGATATATAAACGTTAGTTTTTAATGTAAACTATTTAATAACGTTTAATTTCTGTAGTCTATCTAAGAATTTTGTATATGCGACTAAAACCATTTGACTGGGGGCTAACACTTAGCTATTGTTGACTTATGACAAGGGTTGACAGGGTGGTGTCGTAAACTCAACTGGTGTCATAAAAGGCCATTGTTCCACTCACAACCTTCCTTGACCCCATCCAGATACCGTCTACCCCACACTTGTATTATCAGACTCTACCATATTCAGGGACTAGAACTAGCAGACACTAGCATTATCAGACATGGGCATCATCAAATACTAGCCTAACCTACCTAACTTTATCCAGACACTAACGTCATCAGACACTACCATCATCAGACACTAGCATAATCAAACACCAGATAAAGCACTGCCTACTATGGGTTAGATTGGCTAGATAAAGGAATTGCAAAGTGTCTGCTAAATATAGTAGCAGCTGTGATACACAATAACAGCTGTTATATCGGCCATTTTGAAACCGGTATTGTACTACCAGAGCCAGATTTTATACAGAATGTTCTTTGAATATCTAGTTTGGCAAAAGAAAAGCATACAAAATGTGCAATTACTTTTGGCAAGTGTGAATCGAATCGCAAACCATGGGCGTCTGAATTCTGGCGATTTGTCCTGCTTTCGTCGTTTAATTGGCGGCGGCCCCGTCTGCGGAGAAAGGTCACAGGCGCGAGTGTGAGCGCGCGGCGGCACACGATGACGTAGCTCGTGCCGACGGTTGTGTAACTCGCACAGGAAGTTCGAGTAAACAAGACAAATAAATGTACATCGTTAAATCGGTCCTTTACTCCGAACAGTGCAATAAAACGTCCCGTTTGACAATTTTATGTTTCGCCGACCCTCAAATTTTCAGACGAAGGGTTTCACGTTGTTTGGAGGCGAAACAGAAATACTCAGAATAATCTTGATGCCTCCTCGATAACTTCTCTACAACAGCTCAGCTATAAGCAGTAATGTGCTTAAACATTGATCTTGTATAAACAATTCGAACAAAATATATAGAGCGCGCGTGCGTGTCTGTTAATGAAATCAAGCGAATAACCAGGATTGTAAAGTTGGCAATATTAAATTTACTTATCAACTGGAAATGATAGTAAAACATTATATATAGCAAAAATACTCTATTCAACATAGATTAAATGAATGGCATATAAATAATACAAAAAGCTATGTATGATAAAATCAATAACGGTTTGACGATGAATAGTTGTGCAAATTTAGATATTTACAAACATAAAACTAACAACAAATTAATTAAAGGACAATTAAAAATTAGAAGAATACATTTTAGTGAGTAATTGATTATTTACCAATTTGACATATACAGTGTACTACAACAATTCGCAACTGAACAAAAATATAATTTAGTACTGTATTGATATTGCGTGTAACAAGAATAGCACCGCACACTAAATAGTTGGTGAGGAGTTTTGTACATTTGTTATATGAAATTTAAAATCTTACTTATAAAACCATTTAGGCTCTATATATTTATATTCCATACATAACATATGCGTTAAAATAGCTGTTCTAACACATGTCATAATCTATAACATAAAATCAGCTGCTTTATGAAATCATGTTACCACTTATTTTAAGCCAAATGGGACGAAATAATTATATTGCATAACTAGCCACTATAGTTTTTTCTCCTATATAAAACTAAAATTAATTCATTAAATGAATTAATATTTGAAAAAAAAACGTTATTAACATCAAGTGTCATCCTCTTTAAGTTAAAAAAAATGTATTTGAACTTGACTGGATGAATAGAAAGTATTTTATTAACAATTGAAAATTTGTGCGATATATATATATATATATATATATATATATATATCGGTAATGGAAATGGTGCAGAGAGCGGGAGAACAGGATCTGTTTCTCTCGCAGCTCTTGTGTTCTCGAGTTGCTCATACTTGGCGCTCTTTCATCAAGGTATACCGTTTATGTAACGTTTCTTTGGATTAAACGACCACATCTCGTTATCCTGACGTGAATGTCGGTTCAAGGTCGACCTGCTAATTCTAGATAGACCCGCCGGCAACGCAAGCAACGACTCCGCAGTCCTGTCTAACGTTTTGTGTTTGCGAAACAGCAAAGCATGTCCATGGATGTATCGATTCTTCATCATGGTCGACCTCTGTGTGTAAAAACGCACGTGTGTGCATGCATGTAAGAGAAGTCAGTTTTACAATTTAGCACTATGGAAGGAAATATAGTGAAGGCATAAATTCCTTTGTCTAAATAGATATCACAGCTTTTCATGTCCCGGCAGTGTGTTGAGCATCGTAGCACACCGCTAACGTATTGGCTTTCGAAGCCCCTGGTACAAGAGACATAGGAAGGTGTACTGTTAATACATTCTGGAATATGTCTCCGGGTCAGCTCTAGTAGACGCAATGACCCGCCAATCTACTCTTACACTGCCTGCCCTTCCTACTACAAGGGAGAGTGTGGTGACTCTCTACACAGGTAGCACGTAGTCAAGTCTCTATGCAGACAGCCTGGCGGCCAAGCCTCCTAATGTATAATGACTCCTATTTATACCAATAACAACATTATGTTCTGCTCAACTCACTCTGCGTTATTCATTCTACGTATATCTACGTGCAACTAGTGCTCAATAGAAACATTTAACTCTGAACGTAGTAAATACTATTATACAGCTAAAGTCACGTTCGCGACCAAAGTGTCAATCAATAAACAGACAGAGTCGTGCATTAATTGTACCAATCCCGGGAACTGTGGTGCGCGTCATTGCCAACAATAGAAACCTAAACACTGCCCCTCGCGTGATTCACCGAGAGGACGACAAATTAAGGCGGGTAATTGTTGCACTCAACAAAGACTTATAATAATTTCGCATTTTGAACATGTCTGGCGAGAAGAACGAGATAATGACGTCAGAGCCCAAGTATTCATGACATCATCCAGATAATGATGCTCTTCAAGCTCTCGAGTTAGCCTCTAGCGACCTACTAATTGCCGGTGCAAGTGCGCCCCCTACTTCCTCCCACCCTAATTAACAGAGTCGCGAGACTTTCGCTTTAAAATATAAAATAAATTATATAAAAAAGCCAACTAAGTCGAGTGCGCTGTAGTTGTGTCTTAAACGAGCCGGGGCAATTAGGCAGCGGTTTGTTACTTCTGTTAGCGCACATAAACGCTTAGACTACGGTGATGAGATGGCCGAAGGCGGCAAATGAGGACGTCGTTCTGCGCCTTCTTTCCAAAGTAGATACACCGTGTAACTTACACGCTGACATTTAATTTGCTTTATTTTCTAAACAATTGCCAGTTTTAATGCAACGTAACCTCAAACACACATAAAATATTAATATGTGCTAAGTAAAGTCAGAGTTAACCGAGTGAAGCCAGATTAAGCCGAGTGAAGCCAGAGTAAGCCGAGTGAAGCCAGAATAAGCCGAGTGAAACCAGAGTTAACCGAGTTAAGCCAGAATACGCCGATTGAAGCCAGAGTTAACCGAGTGAAGCCAGACTAAGCCGAGTGAAGCCAGACTAAGCCGAGTGAAGCCAGAATAAACCGAGTGAAGCCCGAATTAACCGAGTGAAGCCAGAATAAGCCGAGTGAAACCAGAGTTAACCGAGTGAAGCCAGACTAAGCCGAGTGAAGCCAGAATAAGCCAAGTAAAGCCAGAGTTGACCGAGTGAAGCCAGACTAAGCTGAGTGAAGCCAGACTAAGCCGAGTGAAGCCAGAATAAACCGAGTGAAGCCCGAATTAACCGAGTGAAGCCAGAATAAGCCGAGTGCAGCCAGAGTTAACCGAGTGAAGCCAGAATAAGCCAAGTAAAGCCAGAGTTAACCGAGTGAAGCCAGACTAAGTCGAGTGAAGCCAGACTAAGCCGAGTGAAGCCAGAATAAACCGAGTGAAGCCCGAATTAACCGAGTGAAGCCAGAATAAGCCGAGTGAAGCCAGAGTTAACCGAGTGAAGCCAGAGTAAGCCGAGTGAAGCCAGAATAAGCCGAGTGAAACCAGAGTTAACCGAGTTAAGCCAGAATACGCCGATTGAAGCCAGAGTTAACCGAGTGAAGCCAGACTAAGCCGAGTGAAGCCAGACTAAGCCGAACGAAGCCAGAATAAGCCAAGTAAAGCCAGAGTAAGCCGAGTGAAGCCAGAATAAGCCGAGTGAAGCCAGACTAAGCCGAGTGAAGCCAGAATAAGCCAAGTAAAGCCAGAGTAAGCCGAGTGAAGCCAGAGTAAACCTAGAGAAATCAAAGTAAGCTTTCTGTAGCCAGAGTAAGCCGATTAGAGCTACTTTTTTTGTAAATATTTAATATCAATTTACCTTTCTAAACTAAAGGTGGTTTACAACGTGTCGTGCTCTCTATGTATCAAATTACTCATTAAAATCACGGAAGCATAATATATGACCATAAAAACTGGAACAAGTTGAAGATATTGTGCATCTTACAGTACAGCCCCGATTAAACGAGCTCCGGGTTACCCGTTGTATTAAAATAAAATATAATTTTACAATTTTGTGTATTATCGTTTTTAAATTTTTCAATCCGATAACATAGTAGATGCCTTTTTTCTCATCTTTGACCTCGTTTCTATTTATTTCACCGGTTTCCTCCTTTATTTTTAACAGTCCGTGTTACCTGAGTTTTCTAAGTCCTTACTATCCACGGCCCACATTGCCTCGGATAATAGAGTTTCTATTTGAATGCATAAAATCTGCTAGGTTATGGCCTCACAGTGGGGAATAGATAAACAAAATACGTCAATGTTGGTATATGGTTACCTTAAGACATGTGTGGGTAAATAGAATGCCAATGAAATTTTATCGTTTTAGGAATGATATACCGGGATTAGGGACAATAATTCTGTTATTGCTGGAATTTAGGAGACAATCAGTCATGCTTCATATGTAAATACAACCCTATCACAGAGTTCAGTTATAGGTATTCTGGCCCCTAAGAGAGATGTAGACAAGTTTTCTTCACACATCAACATTTACACATATAGGCCTACTTTTAATAAATAGTTAGAGTACAGTACTTTGAATCAAGTTTGGTCATCCTACTTAACTAATTACTTAAACGAATTATTTCTGCCGTCTTTATTACGAACACCTTTAGAAATGTTGGCAGCACTGTACGAAAGACAATTTGCGGGCTCTTAGCTCTCGAATTGTTGATACTTGGCGCTCTTTCATCAGGGTTTCCTGTTTATTTAACGTTTTTTTGCATTAAACGGTCCAATCTTTCTATCCTCACGTAAATGCCGACATGTTGCCAACGTACGGCCAGCTAACGCTCAGATGGACCCGTCGCCCACGCTAGCGCCGACTCCGCAGTCGTGCCAAGCGTCTCGCGTTTGCCAAACCGCAAAGTACGTCAATAGCTGTGGGACTCTCCACGGGTCCAGGTTGTGCTAGGCATGACGCACGCTAGGGCATTGGCTTTAGCCTAAGGTAGGGGCGCGTATCATGGCTCGTGTTGGTAACGCTGCACCATAGTAAACTATGACATCTGTTTGCCAGTGTGCTTAGAGTTTTGTTATTTTTTATAGTTTTAAGGTCATTATGATTCTTATCGACTATGAAGGATGGGAAATGCTTATGAATAAAGAAAGATTATGGAGCCCCCTGGAAGAGTAGCTAAGGGGGTACAATGGCGTCCCGTATCTGGAGTTGGCCTACCAAGACCAGTTGGCCTATCGAGACCATAAAGTGGAGTCTAATAGTTATAGCCCTTTGTCGGGTAGATAGAATTAAGTAGGACAAAGTAAAAGGTACAGTAAATGATGACGTTTGTTACTGAAAATAGGGGAAAATTATGATATCGCATGGGAAGGAGTCTTGCCACAAATATATCTGGTCTCCATCGAAAGAGAGGTGTCTACAAGCTATCAGCTGTGCTTGTGGAAATGTTATAAAGAAAGATAAAGAAAATCAAGAATAGCGGGTGAAGGACATATAAATGAAGGCTTCTTATCCCTTCGCACAGATGCATAGCGGGCGAAGGACATATAAGTAAAGGCTTCTTATCCCTTCGCACAGATGCATAGCGGGCGAAGGACATATAAGTAAAGGCTTCTTATCCCTTCGCACAGATGCATAGCGGGCGAAGGACATATAAGTAAAGGCTTCTTATCCCTTCGCACAGATGCATAGCTGGCGAAGGACATATAAGTAAAGGCTTCATATCCCTTCGCACAGATGCATAGCGGGCGAAGGACATATAAGTAAAGGCTTCTTATCCCTTCGCACAGATGCATAGCGGGCGAAGGACATATAAGTAAAGGCTTCTTATCCCTTCGCACAGATGCATAGCTGGCGAAGGACATATAAGTAAAGGCTTCTTATCCCTTCGCACAGATGCATAGCGGGCGAAGGACATATAATAGAAGGCTTCTTATCCCTTCGCATAGATGCATAGCGGGCGAAGGACATATAAGTAAAGGCTTCTTATCCCTTCGCACAGATCCACAGCGGGCGAAGGACATATAAGTAAAGGCTTCTTATCCCTTCGCATAGATGCATAGCGGGCGAAGGACATATAATAGAAGGCTTCTTATCCCTTCGCATAGATGCATAGCGGGCGAAGGACATATAAGTAAAGGCTTCTTATCCCTTCGCACAGATGCATAGCGGGCGAAGGACATATAAGTAAAGGCTTCTTATCCCTTCGCATAGATGCATAGCGGGCGAAGGACATATAATAGAAGGCTTCTTATCCCTTCGCATAGATGCATAGCGGGCGAAGGACATATAAGTAAAGGCTTCTTATCCCTTCGCACAGATGCATAGCGGGCGAAGGACATATAAGTAAAGGCTTCTTATCCCTTCGCACAGATGCATAGCTGGCGAAGGACATATAAGTAAAGGCTTCTTATCCCTTCGCACAGATGCATAGCGGGCGAAGGACATATAAGTAAAGGCTTCTTATCCCTTCGCACAGATGCATAGCGGGCGAAGGACATATAAGTAAAGGCTTCTTATCCCTTCGCACAGATGCATAGCTGGCGAAGGACATATAAGTAAAGGCTTCATATCCCTTCGCACAGATGCATAGCGGGCGAAGGACATATAAGTAAAGGCTTCTTATCCCTTCGCACAGATGCATAGCGGGCGAAGGACATATAAGTAAAGGCTTCTTATCCCTTCGCACAGATGCATAGCTGGCGAAGGACATATAAGTAAAGGCTTCTTATCCCTTCGCACAGATCCACAGCGGGCGAAGGACATATAAGTAAAGGCTTCTTATCCCTTCGCATAGATGCATAGCGGACGAAGGACATATAAATGAAGGCTTCTTATCCCTTCGCATAGATGCATAGCGGGCGAAGAACATATAAATGAAGGCTTCATATCCCTTCGCACAGATGCATAGCGGGCGAAGGACATATAAGTAAAGGCTTCTTATCCCTTCGCACAGATGCATAGCGGGCGAAGGACATATAAGTAAAGGCTTCTTATCCCTTCACTTATATATATTAAAACAACATAGGTTATTCAAATACAAGAATATTTATTAATTTATATTCAAAGCTTTTCGTTGGTAAACAGTACCAACATCATCAAGAAAGAAAATTACAATCATATTATATATATATATATATATATATATATATATATATATATATATATATATATATATATAATATATATATATATATATATATATATATATATATATATATATATATATTATTATATATATAATATATTATATATAATATATATATAATATTATATATAATATATATATTATATATATATTATATATATTTATATATATATATATATATATATATATAAAAACCTCCTCCTAGAAATGTGAAAGGAATATGATGATACGTGATTTTAATCAAGTGTTTGCCCGTTACAACAACAAGTAGAAGAAGTATAGAAAGGACCGTAATAGTACACGTTGTACTCAGATAGGGCTAGCCAACCCCTGTTGTGGTGAGGTTTATGGCTCGCGTGGGCAGCGTATTCACTAGGGTATCCACCCGCTACCCTCACACGTCTTACTCGCTATATGTGTGTGAAATTGTTCGATTCAATGTTTGACTCGCGCTCTGCGATGGACCAGACGTTTTTAATTCTTAAGTTTCTCCTGTGATGTCTTATATTACGCCTTCACAGACACAAACTATTTAAATGTATAAGTTATTAATTGATGAAAACGTTTAAATCGATCCAAGTGAAACGTTTAAAAATTATTGCTTAGAACTGGGAGACAGTTGCCTTCGCAGGATTGTAATATTTTCTGACCAGTGCAGCTAACTTTGGTTTTTACAATGCACAGACCGATGTCCCATTCGTAACAGCAGCCTTCTTATGCTTGTAGTTTACGTTTGGTTTCCTACATTATAGCTATATTTCAAGGCTCTAGGATAACTGTTCTGTAATAGGAAATAGCAAGTTGTTCCAGGAAACTAAATATTCCGTTGGAACATCACGTGACAACATACATTGACTTTTTAAAGCACAGATCGGCTTCTGTATTCACCAACAAATAACCACACTTAAACAATTCCCGGGAATACACAAGGTAAGTAATACGTTTGCCAGTCTGTACTAGACCACTGTGCAAACAACTGAAACACGCAAACAAACGTTAGAGTTTTAATTATAATTGTAACCAAAAATTTCTGTTTGTATATATTACACGCGCAAGACTACAGTAAATATTTAAACAACTTCATCTGGCCTTGTATAGATTCTAGTCGTAAATTATCCTATACTAGTGCATTATCACATGTAAAAGTAAACAGACGGTGACGTCATTGGAGTAGGTCTTCGGCAAATGTGAACAGATACACTGTTCCTAATTTTATGCTTAAGAATGTATACTTCGCAACTTACTGTTTGCGCACGCGCACGCGTGTAAGCGAGAGTGAGCGAGTAAAAATCACACATGATTACTGGATACACAAGGTTAGGACAAAATAGATAATTTTTATAATTTTAATTTTGGGGTACAGACACAAACATTCACTGGTATGAGTGACTATAAAAATCATGAAAAGAGTATAGTTCAGACCACATAACCGTGAACGTGGCCTTGAGAGATTGCAGTAGGCGAGGCGGAGGTAGAGGGTCAGCATAAAGACTTTCCTAAAAACATGACAAGGACTGTCAAAACACTCATGGTAGTTATAAAACTACTAGTTTTTAACAGTTTCCTTCCAAATGTGTTGTTGATCGTAGCTTCCTGTAATTTTGCGATGACTGATCGTGTACATAAAGCTGTTGTATAGCACTTTCTTGAATGAGTAACATGTTTTCAGAAGTGGTAGTCTCTCAAGGCCAAGTTCACTGTTACGTGGCCCGCACTATAGCATCTTTGAAGAAGATCAAGGCCTGCGTACAACCCTCTGGTACATGGCTTAAAGCGATCCACTAATACGACCATTATCGCCTACAAACGATAAGGAAGGATTGCCGATACATGTACGATTACGGTGGAGACTTGCAGCCTCTGTTAGGAAACATTTAAACAAGTGTAAGGTTGAAGTAAACTTACTGTCTCATAAGGAGGTGTCTACCCTTTCAAGAAGGATAAGAAAGAGTTGATTGGACTAGGAAGAAGGACATTATGCACCTCTTGTACGGGGAATAGTGGACAGTTTGATATCGCTTAGAAGAGTCGCCTGCATGAAGTAGACCCGGTGTCTACCCGGTATTTCGATGCGTTTGTACGACATAGCAATATTTGTTGGCCTCTTTCTCAAGCTACAAACTCAATATAGACGTCGCGCCACCTTATCTATTTATCCCCAAACACACGGAAACAAAACTATATACAGTAGACCCTCGATCATCCGAGTACCAACAAACTCAGGGGTTTTAACCGCGGTATCATAATAAATATATACAGTATAAAAAGTCACGTTTTGGCTCTAAATAAGGTTGGACTTTTTTCATTTTGTATTTTTATTTTTATTTGCACATTTTCTCAATTCCTTTTATTCTCCTTTTCAAATTTTTAATCGTTAATAAAACACTTTTTATGCATCCACTCAAGTTCAAATACATTTTTTTCCAAATATTAATTCATTAATTGAATTTAATTAATTAATTTCAGTTTTATGTGGAAGAAAAATATTTCGTGAGAAATAAAATTTTCGTTTTTCATTAGCATTTTTCAATTTCTTCTATTAGTTCACACTCTCCTTATATATATCTTGTTTAACTTTTCAATAGTTAATAAATAAAATATTTCGTATTCAATCACTCAAGCTCAAATACATTTCTTTAAACTTGTACTGGATGTTGATGCATTGATTTTCGAAAATCAATTCATTAATTAAACATAATAATAAATTAATTATAGTTTTATATGGGGAAAAAATTACACCATAATAAATAGTTATTTCGTCCCATTCGGCTTAAAATAAGTGATAAAATATGATTTCGCATAACAGCTGATTTTATGAAATAGGTTGTGTGGTGGTTTTAACCCATAGGTTATGTTACTTTATTTATATTAGTTGTAATTATTTAATAAAATATAACTCAAATAAAACTTTTCTTTGTTGACTCAAGTGGAAATTGACTTTTTTTTCTAATTACTTACGACGATTTCATTTTATAATATAGTAGATTTTTCAACATTTTTGACCATATTTTATTAATTTGGCCAGTTTACCGTGTGTTTTCCGCAGAGTCCGTGTTATCCGAACTGTCGATTATCCGAGATACTGTCAGATAATTGAGGCTTGCATTCCAACCACACGAGCAGATCCAGCGTTGAGATCGCTGTGCAATGACCTTGAGCGTTTGGCACTCTCAGTACGCTGTCAATCCGTATAGGATCAAGTAGCGTTGTGTTTGCTCTTGACCTTTCCATAACAGATAAGAGAAGGGCATAGATGTTTACGAGAAGTATGTAATTAGGCGAGATCAATTCTGCCAACCTAACAGCTACTAGAAGTGAGCCGGTGATAAGATAACACTTAGAGACAGCCTGGCGTCCTTAAGTCGACTATTTTACACAAATCCCATATATTTGCGTAATCCCCCCTTCTTTTACAACTCTGTACCAATAATTAATCTAGTTGTACGAAGTGGTTAATAATTACTTCCAGTACAAGAGGAGAGGTTTCGAAACCCCATACCACAGTGTCAATACTTAGCAAAGACTGTACCATCATAGTTTTTTCGTTTTTTCATAATTGGAAAATAAACAAGAGAATAATGATTTTAAATGTAGCAAATGATAAATAATGCTTAAAACTACTTTTATTATACAAACATAACCTAACTTTAAAAAAACGTTCCCTTATCAAGTATTATTTCAGGACTTGCTGCAGTAGAGTATATTACACATTGCAATTCAGTTACAAATCATCCGCTCAGGATGTGATCGTCTGTAATGGAAAAATAGTAATTTTGACAACGCGGACCAACCGCTTGCGGAATTCAATGTCAGCCTTTTCAAACCTGATACGTTTTCCAATTCGGATACTATATTTTATAATATCTACTAAAATTATATAAAAAAAAATATTGACTGTATAAATGATATCCAGTTTATACGGTTTCACGTATTGTAAATAAAGATCATGGTTTTAAAAAAATTTTTAACCCGGATATTCTAAATTTATTTAACGTTTACGGCATTTAAAGTGACTATATCCTTGTTTGCACTATATATTTAAGTAAGATATGTAAAAAAATTGATTTGAAGTATTTGTCAGGTATCTTCAAAATTCGTTTCACAATCAGGAGCTTTTATAGAGGGAGGCCGAGGGGCCCTCCCGAAATATACTGCATGCAACTGATGAATTTTATTAAAATAAGAATAAATTTTATTAAAGATGAATCCAAAATCATATGTTTTTATAATATCTAAGGTAAAATTGTTATTAGTACTAAAAGATAGAAATAATACAAGATAAAAATTATTTTTCTTTGTTAAGAAAATTAATTTTAATTTATTTACAATAATTAATTGTTTATGGTATATATTAGGTACAATTTGTATCTCAAAAACTAGTGTCTAATAAATTATACTTATTATTTAATATATATATATATATATATATATATATATATATATATATATATATATATATATATATTATAACGAAATTCATTAAGTTAAGAACTGTTGGTTAAATATTTGAACTTGTGAGATCGTAGTACACGGTCGCTATCTAGCAAGGGGTAGTCTATTGTTATATCTTTCGGCCAAAAACGGTTACTGCACGCATCTGGTGAGCCATAAATATTAATAAAACGTCGAAAAGTTTAATTATGAGTAAACCAAGACGTGCCTCGTTCATGGGAGAGAAGCTTTACCTAGACATCCACGGACCAGGGAGATTTATGACTAGGAATCCCTGAGAATACAGAAAAACACCTGCACCTATGGGAAAGTTCAACAAATTCCCACGAAGCCCAAAAGAAAGTGAGGGAAGCGTCAAAATTTTTATAGGCTAGCCAGAGTTTGAGCGCCATAAGGGAGCCAATCAAATTTGAAGAGGGGATGAAACCCATACGGATACCAACCATGGGAAACAGGAGGAAGGCAGTCAAGTTTGAGTACTCGAAAGGGTCAATTTGTAGGACTCGAGGGAGAAGTAATGTTCAGTTTTAGTAAGAAATATCAAATTCAAATAAAGTAACGTGGCAATTTAAAGTAAGGGAGATTATTAAATAGAAAGTGAAGTATAAAGAAGGAGATTAAAGGGTAACAAGTGAGATTAAAATAAGGGAGTGATTAATAAAGTCAGTTACGGCATAGAAGCATAGAAAAATTAAATTGATAGGAAAATATTAATAAGTGAATTTGTGTCAAGTGAAGTGAAACAAGGAACCACGCAAGTAATAAGCAATACATTTATTTTAACTTAAAGCCAACTCTTTAAAGCAACAAACATTAAGAATCTTTTAAAGTTTAGAAATTCCTTAAAAAGTCATAGTTAATTGAAATATAAAATTTATCAAACCAAGTGCAGTAACTTATACACGCCCTTAGACAGCTAAAGAAAGTAAATTTAGAATTGTTAAAAAAATCAATAGTCAAATAAGAGTCTTGATGCCTATCGGCAAATATTAGAGTTAGTAAAACGAATTATATGAACTACCTGTAAATGCAATATTGATCTCAGGATAAAATAAATCTGTAATTATAAAAGCAAGTAGCTGGATTATTAATTTAATTTCCTAAGAGTCAAAATATCCTGTAGAGAAGCATTAAGTGAAGTTACGTTATTTTATATATATATATATATATATATATATATATATATATATTCTTTACTAGGCGCTTGTAGGGGCAAATGCCCAGCCCACTTCTTTTTGAAACAAATTTTAAACTTTTGTATCGTAATATAATTATTTACACAAATTAAATTAAATATAATTCAAGTTTTTCATAGCAAAATGTCCTTATAAACTACATTTTTTGTAAATGCGTTTTTAATTTGATTATCTTACCAATCCTATTTTCAAAATGTTCTAAAGATTTTACTCGACCTAGTGCAACATAAAGTTGACGATGTGTAAAAACAGCTTGGACAATTGAAGCACTGCTCTTACGAATGTTTGGCCCTGAGCCTTATTTATAGTATGTTAATGAAAATGCAAGTATTAAAGAAAATTGGTTCGTTTTCATTTGAAAAGGCTTTGAAAAGATCTGTTGATATTAATTTAATTATTGGTAAAAATAGGTTTCATTTTCCAGAACCAATGATTATTTCTAATTTAATACTTGTCAAACATATGTAGCACGATAAGACGTACTAAATTAACTAAACCTGATCCAAAGTTCATATGTCTAATTAATCTTTAATACTGTTAATATATTTGTACTCAGCTGTTTCTAACATATTTGCACAGCTGTTTTTCAGCTGAAATATTTGAAAATCATACTCAGCTGTTTTTCATTGCAAAGTATTTCTTATGGAAATTTTTGGTAACTTCAAGTTCCTCAAAACCCTATAAATGTTGTATATTGAGAAAAACGTATATTTTCTCCCAGCTCTGTAAGACCTTCCAAGCTCCCACAATTTTTTTCTCGAAATTCGGCTTACGAAATTATATATTGGCCTCTCTCTCTCCCCCTTCCTCATTCTCTCTCTCTCTCTCTCTCTCTCTCTCTATATATATATATATATATATATATATATATATATATATATATATATATATTGCCAGTATATTATTTCGTAAGCCGAATTTTGAGAAAAAAATTGCGAGAGCTTGGAAGGTAGGCAAGCTATGTGTATATACATACACATATAAATGCGCGCGTGTGTGAGTGTGAAGATTTTTGTAATATTATCCAAGTAAAAAAACTCACCTAGAAATTTTTTAAATAAAAACCTTTTTTAAATATGTAATATAAGAGTAAAGTTAGGCCCCTCTTAATTCTACATACGCTGGTGCACAGTACTCTACCAAAATTTATGACTGTGGGACATTGACAGTAAGGTTTTTAACTTTGTCTGGCCATATAGCAAAGTGATCATATGAAATACACCACTGGCAGTCACTTATCGTAAGTATGCAGGAGCATTTGCCCCCGAAACCAATTAATTTTAGCCAACAGTTACGTAATTTAAAGTGGCAAAATAGCATATATATGATTTCAAAGGATAAAAAAGTTTAAAAACGAACGTGGCCACCCGAACAGGTCTTCAGTTATAATGGCGGATTAAAATATACTCTACAAGGCAATGTAGAAACTACAGAACCCCCCAAAAAAAAATTGCAAACGAATTAAAATGCGAAAACAATAACAGCCTTAAAGAATATACTGTAATTCGACTGTATGCTTGTGGTCACGTTCCCGCGTGTTGTCGGCTACAATGTACAGAGCGGCAAGGTCATTCAAGGTCAGTCCGGGAATCAAGTTTAGCCGTGCAAAGAGAACGGCCTAACAGCTGATAGCAAACTAGCTCACACCGCAGCGCCCAGTACGATTACAGTTTAGGCGTTGCGGTGAATACACGTTCAAAAAATATTAATCATTCATTAAACAGTTTTACAACCTTCAAAATATAATCCTAATATTAAAAAGAGATCATTTTTTGCACAATAAACATAGCGTATTTATATACATCTGCTACGTCATCGGTATCGAAAAAAACATTATACTGTATTTAGCGATGTAGAAAAAAATAGATAAGACAGCTGAAAATAATAAAACTTTCGGTGACTTCTCAAAATCTTTAAAAACAGACTAAATATCCTCATTTTATAACCCCACCACACGCGCGCGCACGCACACACTTATTTCGCCACTTAGTATTGTGATGGTGTCATGTGTACATATACATATCTATATTAACCGTAATTATTTAATAAAAATTACTAAAATAAAATTTTTCTTTGTTGATCTAAGTAGGAATTTACTTCTAATTTTTTTTAAAGTATTATTGTTTATTGTAAAAAAGTAAACACTTTCATGCTACAAAGTGATACATTTTTGTATATATTTAAGGTGTTCTTTTGAAGATATCATAAATCTTACCTGGGATATACACAGAATATACAGTATATCTTACATGGTATTTTATCTGAGAATATAAAAGTCTCTTGCTCTGAAAGTGACCCCTATCTATCGGGGGTCAGAAAGAGGTGTCTATTTGTTGCATCATGGGGAATGCGGGGAAGAATATATATCTTACACGGTATATTATCTGAGAATATAAAAGTCTCTTGCTCTGGAAGTGACCCCTATCTATCGGGATCAGAAAGAGGTGTCTATTTGTTGCATCATGGGGAATGCGGGGAAGAATATATATCTTACACGGTATATTATCTGAGAATATAAAAGTCTCTTGCTCTGGAAGTGACCCCTATCTATCGGGATCAGAAAGAGGTGTCTATTTGTTGCATCATGGGGAATGCGGGGAAGAATATATATCTTACACGGTATATTATCTGAGAATATAAAAGTCTCTTGCTCTGGAAGTGACCCCTATCTATCGGGATCAGAAAGAGGTGTCTATTTGTTGCATCATGGGGAATGTAGGGAAGAATATATATCTTACACGGTATATTATCTGAGAATATAAAAGTCTCTTGCTCTGGAAGTGACCCCTATCTATCGGGATCAGAAAGAGGTGTCTATTTGTTGCATCATGGGGAATGCGGGGAAGAATATATATCTTACACGGTATATTATCTGAGAATATAAAAGTCTCTTGCTCTGGAAGTGACCCCTATCTATCGGGATCAGAAAGAGGTGTCTATTTGTTGCATCATGGGGAATGCGGGGAAGAATATATATCTTACACGGTATATTATCTGAGAATATAAAAGTCTCTTGTGCTCTGAAAGTGACCCCTATCTATCGGGATCAGAAAGAGGTGTCTATTTGTTGCATCATGGGGAATGCGGGGAAGAATATATATCTTACACGGTATATTATCTGAGAATATAAAAGTCTCTTGCTCTGAAAGTGACCCCTATCTATCGGGGTCAGAAAGAGGTGTCTATTTGTTGCATCATGGGGAATGTAGGGAAGAATATATATCTTACACGGTATATTATCTGAGAATATAAAAGTCTCTTGTGCTCTGAAAGTGACCCCTATCTATCGGGATCAGAAAGAGGTGTCTATTTGTTGCATCATGTGGAATGTAGAGAAGAATATATATCTTACACGGTATATTATCTGAGAATATAAAAGTCTCTTGTGCTCTGAAAGTGACCCCTATCTATCGGGGTCAGAAAGAGGTGTCTATTTGTTGCATCATGGGGAATGCGGGGAAGAATATATATCTTACACGGTATATTATCTGAGAATATAAAAGTCTCTTGCTCTGAAAGTGACCCCTATCTATCGGGGTCAGAAAGAGGTGTCTATTTGTTGCATCATGGGGAATGTAGGGAAGAATATATATCTTACACGGTATATTATCTGAGAATATAAAAGTCTCTTGTGCTCTGAAAGTGACCCCTATCTATCGGGATCAGAAAGAGGTGTCTATTTGTTGCATCATGTGGAATGTGGGGCAGAATATATATCTTACACGGTATATTATCTGAGAATATAAAAGTCTCTTGTGCTCTGAAAGTGACCCCTATCTATCGGGGTCAGAAAGAAGTGTCTATTTATTATATCATGGGGGAATGTGGAAGAGAATATATAACTTACGTGGTATTTTATCTGAGAATATAAAAGTCTCTTGCTCTGGAAGTGACCCCTATCTATCGGGGTCAAAAAGAGGTGTCTATTTGTTATATCATGGGGAAATGTCTAAGAGAATATATATCTTACATGGTATTTCATCCGAGGACTTAAAAGTATCTAGCTCTCCAAGACGGCTGGGGTTAAACACTCGAGACAGCCTGTGGATTGAACCTAGCCTAACCCAGCACCGGGAGCCGTGTTCGCCCGTTACAACAACAAGACTTCAGATAGCACACAACCAACTAATGGCCTACTACAATGACGCAAGTGCACAGATAAAGCTACAACTACAGCTAATTAAACAGAACAGTTTAAAAAAATGTAAAAATATTTTGATAAAACAGTGCAGCCAAGGACGGAATCGAAACTGTTTTTATAATGCCCTTATCAGAGCGATAACAGTGAATGCCTTACTCACTCACTCCATATAACCGACATTGGTCGCCGACTTCCGCGTTCACAAGATGCAACTGCACTAGTCTTACGCATCCCTTGGCTGTCCGATAAGATCCGCCATGCTAAGACAGGCTTTAAAAGGTTACAGAAACGTGATACTGTGTGGAGAGAGTAATCCAACACTCCGTGTGTTGTTGTCCATCCTTCATCTTCTAACTGAAGAAATCGCCGTCCATCGCCTGTTCAAGGCACTTGTTCTTTCAAGGCCACACAGATAAAAGCAACAATTTGTATCCAATAGTTTGCACCCTGCAGCTTCATGAGCACTTACTATGTCTTCTCTCTCCCTCGCTCTGTTCCCCTCTCTCTTTTTCACTCCCTCCCTCGCGCTCTCCCCTTTCTCTTTTTTCTCCCTCTCTCTTCCCCTCTTTCTCTCCCTCTCTCTTCCCCTCGATCCTATCTCTCTCTCTCTTTCTCTCTCTCGTTTCCAGTGACCATTACATCTGTCGGCCTGTAAGTAAAAGATGACGAACACCATTTGAAGTTGTACAAGCTTTCAGACAGCTTTGCTTGCAGGTTTAAGGTCTTCCGCCTACGAAGGATGTAAAAGGATACTAAACAGAGGTGGGGGCTTAAAACCTCCAGTACTCAATTTAGGGGAGATGTTAGGGGCACCACTTGACGACGCCTTACTTTCTACTGGGAGGAGTAGGTGACCACCCGTTGTAAGGTAAGGATACAGAAGAGTAGGATATAGCTGAAAAGGACATAATGACCGCCTGGTACTGAGAATAGTCACCAACCATAGTAGTTCAGGGTACAAACCTTGACATATCGACCAAACATATGTTTGCGCACAAATCGGACCTCCTCTCGGTTGGATGGAGTGGGCTGCCACGCTCTTTCTCTTATAATACAAACATAAAACTAACAAAAGATTATATTTTCTGGATAGATTTGTAAATGTCGTAGTATATTGTGTTACGTAGAATGATAATCTTAAATCCTTGCGAATCCTTGAAGGTAGCAAATAGACAGGCACAGAATGGATTAGTGCGCCTGCCGCGTGATATAACCGCGAGGATTCGCAACGCCCTGTATTTACCTCAGTACGTTATCTACCACAGGGGCTGCTATCTACCCTCACGACGATGGAAGAACAATTTAGTTTAATCCTGCGCTCATTATATCCCGCTCAAATCTCTCCCGAGAGGTAAAGTGCTGCTGCGCTAAACAAAGAAATGTCCTACACACGCTACTGCGTAAACTACACACCGTTATGGCGAAGCCTGCCTTACACAGAACTGTAGTAGCCTAACCTAGTCCGACCTTGAACCTTTCACCTTACATATAGGTTGTCCAAGTGACAGCAATCTGTCGTGAACTGTACGCCGGGCCGTTCTAATCTATCGATTTTAGCAATACGTTGGACCGTTACTTGTACAAGCGACCGGGCCTTGTTGGGAGAACGAGTAGTGTGAACGCGGCGAGCGGCCGTGAGATGCTGGAAATCCAGGAAACGACGTGTGCTTGTAGTGTGTATCGACTTGTATGGTCAGTGAACTCATCGATACTGTTGTAGAAAGAATGCAATACCATACTCCATGAACAACGTTTACGCTTTTAAAGCGATTACAATACTAAAATAATAATAATAATAACGTGGGTACGTAAACCTCAATAAAATACTAAAACGTTCCTGTCTAACAGCTTTAAGGCGATAAGTGATCACGAAGAGGAGAAAGAACTGAGAATATATAGCTTAATACCGGTTAAAACCGCCTCGAAATTTTTTTAACGAAACTAAAAATGTAACCGTCTTTCATAATAAAATACTAAACACAGGCGATCTGAGCTGTTTTATCTTCAGTTTTCAAAACGTCAATCCCTCCCAATATATAAGTACGACGCTGCAACCCACTGGGTACAACCCTGCAGTCCTAGCGGTCATCTGGGCAGATATCCCAATCTTGTTTTTATTTTGAGAACATGTTGGAGCTGGTTTATCTTCAATTTTCAAAACGTCAGTCGCTCATAATAATTGGCTACGACCCTGAAAGCCCTTGGTAGTCCTCGTGGTCATCTGGGCAGATATCCCAATCTTGTTTTTATTTTGAGAACTTCCAGCTGTTTTATCTTCAATTCTCAAAACGTCAGTCGCTCCTAGTAATTGGCTACGACCATGAAAGCCCTTGGTAGTCCTCGTGGTCATCTGGGCAGATATCCCAATCTTGTTTTTATTTTGAGAACATGTTGGAGCTGTTTTATCTTCAATTCTCAAAACGTCAGTCGCTCCTAGTAATTGGCTACGACCATGAAAGCCCTTGGTAGTCCTCGTGGTCATCTGGGCAGATATCCCAATCTTGTTTTTATTTTGAGAACATGTTGGAGCTGTTTTATCTTCAATTCTCAAAACGTCAGTCGCTCCTAGTAATTGGCTACGACCATGAAAGCCCTTGGTAGTCCTCGTGGTCATCTGGGCAGATATCCCAATCTTGTTTTTATTTTGAGAACATGTTGGAGCTGGTTTATCTTCAATTTTCAAAACGTCAGTCGCTCATAATAATTGGCTACGGCCCTGAAAGCCCTTGGTAGTACTCGTGGTCATCTGGGTAGAATTCCCAATTCTGTTTTTTATTTTGAGAACTTCCAGCTGTTTTATCTTCAATTTTCAAAACGTCAGTCGCTCCTAGTAATTGGCTACGACCCTGAAAGCCCTTGGTAGTCCTCGTGGTCATCTGGGCAGATATCCCAATCTTGTTTTTATTTTGAGAACATGTTGGAGCTGTTTTATCTTCAATTCTCAAAACGTCAGTCGCTCCTAGTAATTGGCTACGACCATGAAAGCCCTTGGTAGTCCTCGTGGTCATCTGGGCAGATATCCCAATCTTGTTTTTATTTTGAGAACATGTTGGAGCTGTTTTATCTTCAATTCTCAAAACGTCAGTCGCTCCTAGTAATTGGCTACGACCATGAAAGCCCTTGGTAGTCCTCGTGGTCATCTGGGCAGATATCCCAATCTTGTTTTTATTTTGAGAACATGTTGGAGCTGGTTTATCTTCAATTTTCAAAACGTCAGTCGCTCATAATAATTGGCTACGGCCCTGAAAGCCCTTGGTAGTACTCGTGGTCATCTGGGTAGAATTCCCAATTCTGTTTTTTATTTTGAGAACTTCCAGCTGTTTTATCTTCAATTTTCAAAACGTCAGTCGCTCCTAGTAATTGGCTACGACCCTGAAAGCCCTTGGTAGTCCTCGTGGACATCTGGGTAGAATTCCCAATTTTGTTTCTATTTTGGGAACATGTTGGAGTTGTTAAGGGAGGAAGACGTAATCAAGTTGTATGTAATATCTCCACAGGAAACATGGTGTCATGTCAGGTGACCTGAGTGCAGCGTAAAGCAAACGTAATACTACGACAGATTGACGGTAAAATCAAAGTCAGCGTTAGTGTAGACATCTAGTGGGAAGCTTCTGGGATCTAGAATTAGCGTGTTTACCAACCTAGCCAATACAGCAAACCTACTTGCCAAGATTCCAACTCCTTCAACTCATTCTCAGTGTCCAGTCTCTAATCGCTGGTTGCAGCCGGAAGTCGATGGCAGGAAGTGCAGTATAATATATACTATCCAGAGGCAGATATTCCACGGCTACTTTTGTCCCATATTCGGCAGAAACCTGTTTACCGCTACAACCATGTGGCCGGTAAGGAATATAAGGGCATGCGACGATAATGTCATGAAGGATGTATTAATACACTGAACCCATTTATTACACTTCTACACTGTCATTCCAATTAGCCACTCGCTACAACCACGTGGCCGGTAAGGAATATAAGGGCATGCGACGATAATGTCATGAAGGATGTATTAATACACTGAACCCATTTATTACACTTCTACCCTGTCATTCCAATTAACCACTCGCTACAACCACGTGGCCGGTAAGGAATATAAGGGCATGCGAGGATAATGACATGAAGGATGTATTAATACACTGAACCCATTTATTACACTTCTACCCTGTCGTTCAAATTAACCACTCGCTACAACCACGTGGCCGATAAGGAATATAAGGGCATGCGAGGATAATGTCATGAAGGATGTATTAATACACTGAATCCATTTATTACACTTCTACCCTGTCGTTCAAATTAACCACTCGCTACAACCACGTGGCCGGTAAGGAATATAAGGGAATGCGACGATAATGTCATGAAGGATGTATTAATACACTGAATCCATTTATTACACTTCTACCCTGTCGTTCAAATTAACCACTCGCTACAACCACGTGGCCGATAAGGAATATAAGGGCATGCGAGGATAATGTCATGAAGGATGTATTAATACACTGAATCCATTTATTACACTTCTACCCTGTCGTTCAAATTAACCACTCGCTACAACCACGTGGCCGGTAAGGAATATAAGGGCATGCGAGGATAATGTCATGAAGGATGTATTAATACACTGAATCCATTTATTACACTTCTACCCTGTCGTTCAAATTAACCACTCGCTACAACCACGTGGCCGGTAAGGAATATAAGGGAATGCGACGATAATGTCATGAAGGATGTATTAATACACTGAATCCATTTATTACACTTCTACCCTGTCGTTCAAATTAACCACTCGCTACAACCACGTGGCCGGTAAGGAATATAAGGGAATGCGACGATAATGTCATGAAGGATGTATTAATACACTGAATCCATTTATTACACTTCTACCCTGTCGTTCAAATTAACCACTCGCTACAACCACGTGGCCGGTAAGGAATATAAGGGAATGCGACGATAATGTCATGAAGGATGTATTAATACACTGAATCCATTTATTACACTTCTACCCTGTCGTTCAAATTAACCACTCGCTACAACCACGTGGCCGATAAGGAATATAAGGGCATGCGAGGATAATGTCATGAAGGATGTATTAATACACTGAATCCATTTATTACACTTCTACCCTGTCGTTCAAATTAACCACTCGCTACAACCACGTGGCCGGTAAGGAATATAAGGGAATGCGACGATAATGTCATGAAGGATGTATTAATACACTGAATCCATTTATTACACTTCTACCCTGTCGTTCAAATTAACCACTCGCTACAACCACGTGGCCGATAAGGAATATAAGGGCATGCGAGGATAATGTCATGAAGGATGTATTAATACACTGAATCCATTTATTACACTTCTACCCTGTCGTTCAAATTAACCACTCGCTACAACCACGTGGCCGGTAAGGAATATAAGGGAATGCGACGATAATGTCATGAAGGATGTATTAATACACTGAATCCATTTATTACACTTCTACCCTGTCGTTCAAATTAACCACTCGCTACAACCACGTGGCCGGTAAGGAATATAAGGGAATGCGACGATAATGTCATGAAGGATGTATTAATACACTGAATCCATTTATTACACTTCTACCCTGTCGTTCAAATTAACCACTCGCTACAACCACGTGGCCGATAAGGAATATAAGGGCATGCGAGGATAATGTCATGAAGGATGTATTAATACACTGAATCCATTTATTACACTTCTACCCTGTCGTTCAAATTAACCACTCGCTACAACCACGTGGCAGGTAAGGAATATAACGGAATGCGACGATAATGTCATCAAGGATGTATTAATACAATGAACCCATTTATTACACTTCTACCCTGTCATTCAAATTACCCACTCACTACAACTAAACTATTTCAATTTTTCGGTATTCAAAAAGATCCTAATGTGCATCTTTCACAAAAATGCCACAAAATTAATGGAGCCCTGTAGTCAACAAAGAAGTACTGTACTTGCAGTCACGACATTTGTCGCCTTGCGCACGGCTCCAAAGGTCATTGAAACAGACAGGAGATCGGGTTTCTAAACCCGAGATACCGGCGCGTATCGTTTACATGGCACTTCTGTAAAGTTGTCGATGTTGCGATATACCGTGTAACTAGAAGCAAGCACTTATTGCGGTTTTAAAGCGTGTGTGTCATCGGCAGAGCCACTTCGAGCGTCTTGGCGTAATTCTGATTAGTCATACGCTGAGCACATGGCTAAGGCAATTACAGCTGTTACGGCGAGCCAGGCATTTCTTAGAAGTACGCGACAAACAAGTGGCGAAGTCAGCGCAGAGGTCAAACTCTTTTAGAATCAAGCAAAACCCATCTTTAAACTTCATTCTAAAGCGTTGTGCGTATCTAGGAAGAGTGAAACGTTGATAGGGCATACTTATAGAAAACAAGGCATACATAGATGTAATGCTCTGATGTAGATCTATCATACGATAACCCTCTTTAAGCGATGGCAGGGATGACATTTAATTACAGAATATTTATAATAAAATTAACCTTAAAATAGTAATTTGCTCGTCACCGCTTTCGGCCATTCAGAAACCGTTATTTCTACATCCGGAATTAGAACTTGTTTCTTTTCCCCGCTCAAATCTCCAATTGCATTGTGTATACATTCACCGGCTAACAAATACCTTTCTAATTTTAATGCAATATTATGTTTAGGGTAAGTATGTAAATTTTCTGTTATTGAAAGAGAGACAGATCAATCTATCACGGGTTGCACACACAAGATCACTGAGAGAGATTATGTACCAGATAAAATGAGATGTGCTTACAAGATAGAATGAATAGAAAAAAAATAAAACATATTACTGTATTTGAATCCTTGCCTATTGTAAATTAAGGCTAAGAGAACCGCGTCTAAATGATTCAGACATAATTACGATGTACCACTTTTTTCAAAGGCAGAATAGCTGGAATATACAAATAATATGTATGAGTAGCCGCCTCTACTTACAAATTAATGGATTATTCATGCTATGCAAATGAAACAATGTTAAACATTGTTCCCTAATAATTTTATATAAGTTAAAATTAAACTAAAAACATTCTATAAATATAGCAATGACGTATTCGCATAACGACTATTTAATGGCACTGTTCTAAGATGCATACCTTGCACTAGAGACAAGCGTTAACACAACGTAGGCCAAACGTACCTGAAACATAAAAACCCAAGACATTAGACACACGAAATGTTGCAACATATTCACATTAAGAATTCATACAGTGAATTCAATGTACCATTTGAAGTGCACAGGGAAAAAACCAACTAAGTCAAAATATTGAAAATTTGAGATTATTATGCAATCTGATGGTCAAAGTCGTCCCTTTAACATGCCGAGATACGCAGGGGAACAAACAACGCAGTCACGATCTATTTCAGCATTTTAGTTCAGCATGCAGGGGGAAAAACCACTCAGTCAGTTGGGTTCTGGGGAAAACCCAACTAAGTCAGTCAACCCGCGCATGCGCCGCAACGCCTGTCAGTGCAGTCCAGGTGCATTCGTGCTGTGTGTTGCTGTTGTGTCTGGTTGATTGTGACTCAGTTTATTGCTACATTTCAATATGATTGATGCTGAAATACACTCTGATAATAGCAGTGACGAAAATGCGCGTGCTACTGAAGCAAATTCGACCAAAAAGCGGAAGAAATTTGGGAGGGTTTCTGACGCTGCAAAGAAACTTCGCTGTTCAACGCTGTTTGTGTAAAAGGTACGAGTGTTTCAAGAATATTAGCAAACTTGAAAAATGTAATTTAATAACAAAATTTAATGATGTAGGCCGTGAAGGTGGTAGGAATGCCCAAAATAGTTTTTTGTCTGGACTAATTTCTCTGCAACCGGTCGCACAGCGTAGGCCTAGAAAACCGGAAGAGTTAGCTAGGTTGAATGAGAGCTCATATAGCTATAAAGTAAGAGTAGTAAGGGACGGAACAGCTGTGGAAATCCCAGTATGTTTCAAGGGCTTTCAGTCTCTTTTTGGAGTCAAACCTTTTAGGCTTCACACAATAAAATCATCCTTAGTAACTACAGGATTACCACGAATAGATAAACGTGGTAAACATTCAAACCGCCCTCACAAGCTGTCAACAGACACACGAGATGCAATTGTAACTTTCTTAGGATCTTTAAAGGGCCGTAAAGCCCATTATAACTTGAAAGACTCCAAGAAAGTTTATCTGCCCGTTGAAAGTAATGTTAAACATCTACTTGCATTGTTTCTTAGCAAAAATCCAGGAATTGAAATATCATACGAGTCATTTCGCCAGATCTTTGTAACAGAATTCAATATCGGATTTGGCTATCCAAGGACTGACACGTGGTTCTTCTGTGATGAGCTAAAGGCCAAAGTGACTGAGATAGAAAGAAAATTAGCTAATGAAGATAATGACGAGGCAAAACTTCAACTTCAAAATTATTTACAAAAAAAGATTCTGAAAGAGAACTTCATTTGAAGAAAGCAAAAAGTTTTTACAAGCTGAAAAAGAAAGCAAAGAAGGAAGCAAGAAAAAGTAAAACAGTTGAGGCTATAACTATCGATTTTGGTAAAAACTGACCTACACCGAATATAACTACCAGTGAAGTTTACTTCAAAAGGCGACTCACATTTTACATTTTTAATGTACATGTTTTATCGACTGGGGAATCGGCCATGTACACTAACGATCAGACCATAGCTAGGAAAGGATCTGATGACGTAGCTTCCATGTCGAGTAATTTTTTTTAACATTACTTGGATCCCTCTGTTAAAACCCTGAACATATTTGCCGATTCATGCGGGAGACTAAATAAAAACACTACGACTAAGTTGAAACGGTTTGAAAAGGTTATAGTAACATTCTCTGTCCGTGGCCATTCTTACATGGAAACCGATAAGAACCTTATCCCTTATCCCCAAAACAGCAAATGCTGAAACTCCTGAGGATTGGCGAGAAGTAATTGAAGGAGCTCGGGTAAAGCCATCACCTTTTACAAGATATGTACAAGAAATGGGGAGAATTTCTGTCTGGAAGGATGTACAAGAAAACGTTTCCTTTTGCAGTTAGACCTGTAAAACAGATGAGGATGGATGTGTTAAAAACAAAAACTATTGACCATAGAAGTACATACAACGGAGCATTTTTTTTTCTGCAGCAGTGAAGTTGACAGTGCAGCAATTAAAAAAACAAGCGGACCAAAGACGGAAAAAGAATCTACCAGCACTAGCAGTACTTGAAGAACCTCAGCAGTCATACAGCGGCTCTCTCTGCCTGCCAAAGGAGAAATATGTGGACTTGAAAATTCTTTTGAAGTACTGTGAAGAAGAAGGTTCAAAGGAATACTTCACCAACCTCGTAGGTGCCGAAGACATTGCTGTGCAAGTGAGTCCTGCAGGTCAAGGCGATTGTGACGGTGACTTTTAAAAAGTACAAAATTAACTCTCACAATATAATTTTACAATATATGGACGAATTTTTGGATTGGTGATTAGTTTTTTTTAATCATGTGTGAATATTTTTTTAAGTGTACTATTATGTACAGTTTGAGTTCACATAGCCATGATTATTTAAAAACATAATTTTTCAAATTTTGTAAAATGCTATTTTTATTTTATAACACTTTTCTAAGATAACGGTTGCTCAACCATACATTTTGTTATTTAATTAATATTTGAAACATGTGTGCATATTTTTGTCAAGTGTTCAATTACGTACAATTTGAGTACAAACAGCAATGAATTTCATGAACATAATTTCTCAAATTTTGTAAAATGTTTGTTACATTTTCTAAAATTTAAGGTTTTTCCATCATACATGTTTTTTATTTTCTTAAGCAAAGTATTATATAAAAAATATTTTTTGGAAGTTTTCTAAAGCCTCGTCAATAACCTTTAATTATTGCATACCTGATAAACTCAGGGGAAAAACCAACAGTCACGACCCTTTACAAAAAAACCCCTATAAAATATGTAAGAATAAAATAAATTTTGAGTAAACATAAAACCTAAAATAACGAGTTAATAGGCTATGTAATAAATCATTTATGAATTGTATTGGTTCAAATATGTTGACAGTATAACGTTTTAAATCTTTATTTTAATTTCCACAGAAACGAACATTTTTTGACTATGTTGGTTTTTCCCTTACATCCTTCATTTATTTAACCAAGTTATTATCGAGCCATCAGGTGGGGCATTTAGAAAATCCTTCAGTGCTGAAAACCAAGTTTAAATACATAGCCTACGTGAATATTCCGAAAATATTAAAAAGGTAAAAATTATATCGAAATGAATTTGGCATAGGTAGAGCAAAGTAGACACACAAAGAACAGGAACGGGTATTAGGTACAGGGAGAGAAGGCTACACTACTTACTATGTGTATTGTAGGAGAGGATGTTGTTAGTGGTGTTACGTTGGACTGTGACACCACGAGGGACTTCAAAACTTCTCTCATTAGATCAGCTAGTCTGCAAACATTACGGCCATGGTCGAACTGCCCATGTGGTCAAGTCAAGAATGTAAAGTAAAAGTAAAAATGTGAAAACGTTATAACTTACAATGAACATAAAAATACTTGAACGTAAAAAACAAAAGCTGTCAAAATAAAAAGTCAAATACAATTTTAAAATGATAATAAATATTTTTTTTTAAATATAACTTGAAAACATAAATCATCTTGTATCTAATAGACTACAAATTTGTCTACGATTAGGCTGGTTAAATGTGTTTTACGTAATAACGAATAGAGGCGTTATTGGATTATAATTGCGTAGAGGCAATTTCCAAGGTGATTCTCAACGAAAGTGTAATATATACAATTTACGAACAAATTCATTCGCGTCGTAATAAATACATTAAACTGTAGGCTAATAGTGAACTTGTTGTTAAAGTGGGAGATAAAAATCCTTGCAGACTTTACCATGCATAATCTAATACTCTCTTCCTCATGAGACGGTTAGTAGGCTAAAAGGTTCGATCAACCGTGCCTAATTGACCTAGGGTCTACCTGCGCAGCTCGACCATGGTCGTACCAATTTCTTGACCATTTGCGCAGTTCCACCCTGTCCAACTTTTAAGCGTTGCCATATCTTACTTATAGTGTCTCGGACAACTCTTCCAAACACATTAAAGATTTTATCAAGTAAATAAGAAAGGTTGGGTTATGGGGAACATACTGGGAAATGAAGACAACTGTTTTACTCAATATAACATGGTAATAGCTCAACATATTTAAGTCCAAGCTCGCTCTCACAATAAAATTCTTTTCAAAAGTTCCATTTAACGACGGATTTATTTATTATGTACTGTACTTTACAAACCCTGACACTAAATTGGAAATACAATGTTCGCTTTAAGCTATACAAATGTGACTTTTTATAGAGTGGAATACACGCAGACCTTGTAATCTCTCATGACTCAGAGTTCTGAATGGAAATAGAACTTCATTATGTGGCACGATTATTCAAATTCGCAAAATGGGCGTAAATATTTTAATTTAAAGTAAGATAAAACTACCACTACTATGTATCAGTCGGATGGGGAGTCTACTAGATCCATCCTGGAAAAATTGTTGACAATGATTTCTTAAAAACACAGGCTTAGGCATATTTTTGATGTCGTTAGAATGATAGTTTAAATACATAAAGTAATGAAATATATATATATATATATATATATATATATATATGTGTGTGTGTATAAAGTATGGAAGGTCAGCTCCCGGATAGCTGGCCTGAACAACCGGGCGGGTCCACAGGTGGCGGATAGTGGATCGGCCTAAAGATATGTAGGTTACTTGTGAATAAGGACTCCGGAAGGTTTCTGAATAAGCAGGCCAAGACCAAGGCAATGGTTCAAAGGTGAGGAATTATCCCTCCTCGTCAGTCAACCGGTTGGGTGTGGTAGAAATAACTGCTCTGACTGGGGACTGGGGTAGTTGGGAATTAAGTCCTCACAATGCTACTCTCACCTCCCAGGTGAACCAAGGGCAATGCGGCTGTGAAGTATGGGCGGGAAACTACCCTAACGACACAGTTGTAACAAAAGAGAGTAAAGCAGGCTGTTCGCTCCATGAGCAACAGTTAATAATGTCCTGAACTTGGGGTGTGCTTCAAGGTCAGTGACTGAATATCCAATCCAAGGTGGAAGGCATCGTGCCGATGGATGAATGGCTGCAGGGTATAAAATGCAGTAGCACACGATCCCCTTGAGGAACCAGACAAAACCTCATTGTATGTTGTCTTGCCGGGGCAGTGGGGGTTCTGCTCTGGTTGACCGTTCTTTCCCCCATACTTGGGAAGCTAATGGACCAAGTAAGTACACAAATTGATGTTGAGTCTGCACAGACAGCGGGAGCCAATGAGACGGCAAACCGTGAGTCTGTAGCAGATGTGTCAACAGCAACCACCACTGGGGGTGCGGTGGCGGCTACCAAGCTGCCGATTGCAGAAACCAGTGAAATGGTTGTGGAGTTGAGCACGCTTTCTCTACGGAGAAAGCATATGAGTGGAGCGGCCAGAAGGCGGCTCCGAAGAGATCAGGCGAGAGCAGCGGGAGGGCCAATAATCCTGAGCACACAACGCAGGGGAGGCCAAAACCGAGCCGAGCATGTTAACGTCCAGGGCTTGGATGTTGTGAGGGGTGAGGTGCAACAGGTGGGAAGCAATCAACCACGACCACCAAACCCCAGCATGGAGATTGCATAACTCGAACAACTGGGCTAATCTCACAGATGTTTCGGGACATATGAGTATCGAGTGCGTGGTCAAAGAACCTGTCTTGGAGATGGGCAATGACCACCTTACTCGGACGTTTGCACCTGACCAGGCCCACCAAACTATGATGGAATGGTCATGGTCAGTAGCATCGGGAGCTCAGATCTGGTACAAAGATGGCTCCAAGATGGACTTCAGCACTGGAGCGGGAGTGTATTGTAAAAACCCAAGGGTAAAACTAGTTTTTCCCTTGGGGAGACATACCTCTGTCTTTCAGGCCGAAATATATGCTATAAATGCCTGTCTGGGAGAGATAGCGAGAAGGGGAATAAACAGGACCCGGATTGCTATTTTCTCTGACAGTCTGGCAGCAATTAAGGCACTAAACGGACATATGGTCACCTCGGCCATAGTCAGGAAGTGCCTAAATAACCTAGAAGCCCTGGCAAGGCACAATCAAATCAAGATAGGTTGGGTGCCAGGACATAGGGGAATATTTGGAAATGAAGCCGCAGATGCACTGGCCAGAGAGGGGTCTTCAACTCCCCTAATTGGACCGGAGCCGGCGGTAGGTATTTCCAAATCCGTGGTCAAGATTGCAGTGCGAAGGTGGATGGCTGAAAGACACTGTAAGCACTGGGTCAGGGCTGAAGGAATGGGACACAGTAAGCTAACCCTTAGGAAACCTTCCTTGGGGCTGCGGGAGAGTCTCATCTATCACAGGTCTACTCACGGGACACTGTGGACTAAGGAAACATCTGCATAATACGGTTATCTTCAAAGATGAACCAGTGTGCAGATTATGCGGGCAAGAACTGGAGACCGCCACACACATCATTTATAGATGTGAAGCACTTGCCGAGAGGCGCTTCAACCTCTTTGGTGATAGCACAGCTCTGGAAGAGAATGCTGAAGGTAAAACACTAGTCAGGAAACTTCTAAACCTGGTAAGAGGGAAGGGGCTCTTTGACTAGATCAGGGAGGTAAGTACAATATACCTAAGGTAACGGTGCTTCGGGCAGTTTAAATCCGCTCCCAAGCTGATAAAAAAAAACAAACAAAACAAAAAAAACAATTGCAGCTCCGAATAGATAAGTACATTTAAGGGAAGACGACATTTAACTTTATCTCATACGTCAGGTACTATAACCCTCTGAAGATGTCAACAATATTAACGAAACGCGCATACAAGTAAATACTTTGTGATTAAAATATGTTGTAGCGACACGATTTTATCCCTTAATTAATTCGTGCCGATAGTTATGCAGTATCTCTTGTCCAAGCTGGCGAGACTTGGCCGAACGACACCACCAGGCTGAGGCTAATCCACGCTTGGCGACCGTCCAACACCAGATACGTTTCTTTTATCTCGCGACGTCATCTGTCATAATGAAAGTAAATTGATCGCGCAGAACAAATAAAAAGCAAAATAAAAGCCCGCCTCCAGCCCGGCGCTCATCTTCAGTTAGATAATCTACAGCAGGAATATAGTTTAGCAAAATTTTGGTTTTGGATTAAAGCGACCAACGTAACTATTATAGCCTGTAACAGATGTACACATGATATTTCTAAACGCCTTCCACACATAACACACGTCCACGCTAAGATTTTGCAAATTTTCATATCAACGGATAAAATTTGCAAATTCACCCACTGATATAAAAATCAAAGCAGAACCTAAATTATAAACTATAGAGGCTTGCAATTTTCGGCAGTAACTTTGGTTGAATATAGTAAGACGCACTGATAAATAATATTGCAAAATTTTTATTTTATACACCCGAAATGCATTTAGATTTTAGATTACCTGAACCCTAACTGTATTAACCACTGCATTATGTTTTCAGAAATATCTACGTAAAACTCTTGTCTTATTTCATTTTATACCTTCTATTAGTGCATACTCTCCTATATATATATATCACTTTCACTATATGTACTTAAACAAGAATCTTACTCGGTATTTATGCGAGTTAACTTTCAAAGATTGGTAGTATATCCATCATCGGGCATCACTGACCGGGGGTTGCAGTCTACAATGTTTTCTTATAACAATGCATTCCTTATAGAATACTATAAGGACAGGAAAGGGTTGTGAGTATAGGCACAAAAACCTCCCTGATGCAGGGATATAGAGGGGGGTTATTATGGCGTCAAGTATTGAGGGATCGCCTGCCTGAAGTTGACGCTTAGAATCGTGTATAACTTGTAGCTTATGCTATATTCGGGGTGACAGCTGTTAAATAAATTGAAATTGAGTGATTGAAATAAGTTTACGTCACGAAGAGTCACTAGATTTCGCTTCCAGAAAAAACTAAGTAACGGAACAGTAAATCAGCTGATCATATCGGAGCGTTGCAATTAATAAATAACACACTCTACAATAATACTTGTAGCAAATACGAGTAAATAAAAGCAGCCAACAAAGAAAACCCAATAATACGGCTTACAAGTAAATACGAGACATAAATAGAGAGCACTGCAGAAGTGCAATTGGCCCTGAAATAAATTAATTAAACGCCTATATTTCCAAACGGACATATTTGGCTCGTTATACTGTACAGTCATGTACAAAATTCGTTCTTTAAATACACACACTGACTCACGCACATTGATCTCACAACAGATTAGATACACAATATACGCAACTGCCTTCATTCATTATTAAATTTAATCTTTATGAATCAACCAATTAATGGCGAATAAATTTCCAACGACAGTAATTATGTCTATTGTCCAAAAATAACTCTAAGCACATCGCCGTTTTCCTAAACAACCGGGGCCCTCCGTACTGGTTGCATAACTCCTGGACTTTGCGTTGCTTGGCCTCAACCATTGCCTTTACACCTTTCAATATGAAACTAAAAATGTGTAAACAGAACATATTTCATAAGAATAAGAATTCTAAAAAGTGGCCAAACTAGCTGCACCTGCTAAGGTTTTATGAACTTCCTGAAACTAATTATATCTCATGCAACTAGGCGTACCTCCTAGGAATATCTCGACTAGCTTCATACACTGCTACTAACATTACAGCCGACAAAGATATTACAGCCGACCAGACTACCTGCGCCTCCTAAAATTAGCAAAATCTCCTTATACTTGGTGCACCTCCTGAAACTAATTAAATCTCATACTATTAGGTGAACCTTATAAAACTAGCTGCTCTCCTAAAATATGCTCCTCCTAAAACTACCCGAATCACATAAGACCAGATGCACCTCATAAGGGGGCTGACCATTCTTTTAGGACTAACCTCCTGAAACTAATTAAATCTCATACGGCTAGATGCACCTCCTAAGACTAACTAAATCTTTTATGACTAACTACACCTCCTGAAACTAATTTAATATCATACGACTAGTTGCACCCCTAAGACTAACTAAATCTTTTAGGACTAGCTACACCTCCTGAAACTAATTTAATATCATACGGCTAGATGCACCTCCAAAGACTAACTAAATCTTTTAGGACTAGCTACACCTCCTGAAACTAATTTAATATCATACGGCTAGATGCACCTCCAAAGACTAACTAAATCTTTTAGGACTAGCTACACCTCCTGAAACTAATTAATTATCATACGACTAGTTGCATCCCTAAGACTAACCAAATCTTTTAGGACTAGCTACACCTCCTGAAACTAATTTAATATCATACGGCTAGATGCACCTACAAAGACTAACTAAATCTTTTAGGACTAGTTACACCTCCTGAAACTAATTTAATATCATACGACTAGTTGCACCTACAAAGACTAACTAAATCTTTTAGGACTAGTTACACCTCCTGAAACTAATTTAATATCATACGACTAGTTGCACCTACAAAGACTAACTAAATCTTTTAGGACTAGCTACACCTCCTGAAACTAATTTAATATCATACGGCTAGATGCACCTACAAAGACTAACTAAATCTTTTAGGACTAGCTACACCTCCTGAAACTAATTTAATATCATACGACTAGTTGCACCTACAAAGACTAACTAAATCTTTTAGGACTAGTTACACCTCCTGAAACTAATTTAATATCATACGACCAGTTGCACCTACAAAGACTAACTAAATCTTTTAGGACTAGTTACACCTCCTGAAACTAATTTAATATCATACGACTAGTTGCACCTACAAAGACTAACTAAATCTTTTAGGACTAACTACACCTCCTGAAACTAATTTAATATCATACGGCTAGATGCACCTACAAAGACTAACTAAATCTTTTAGGACTAGCTACACCTCCTGAAACTAATTTAATATCATACGACTAGTTGCACCTACAAAGACTAACTAAATCTTTTAGGACTAGTTACACCTCCTGAAACTAATTTAATATCATACGACTAGTTGCACCGACAAAGACTAACTAAATCTTTTAGGACTAGCTACACCTCCTGAAACTAATTTAATATCATACGGCTAGATGCACCTACAAAGACTAACTAAATCTTTTAGGACTAGCTACACCTCCTGAAACTAATTTAATATCATACGACTAGTTGCATCCCTAAGACTAACCAAATCTTTTAGGACTAGCTACACCTCCTGAAACTAATTAAATATCATAAGACTAAATGCACCTCTAAGACTAACCAAATCTTTTAGGACTAGCTACACCTCCTGAAACTAATTAAATATCATACGACTAGATCCATCTCCTAAGACTAACCAAATCTTTTAGGTCTAGCTACACCTCCTGAAACTAATTAAATATCATAAGACTAGATGCACCTCCTAAGACAAAATAAATCAAATAGGATATGTTACATCTCCTAAAAAATCTCATTAAGACTAGATGTATCTCCAAAGACTAGGACTGGCTGCACCTCCTAAAACTAAAGAAATGTTCTAAAACCACAACTTATCAACTGCACTTCCTACGACTAGCGGCAAAAAATACCCAACGATTTCATTGTTTACCAGACACAAACGTCTGACCAACCGACCATAAAGCTGAACGGTACAAGCATGCAGAACGTCTGATGCTGCCCAGAAAGATCTTATCGGACGTTTCCTACGAAGACTACAGAAGAGGGAAGATAAAAGAGAATAACCTTGAGCCGACAGATACGACTTGGGGAAAGGACGATCGATCATAAAGAGTCAACACGAAATAGTAATGAGATACTAAATATTTTTCCATTCTTTTTCATCAAAAAAACTTATGACTTCCAGGACAAAGATATCTTGCGGCGAGTTCACAGAACTGCCAAAAACCTCCAGTGAAGGTTAAAATAAGATAGCTACTATCTAAAAGGAAATAGAGGAAAGAATATATCTCGAATAGAACAAACACAAAATTAAACCACAAGTCTATACTACACAGTTTAAAACAGCTGTCTTCTGTTTGCCTAATAATATAATCAAGTAATATAAAAACTAATAAAATATGAAGGCAATTCCTACTGAGGTCAACAAGGAAGCATTTTATTTCAGTTAATTTTTTACTAAATAATTACAATTAATATAAATAAAGTAACATAGCCTAAGCTTTAAAACACCTGTTCCACCCCATAACCTATAACATAAAATTAGCTATCTTATGAAATCATATGTTAACACTTATTTTAAACGAAATGGAACGAAATAACTATATTGCATATCTTGCCCCTTTTGTGAAAAGTTTTTCTCCCATATGAAACTAAAATTTATTCATTATATATAATTAATGAATTAATATATGACAACAGTAATCCACTACAAGTTTTATATATATATATATATATATATATATATATATATATATATATATATATATTAATTATGGTGATATGTTTTCTTGTAATATAGTTAATAAATTAAAAATATTTCAAAAACAAGAATGCTTTTAATGAATATATTTATTCAAAGCTTTTCGCCGATAAAATAGTACCAGCATCTTCAGGAAAATAATTATCTAAATAATAATAAACTAAATTATTTAGATATTACAATTACTAGAAATAATGAATCATTTGAATATGAATATAATATATATAAAAAACCAACGCAGACAAATCAAATAATACCTAATTATTCAAATCATTCATACAACCAAAAAATGGCAGCGCTTTATAATTTACTACATAGAATCCACAAAATACCAATGAACTTAAATGATCAAATAAAAGAGAAAAATAAAATATATCAAATTGCTTTAGAAAATGGATATAAAAGAAAAACTATAAATAAATTAAATAATAACATAAAAAGAAAACAGAAAACAGAAACTCGAAAATAACTTTGTACCTAATAAGAGAGGAAATATTTGGACAACTTTTACATTCACTGGTAACGAAATAAATAAAATTACAAGATTATTTAAAGAAACAAATTTACAAATTACATATAAAACTGATAATTAAAAATTTAATAAACAATAACAAAAATCAAAATAATATGCACGAAAGAAATGGAGTATATAATATAAAATGTCAAACTTGTAATATATTATATGTAGGACAAACAAAACAGAAATTAAAAGAAAGATACAAAGGCTTGATTTAAACGCTTATATCAAACTAAACATATACAAATCAAATTTAGCTACGCATTGAATTAATAATGGACACGAGTTTCCGGAAATAGAAAATATGAAATTAATAAAAGAATTAAATAAAGGATTAAAAATGAATATATTTGAAACATTGGAAATTTATAAGCATAAAGTTAGACAAATTAATTGATGAACAAATTCAAGTGAGATCAAGGCACCAAACTATTTATAAGGTCATTGATGTTATAGAAAAAATTACATAAAGTGCAATACTTATAAACATATGGTCGTTTGTAGCACATATGATTTAATTTTGTAAAAATATTTTATTACATAATTATTTTTCTGAAGATGCTGAGGTACTATTTTATCGGCGAAAAGCTTTGAATAAATATATTCATTAAAAGTATTCTTGTTTTTGAAATATTTTTAATTTATTAATTATATATATATATATATATATATATATATATATATATATATATATATATATATATATATATATATAGAGAGAGAGAGAGAGAGAGAGAGAGAGAGAGAGAGAGAGAGAGAGAGAGAGAGAAGGAATTGAAAAACCTGCTGCTGTCCTAGAAAATTAATTTCAGGCAACGCTTAGAAAACAAAAGGTTATAATTTTACATAGCGTTTAAAAATGTTATTTTGTGCGAAATTTAATATGACGGGGTTAACGAACTGCTGCTATGCCGTGTCAGCAAGACCAAGAAACACTGGCGGACGCGAAACATGCAGACAAACAATCAAGCGGATATTTTATCTCGCACGCCGTGATACGAACAGAGGGCGGCATGACGTCATCCTGATGAAGTCATTCCTGGAAATCGCTCGGCTCGTCGCTAACGACTTCGGGCAATTCACGTCCGACGGCTTCCGACTTCCAGGAATCGCTCCCGAGAGCCTCCGTCAATACTTTGCGCACTTTCCTATCTATGGTGTTTCATAAATAGCCAACGACGAAAGTTTTCGACGTAAACAGCTCGTTAACAAGTTTGTTCCATAAAATGTCAGTACAAAAAGGTGCTCAATCGATAATAATGGGGCAATTCAAAACCGAAAATAAAATTTCGAATTCCCCCTACATCTATACAGTACTGGCGCTCTCTATTAAGCAATGGAAACGTTTACAACATGAAGGTTTCTTGAAATAAAAATATGTCATTTTTCCAATTGCTCCTATTAGTTCATTATCACTCATATTACATATACATATAAATATATATTAACTTATTATTATTATTATAACTTCATAAAGTCAGTGCAACGGAAAAATAATGGACAACGTGATATATATATATATATATATATATACAATAGAGTTACGAAAATCCGAGATCCTATTTTTCGAGATTCCGGTAAATTCGAAGCTATTTCTAGTTCAGACTTTTATATTTTTGAAAGGATATTCAAATTATTTACTGTTAATTAATGCACCCTCGCATCTCAATGAAGATCAACTGCGGTCTGATGGCATCCGTGCTTTATTTCTACCCGCAAATGTTACAAACCTAATCCAGCTGATCTTAATGTATCAGGACGTTCTGGAATCCACAAACCAATACGGACGTTACCTTTTACAAACTCTCTTGGAAGTGACTGAAGGGGAAGAAAGCGTTGCAGACTTGCTAACAAAAATACAGCTAAGGAAGTTGTGTACTCGTACTGTATAGCCGAATCATTGAAGGAAATAAAAGAAGAAATATCAAGTAAGTCGTGGAGTAGTTTCATGAGTCATAATAAAACAGCTGACTGTGTCATTGTTCCACAAGAAGAAACAGATTTGACATTTCTTATCAAGAAACTTCCAAGTTGTGGAAATGTCGATAATACGGACGTACGTCAATGGGTGAGCATAAGTATGTAACATAAAACATACTTTTCCCATCTACCTCGAATTATCGAGACTACTGTATATGGTTGAATATCACTTTAATAAACAAGAATATCTGTTTTTTTTAATACAGTTAACAAGTTAAATAAGTAAAGCTTTTCACTGAATTGTGGTACAGTATCAGCATTCTGAAACTTATATGCAACACAGAGTTCTACTACTAAATCTTGACTGTTCATATAATTGCACTATGTTCAAAGGATCAGCCAATGCTTATCTTATCTGGTTCATTATACAACTTCCAATGCTCTCTATTTAATTTAGTTTTTTTTTATTTTCAAGATATCTTGGAATATGAATATGATTATATATATATATATATATATATATATATATATATATATATATATATATATATTCTTGATATTTAACGTTATCCATTGTTTTTCCGTTGCACTGACTTTATGAAGTTAATATATTACTATGTAAGTAATTTTATCCATCATTAAGTGCAATAATTTTACCTTGAGTGATGAGGCACCTTTCGGTCCATCCAATGGATTGACCATTGTCGAATCACTGATGTTTTTCTGTTGTAGATGTTCGGTCTTGAACACCAACTTCACAGACCGAACTACAACAGAAAAACATCAGTGATTCGACAATGGTCAATTGACCGAAAGGTGCCTCATCACTCAAGGTAAAATTATTGCACTTAATGGTGGATAAAATTACTTACATAGTAATATATTAACTTCATATATATATATATATATATATATATATATATATATATATATATATATATATATATCACTTTCTTGGTATTTATGCGAGCTAACTATCAACGGCTGGCTGTGCCGTCGTCCTCAGGCATACCCTGAGGACGACGGCACAGCCAGCCGTTGAAAGTTAGCTGGCATAAATACCAAGTAAGATTTTTGTTTAAGTACATAAGGAAAGTGATAGGTGTATACAAGAAAACAGTGTTGCATAATCTACAAATATATATATATATATATATATATATATATATATATATATATATATATATATATATATATATATATCTTCTTTTAAAGATATAAATTTATTTAGTTTTATATGGAAGAAATATTTTTCAAGGAGCAAAGTAAGCAATATAGTTATTTCATCTCATTTGGCTTTTTATTATATATATATATATAAATATAAATATATATATATATATATATATATATATATTTATATAGATTAAATATATTTAAAATATATATATATCTTCTTTTAAAGATATAAATTTATTTAGTTTTATATGGAAGAAATATTTTTCAAGGAGCAAAGTAAGCAATATAGTTATTTCATCTCATTTGGCTTTTTATTATATATATATATATATATATATAAATATATATATATATATATATTTTTATATAGATTATATATATTTAAAATATATATATATATCTTCTTTTAAAGATATAAATTTATTTAGTTTTATATGGAAGAAATATTTTTCAAGGGGCAAAGTAAGCAATATAGTTATTTCGTCTCATTTGGCTTAAAGTAAATGATAACATATGATTTCATAACACAGCTGATTTTATGTTACAGAATATATGGCTAAACAGCTGTTTTAACGTATAGGTTATGTTACTTTTTTCATATTAATTATAATTATGTAAATAAAAAGTAACTGAAATAAATTTTATCTTGCTGACCTAAGTAAGAATCGACTTTCAAACATTTCTGTTTATATTACTAGTTTTGACATTTGATGATATGATTGTGTACTTTTGTGTTTAGATTTGTTCTAATAACAAGCGTAAGCGGGGTAACAGCAAACCGCCCCCCTCTCGTCCTAACAATCTTGACCAAACACTCAGTAAGAGAGGTGATGGAGAGCTTTACTATTTAAGAAACGTTGTAAATTAATTTTAAACAGTACTCAAGGTTACTACTATGGACATAAAGTAATTGTAGTAAAATGAAAGATTTTTATATTGTGGTTAGTGGTTTTTCATAAATTTAGTTAACTAAATTAAAATTTTAAAAAATTACAACATACACACAAGGTATAACATTTGTTCACACTTTAACCCTTATTTCTGGTGTCCCCTCCCATTCATAAGGGGCATTCATGTCCCCGTCTTAAGTCTACCTAATTTGCTACTTCCCTACACATCCTAACCAGACGCTATTTGTTTTATTATACTAATCTCGGTAAAATAAACACCAACAAGTGAAATGAAGTTTTTAACTTATTGAAAAATATAACCCTCCTTCTTGTCCCGAACTTGCTTTTTTCATTCTATGTATCGATTTAAAGCAAAACCTAAAGTATTTCACAATACGTTCTGAGGTAGGTTTGCCCTGAAAGGCTTCGATAAGTCTAAATAAATGCGTCATAAAAAAAATGTGATAACTGTAGGTACGGTTACAAACTGTATACGCTATAATTACAGACAGTTGGTAAATGTTTACGACCATAACATTAACCAAATAATAATTTCACTTGACAGGAAATCTCTCACTTTTAACGACGATTGCATTATTTACCTTTGACTAAACGCAACAAGCGTAGGGCACTGGTAACATCTACCCCGCACTGCATAACTCTACACAGCCTGGCTGCCGGGGAATGCAGGGTGGGTGGATCCACGCTACCTGACTCATCAAGGGTTAGCTTTCAAGTCACCGGTTCTGCGAATGCGGGGTGGTCCGGTGACATGTTCTTAATAAGAGACGAACTGCAGATGACAGAACTGATTTCCCCTCTCGGTTCTTTGCCACTCGAGATCTGACTTGTATGATTGGGTAGAGGCGTGACCTAATATTCCTGTAAAAGTGATTTTACAAAGAATGTCTTCCAATTTGTTTTCGCTGATTACAAACTAAAGAGTCAACCCGTATTGGTTTTCCATTTCCCCTCCTCTACGAACGCTCACTTTATCCAATAGTTAATCTCCTAGTAACACTTTAGTACTTTCCCTGGCTTTTAGTCCACTTTAGTGAAACGTATTGGACTTTCTGATTATGGAAACAGTGACCCATTTGGTTATATCATTTTTGTATTTATCAATACAATGATTGTTCAATAGTTGTTCGTATTTATAACGATCTCACATAGCGTTGCCGATATTTCTGAAATATTTATTGCTGACGGAAAAAATATTATTGAAAATTTTTGAAAATCATCTAACTTCACTTTACAATGCGTATCAAACACTGTAAAATCGAAATACTTTATAAATAATTATAGCATACACAAAAGAAAAAATTCATATGTCTACATAACCCTTTTATGAGTTCTAACCTTACCCAGGAGTGTAAGGAATCAGACCGACCCTAAGGGTTCGAATGCGGCCTTGAAGAAGAGATTAGGATGTCTTTCTAATCCTTTTTCTATCCTTCTAACTTTAATCAGGAGTAAAAGGAATAGGACCCACCCTAAACGGTTCGAATGCGGCCTTGAAGAAGAGATTAGGATGTCTTTCTAATCCTTTTTCTATCCTTCTAACCTTAATCAGGAGTAAAAGGAATAGGACCCACCCTAAACGGTTCGAATGCGGCCTTGAAGAAGAGATTAGGATGTCTTTCTAATCCTTTTTCTATCCTTCTAACTTTAATCAGGAGTAAAAGGAATTGGACCCACCCTAAACGGTTCGAATGCGGCCTTGAAGAAGAGATTAGGATGTCTTTCTAATCCTTTTTCTATCCTTCTAACTTTAATCAGGAGTAAAAGGAATAGGACCCACCCTAAACGGTTCGAATGCGGCCTTGAAGAAGAGATTTGGATATCTTTCTAATCCTTTTTTAATTCTTCTAACTTTACCCAAGAGTAAAAATAATAGGACTCGCCCTAAAGGGTTCGAATGCGGCCTTGAAGAAGAGATTTGGATGTCTTTCTAATCCTTTTTTAATCCTTCTAACTTTACCCAAGAGTAAGAAAAATAGGACACGCCATAAAAGGTTCGAGCGGCCTTGAAGAAGAGATTTTGATGTCTTTTTAATCCTTTTTTAATCCTTCTAACTTTACCCAAGAGTAAGAAAAATAGGACGCGCCATAAAAGGTTCGAATGCGGCCTTGAAGAAGAGATTTTGATGTCTTTTTAATCCTTTTTTAATCCTTCTAACTTTACCCAAGAGTAAGAAAAATAGGACGCGCCATAAAAGGTTCGAATGCGGCCTTGAAGAAGAGATTTGGATGTCTTTCTAATCCTTTTTTAATCCTTCTAACTTTACCCAAGATTAAGAAAAATAGGACGCGCCATAAAAGGTTCGAATGCGGCCTTGAAGAAGAGATTTGGATGTCTTTCTAATCCTTTTTTAATCCTTCTAACTTTACCCAAGAGTAAGAAAAATAGGACGCGTCATAAAAGGTTCGAATGCGGCCTTGAAGAAGAGATTTGGATGTCTTTCTAATCCTTTTTTAATCCTTCTAACTTTACCCAGGAGTAAATATAATAGGACCCACCCTAAAGGGTTCGAATGCGGCCTTGAAGAAGAGATTAGGATGTTTTTCTAATCATGTTTCTATCCTTCTAACTTTACCCAGGAATAAAAAGATTAGGATTCATCCTAAAGGGGTCGAATGCGGCCTCGAAGAAGAGATTTGGATGCCTATCCTACCCTTGCCCAGGAGTGTAGGGAATTGGATCCACCCTAAAGGGTCGGATCCAGCATTGATTCATACTTTTACCTTAGCTGCACCTAGGATCTATTAAATATATTAGTCATATTTACTATATATTAGTCATAAATATTCTAGTTATTAACAAATACGGCGGTGTAATGGAAAGAGTCATCAGAATGTAATGCAGTTCAAGATTGTCGTGTGACTAATTACTGTTGCTAAAACAAAGTTTTTCTTTTGCAATTAAATTCCAACCTACCGTGGAAACACTGTATGCTTTGATAACGTCAACAAGACATTCGATAACAAGAATATTGTTCTCTGTGGCCGCACTGTGCGGATAACTTGGAACCTTAACAAACGCCTCTCTGAGACTTTCCCATTTTCATACCGAAACTTTTGACAAGTAGAAAATCGCCCGTTATTTTACAACTTCTATTATTATCAGACTACATTAAACTATTAAAGAAGGAGCATGAAGTTGCCATGGCAACGGAAGTGAGAAGAAGGTCGCTCGACCATAGATGCTAGGTTTTTATTACTCCGACAGAGTACAGGTTGAGCGGAGTATTGTCGCGTTTGAAGAGAGAGGCAGCGCTCGGCCCATTCTATATCCGGCCCCAACCAATGCCAAGTCTGCATTATTTGATTGTACGAGTTTATTACGCTCAGACCTCTTCTTATTTTTAGACAAAACTTATGAATGAAGTGGAAAGCTCCTACTGTACAAGCACTATTTGACTGAGCTACTGGATGTTTATAAACAGATTTGAAAATAATGACTTAAATTTAATAAACTTGGCTTGACAAACTTATATAATCAAAGTAAACAGTTACCGTTAAGGTAGATTTAAACTGGTGCTACATTTAACATATTTTGAGAGTGAAGTCTTCCGCTTATGGCTTTGCATATGGTAGTGTATAACAGTGAACAGACGAAATTATATAGTGAAGTCATTAGCCAGCCAGTTTAAGAATTGTTGCCATAGTGCTATTGGAAAGAAAACAATCACCAACTGTTGCCTCACACCATCAGAGGCAAAGTTTCCAACGGAGACTTCTTCCCGTAAACTTATCGAAAAATTATTATTTCACACGACCCGTACCTACCCCTACACCGAGATACATTAGTTCTTCAACTCTACCCGTAGCTCATCCTTTCTAAAGTGCCGGAAAGAAGGAAGAAATTAATCGATGTATGGTTGATGGCACAGTAGTTAACAATTAGTAGGGGGCTGTTTGAGTTTTAAAACTAGCAACCATTATGACTATTACCACCTTAGAAGCATAGGAAGGGATCACGAATGTAAAGGTAGGGACAACGATTGGAGGATATAGAGAGGGATTGTGGTACCATGTGAGCAGCTTTGCTTACTCGAAGTAAACCTACTCTCTATCAAGATCTTAGAGGAGTACTACACGTTACATCCCTTTGTAAAAAAGAAATAATAACTATGAAAATAGATAGAACAAAGAATGATCGCTCTGTGCTGAGAATAAGAGGAGCTATCCTGCCCACGCAAGACATGATGCAGCATCACCTATCTATTATAAACGATGATTCATTCTTTATTATAACACTGTGTTTAATTTAATTACTTCCATCGGCGATGGTGGAGACTAGACGTGTTCTACGCAAGGACACTTTTATATATGTAGTGGAGCATGCATGAGGCAGTAGTAAAAAATTAAATATAATATGACGTAGAATCGAGTGAAACAAAATGGTAACACGATTTCCTTGCTGACTGTGTAAGTCGATTTTAATGACGTCAAAAGGGAAGAAATGCCGTCAAAAATGTTCGAGTTCTAGTTGCCCCATCACTTCTGACGCGGAGACTTGGTAAATGTCTAGCAGCGCATTCTGTCAAAAGTTAGTTCGTTTTCGTTTTAGTCACCCGATGTCTTTTCAAATTTTTCCCGATCTTTTCAGTTAAGTTTACGTACAATGTTTCTCTATTAATATTCATTCATAAACCATTTGCCGACCTTTTATCGCCCGTTTTGGTTGCCATTTTAAAACTTGTTAAATTTTTGTTACCATTTTAGCTTATTTTTATTACCACAAACGTCTATTTCGGGTTGGTTGCCACTGAACAAATCTTTGACTTTGTGTTGCCATTCTAACTTCGGTGTCCAGTTTTCACATAAATACATAAAGAATAAACATAGGTAATGAAAATATTTATGCTAGACGATTAAGCTTCTGATTGCTTGCTAATAATTTTATATAATACAATGAAAATATTGGAATGAACCCCAATACAACAAAAATAATAAAAAATAAATAAAACAAGTTACTTAAGATTGTTTTATTTGTTATTTTTGTGGTATTGGGGTTCTTTCCAATATTTTCATTGTATTATATTGTACCACTGTGCTCTTGTTATTGTGTATAATTTTATATAGGTTACATAAAACATATTTGAATCCTTGCCTATTGTTAATTAAGACCAAAAGAAACGCGTTTAAATGATTCAGACATAATTAAGATGTACCACGTTTTGCTAAAGCAGAATTGAGTAGCCTCCTCTACTTATAAATTAATGGATTATTCATGCTATGCAAATGAAACAATGTTAAACATTGTTCCCTAATAATTTTATATAAGTTAAAATTAAACTAAAAACATTCTATAAATATAGCAATGACGTATTCGCATAACGACTATTTAATGGCACTGTTCTAAGATGCATACCTTGCACTAGAGACAAGCGTTAACACAACGTAGGCCAAACGTACCTGAAACATAAAAACCCAAGACATTAGACACACGAAATGTTGCAACATATTCACATTAAGAATTCATACAGTGAATTCAATGTACCATTTATTTAAGCAAATACATTTCCTGCATTATTTAGCTTACGTTATTATCAAGTCATCAGCTGTTCAATCATCGGTGACGCTAGTAGCTTATAAAACAATTGAAAATGAGACGCCATCTATTGGAAGCAAGTTAGCCGCGAAAGTAAATAAGACCCTTATAAGATTCATAGTGTCTCTAATGGGTTAAGCCCCTAAGGGCACAGACTGAAGGAAGCTCTGAGTTCAAGTTACAAACACTCCGGCCAAATACCTAAATGTTTGTACGTGTTATTCATCAAGCATTTGCTTTATAGTGTGGCCTCCTACATTAAGTGACTTGTATTTTAAGACGAAATCCAATTTAAATGGAAGACCTAAGAACGTTTTGCCACCTCTCGGATGTTTACACAGAGAAGCAAACTCCCACTTTACCTTTGCACGCTTCTCAACCCATCACGTTTTTTCAGCAAGCATTTTTTTCTTTTTCTTCTCATGTTAGCGCTCTAATTTTAATCTGAAAGCTCGTTTCGACCAGAGTATGACCACTACATGGTCTACGTACCGTTCTTGAAACGGAGTGTATGTGGGGAAAGGTAGGGACAGAAAGTACCCCAGAGAGGCGTACATAATCATACGCAGCTATCAACCCCAACGTACAGTTTGGTCATCGTAGCCCAGGTGAACATGGTTATCCTCTAAACCTGCCTTGCTCTCTAGCATATACGTAGAGACTGCGTACTAGCTACACTCCTCTATGTGGAAGTGGAAGAATCAAAGTGCTTTAGTAATTTTAAGACGATTAACACTGGAAGAACACTGAAGCCGCCACTATGAACAACCCTCACTGAGAGAATACGGTCAAGTCTCTTTCACTGCCACTATGACGTCACTAGAATGTATGCACGGACATTTAATATTATAAATTCGAACAAGAATATGCAAATGAGCTTCCTCAATAGAGTTGTGAAAGTTTAACGCGTGGTCACGTCTCGAGTCTATTTTTACGTGAAGAACAGATTGACCAAAAAGCGACATATGGGCAGATGAGCATTGACAAGTTCGTAACCGTACATGATGATGATTAAGTTCTAAAGTAGAAACAGGTATAAGCTGTCCCGTACTTACAAGAAACAAACTATTGGGTATGTAGTCACGAGAATAACTACAGACTTTTCATTTAAATTGCTCCGTCTTCAACTTCAAGCTTCCCCGTTGTTCCATTTTGCAGCCGAAAAAGGTTATTTCATAAGAAACTTATAGTCCGTAGGTGGAACAAGTTGACTATGTTACTCATACAATCAATCAACGTCAAGAGGTCGGAAACAAGAGACAACCAATCAAATGCTCCGCTGGCCTTACTCTGTATACTTTAGGAAGGTGTATGAATTCATTGCTACGGAATCACGCTAATGTAATCACAACTGAACCTAATCTGCGAATACGTCAGAAGACCGATTCACCATGCCGACAAATAAAACATAAGCAATGGATACACTAAGAGGTTATAAAGGAAATATTTCACTTGGTTGCAGTTTTGGGGTTGTACGTTTTGAGATTTGTTTGTATAAATGTTTACTTCTTGATTAAACTAGGCAAAAACCCCTAATTACTGATGTTTCCCAACAGCCGAGTTTCGCACTGGGTCAGTGCTTTGTTCAATGCTGTGAGTCACGGACAAGACTGTTCCTCAGGTGTGTTGTGCTATTGTGATTTTGTGGTGTGTTGTTGTACAACTGCTACTTAACCACGGAAGATGATTATGGGAAGCGTAGATAGAATTCCCGTAGCTAAAGCAGAATTCCTCCCGACCAGGGTCATAGAGAGGGTTTTACTATAATACCTATTCATAAGAATGTTTAAAAGGCTTATGGTAGGAAACCCAATCTCCCGTGTGGGTGGGCTACGTCCCGTCCATGATTTACACTTGCACTTTGCGGAGTCTTAGAAGTTCGCTATATCGGCAGTGGGTACAACTATAGAGTTATATGTATTATTTTTAGGGACATAATAATGACTCTATGAGAGGTGGAGAGTTATGGTTTGCGTGGCCAACCTAATCTACTTTCCTGGTACTAGGTGACTGTAACTCGCCCAGATCGAACCCTTAGAGACATCTCTGCTAGCTTCCCTCCTCAAGAGAGGAAAACCTTTTACAAAAGGGGCCAGTTATGCAATATAGTTATTTTGTCCCATTTGGCTTAAAATAGTGATAACTATTAATAAAACAGCTGATTTTATGTTATAGGTTATGTGGTAGAACAGCTGTTTTAACGCATAGGTTGTTACTATATTTAAAAAAAAAATAGTTGTAATTATTTAATAAGCAGTAGCTAAATTGAAATTCGCCTTGTTGACCTAGCTAGGAAGTGACTTTGAAAATGTTGTTGTTTATATTACTTGTTTATTTGGTAGGCAGTAAACGTCTTACAAATTGATCTCTTTAAAAATAAAAACAAAAAAAAATAATATTTGGACGGATATGAGCTCTAGGAGGGCGAAGGAATCACAGCTCGCACGGAAAGCGCCGCAAGATCGTGGCGTAACCCTTCAATTTATCACTGACATAAAACAGGGCGGTAACGTGGCGTTTACAAAAACACGGTTTCATAATGTGTCGGTAATAGATTGCATTACGGTCGTCCGGTCACGCCAGCGCTCTCAAGAAGTCTAATTTCGCTAAAACAGCGTTATCCCTTATCGTGCACGGAACTCGACCGACCGGGCGAAATGCGATCTTGCCACAGCTCAGGGGAAATGACACTATTAAGTATTAAGCACCGCGCCGTAAATAAAGTAAATTCCAGTAGTTGGCGTGCAAAGCCGATATGATAATGCATTTTATTGGTGGATAGTTTATCGCGGTTCCTGTGTTTGTATGTTTGCATTCGGGCGGATTGTTAGCTCAGGGTCACAGTACATAAAGCTTTTGCTGTGAATAAGTCACGAACTGTGGTTCACAGAATTTTTATGACGTTCATACAACTAACTTCACATACAACATGGATGCAAGGTCGCTTGAAAAGAAAATAACACGAACACAGATAAAACTGTATAACTGTGAATGTTCTATGCTTGAAGGCAATCAGACAATTTAAGGGTAGATTCTTTAGTCCTAACACAGACTAGGCCAGTGATAAGGATCATATGATCACGCGTTCATGTACAAAGCGCGAGACATATTCACTACTCCAAGACGTTCTCGTCCAGTCCAGATGCACTTCTTGTTTTGAATTTGTTTATAAGAAAACCAGAAAATTTTAACATGAAATTACCTTTAGTGAATGCTTACACTTCTTCTTTGAAGAAACGAGAAATGCAAAAAGAATTCAATACGTAGACGCTGTAGGAAATACAGGGCATTTTTACTTAATGCCAACAAGGAATAAGGCAGGCAGATAGACCTTTCCACAGCGGTTAGACATCATTTCATCTGTGAGGAAATAGACAGAGGGTTTGTTGTGGTCGTATGGTTATATAAAAAAACGACCGACTCTTACCCTTCTCTCTGCTATCTGAATATCACCTCCAGTTAAATCAATTTAACCGTTAGTGTCGCCATTAGTGTAAAACGTCTACAAGTCATCAAGTCCCCATTCACATCCTGTTCCATTAACATCCCTGACGGAAAATTCCAGACAGAAATGAAATAAAGGACGCGACAAGACAAGTCGTACTAATTTATTCATTACATAACATGCGTGCAAATATCCTTGTAAAAATGTTTTTTAAGCCGCTCATCAGAATAACGAGCCTAAACAAATCAGTTGGAATAAAGGAAGAAGTTGCAAACCCGCAACTTTGGAGCGAGAGCACCGACAATGTTCTTGGCCGGGCACGTGTCGGGTAGTGTAATTGCTCAAGTGAAGTCAGAGCCAGGTATTTGACCTTGAGTGTCATCGGCTAAAACAGTAGCAAATCCGATGCAACTGGTGGAACCGAGCTAAAGTTTATTGGAATGGTCGGTCCCAGAAATATACTAAAGTCGTGAATACATAAGCCAGCTTGACAAGGAGGGAGTCTTTCTGTGGTCAGGCGTATATAAGTCAAGAAAATGTAACTCTAGTGCGTCCCTGGATACTTGTGTAACAGCATCACTTGTATCGTGTTGTTAGGGCGGAAAGTCACCATGGACTCACTTGCCCAGCATCACTTGTATCGTGTTCTGTTAGGGTGGAAAGTCACCATGGACTCACTTGCACAGCATCACTTGTATCGTGTTCTGTTAGGGTGGAAAGTCACTATGGACTCACTTGCCCAGTATCACTTGTATCGTGTTCTGTTAGGGTGGAAAGTCACTATAGACTCACTTGCCCAGCATCACTTGTATCGTGTTCTGTTAGGGTGGAAAGTCACCATGGACTCACTTGCCCAGCATCACTTGTATCGTGTTCTGTTAGGGTGGAAAGTCACTATGGACTCACTTACCCAGCATCACTTGTATCGTGTTCTGTTAGGGTGAAAGTCACAATAGACTCACTTGCCCAGCATCACTTGTATCGTGTTCTGTTAGGGTGGAAAGTCACCATGGACTCACTTGCCCAGCATCACTTGTATCGTGTTCTGTTAGGGTGGAAAGTCACCATAGACTCACTTGCCCAGCATCACTTGTATCGTGTTCTGTTAGGGTGGAAAGTCTCCATGGACTCACTTGCCCAGCATCACTTGTATCGTGTTCTGTTAGGGTGGAAAGTCACCATGGACTCACTTGCCCAGCATCACTTGTATCGTGTTCTGTTAGGGTGGAAAGTCACCATGGACTCACTTGCCCAGCATCACTTGTATCGTGTTCTGTTAGGGTGGAAAGTCACCATGGACTCACTTGCCCAGCATCACTTGTATCGTGTTCTGTTAGGGTGGAAAGTCACTATGGACTCACTTGCCCAGCATCACTTGTATCGTGTTCTGTTAGGGTGGAAAGTCACCATGGACACACTTGCCCAGCATCACTTGTATCGTGTGCTGTTACACTGTTATATATATTTTTGGTAAAATCTATAACCAAATCGGTTTATGGCAAAAGCGATAAAAGTTTGTTGGTTAGCCGGTAATTACTATGGGCTAGGCGTCTAAGGGGCAAGCACCGGTGCGGGAGGAGAGATAGGAAATATAGGTGAAATATGGAATGTAAAGAATTAGTGAGGGGGGATATCATGGTCAGCTTACCGCGGTAGACGTGTTCTCTAATGGGGTTGTAGAGAGCTTGGGCTGAGCCGCTAACAATTTTAGGAGTCTAGGTGGAAAATACATTTACAAAAAAGGAAATGCTAATAATCTGAATCAACCTCTCGATTAAGAGGCTCCCTCTTTTCTAAAGCTTTGCCCACTTCCTACCATCAACTATTCCCTCCACCTGTTGCTGACAGATATGGGTTAGAATTTTCCAAGTCCGACATAACTATGCAACAGTGTAGATTGAATTTTTTTTAAACACTCTCCCGCTTTCCAACCAGCCGAAGGCAATCAACGAACATTTTCAGGCACGAATTTCCACCGCATGAAAACATTACCCAGCCAAACTATAAAGCAAAACTTTAATTAAGTCTATTGAATATCTCTCTAGCCATAAAGGCGTTACAATGACTGCATGCAAGTGTCGGCTGCTGTACGTGTGTAACAAGCATACTTCGAAAGCTGCTGATGACAAAACAAGACCTGTTCACAGCGCGTCTGCGGAAAATATTGCTGATAAAGTCAATGCTCTTGAAAATTTTGTTCACGTGAATATTTAAAAATTGTTTCTTAAAGCCATTACTCCAATGGATAATAAGAAACGATAGTCTGTCAAGTTTCGGGTCAGTTGTTTGTGGGGAAGCTCGCCGCAAAGATCCAGCACTAGGCGATAGATACTACGTTGGTAAAACGTCCACATTACACGTTTCCCTCAACCCTACACAGGGACCTACCCTTGAAGGGCACCCCTAATTCCGGAAATGGATCTCCTTTACCTTCCACACCAGGGGAGATTCATATCCTTAGTTTAATCCTAAATATAACTCCATCGTTTAATTATATTTGTTTGTGTTTTTACTTAAAATCAGAGCAAATATTTCCATTGCTTCTGGAACGTAATATTTTTAAAAATTGTCATTTGATCTGAACCGTGTTTACATTCCAGTATAGGCATATAAGATTTTATTTCAGGAGGGGCGTAACTCTATTCTTCTTCCAAAGTTTGGCTCAACTCTATTTTCCTTCCAAAATTTAACTCAACTTTATTCTCCTACCAAAATTCAGCTCAACTATATAGTCCTACCAAAATTCAGCTCAACTATATAGTCCTACCAAAATTCAGCTCAACTATATAGTCCTACCAAAATTCAGCTCAACTATATAGTCCTACCAAAATTCAGCTCAACTATATAGTCCTACCAAAATTCAGCTCAACTATATAGTCCTACCAAAATTTGGCTCAACACGATACTTCTAAAATACTTAAAAGTGGTGTTTTTATTTTAGAAAAGTGTTTTTTAGATGAACGATATTAGAAAATTCCATATAATTATAGTAAATAAGTATACAAATTCTTAAATTTTTATAAAATAACAATAATTTTTTAAAACAAAATACATACACTGTAATAACTTCTATCTAAGGTCCTATATGTTACTAAACATTCTACCTTGTTTTCAATATAGCTTACCTTATGATTTTGGTTTACTCTATAATCAAATTTATTATAATACGCACTGTTATAAAACAATCATTTATAACAATGGTTGCACTTTGTGCCCCCACGGACCCCCGTATATACCAGTGGCGTATATAAAAAGAAATTTCAAGTGGTACCCCAACAACCGCGAGCTTTCTGGTGGAACTCCGCCGGGAACGTTTGGATACGATGTCTTAAAAACATACGTTTTATGTATATTATAGATTCCGTTGGAATGATAGCTTAAATATATAAAATAATGGTATATATATATATATATATATATATATATATATATATATATATATATATATAATTTATGGAAGCTCAGCTTATATATGATAATAAATGGTCGTGTATCTATTATTTTACTATTAGAGTTTGAAATTTCATGAGGGGCTCGACCCCCCCCCCCTTATATAGACCCTTGCTATAAACGCCACTGTGGGTTTATATAGGGCAAACTTTAAACCCACTACAATATCAAAGAAAGACAATAATCCTCATGAATAGACTGTATTAGAATGAACCAATTTATGTTACCTGTTCATAATATTTCGGTAATTGTGAGTTCTAGCGGCTCCCTGAGATAGAAACCTTGAAAATTGTTCAAAACCACAAAATAGCCCTTTATTCAATACAATTGTGGTGAATTTAAATGTCACCATTTATAATGTGACAAATTATAATGTAAATTAGGCTTTTCAAGAATTGTAGCTAAACAAATATTTTACCAAGTTCTTGCTAGGTATCGTTACATTTTTTAGCTTGACCATTTATTTGTTTTAACATTTCCTTCAAGGTTTCGGAAAATTAAGCAGTTTTTTTAAAAAATAAGCTCTAAAGTTCTTCAGATTACAGAACTGGAGCTTAAATATAGTATTTATTTTCATTACATAATAATAACTCATTTTAAAAACCTTTAAAACGTACCGAAAACGGGTTAGTTTAACGTTCTAAATATGTATCCTCAGAAAAGACTTATGGCACAGACATTTCTCTACTTGGACACTAAGTGTAATCACATTTATCACACAAAATAATATTATTAAGTTCCAAGCATAATAATTTCGTTGACCGTGCATTTTACAGTTTGTTTTGTTCTGTAACAACCTTTATAACACCTGCAAACTATTTGTTCCCTTCACGGAAATATATAAACACCTAATTCTAATAATATTAACTGCTATAAATGTTTACCCGCACAATGTAAACAATACTGTACATAAAAATTAACTGCAACTAATAAAAACATTAAACTGTTACAAAACTAACCTAAATCTACAACATACCTTAATGTTTCATTGAGTAAACCAAGTAAAAAACAATTAAAACAACACCACTATAATATCACCACTAACTTACAAACTGTCGACCTATAATAAGATTTAGATAAATACAGTGAATTTATTTTAGTTATTTAGGCGACAGACCAGTCGTTTACAGTCTACTCCCCCACTGTGAGTATGAAAGCAGCTGATATACTGGTTCTGAACGTATTCGCGCGCCGCGCTACAGTCGCGTTGAAGAAAGTGACTGACAGTGGTGGGGGACTTTGGCTGGGTGCTTGGATCAAGTGCAAAGCAGAACAGTGCGTGGTGGGGCGTTATCCCTCTGTCCAACAAAGACTCCAATTATTCCCCCTTCCCTCTCCTAACACTCATCCTACGAGAAAACAAAAGGCCAACTTACACTACCCTGATTCACAAGAAAATTACATACTTCTGTTTTAGTGCTCTCTGGTTTATAAAGCAAATACTTGTAAATATAAAACAAAACTAACAACTCTCCCAATACACAATATAAATGCATTTTAAATATTACCATCTTTTTTTTAAAAAAAGCGTTATTTAAGTAATGAAATATCCCAAAATAGTAGACAACATGGTCAAAATTTTGCTGCAAATTTTAAAAAAACAATAATATTGAGCAAAAGTAATATATTTTTCTCTAAAATTTAAAAATCTGACAATAGTTAAAATCTCGCAAAATAATATTTTTATTAAATTTTAAAAATATTGGAAACACTATATTCGATACTTGTTAAACTCTACGTTTTTAAATATCGTTTATTTGGTAGGCAACTTCAAACGCTACCTTGGAGTAGCTCATCGCCTTTAGATCAATGTAACAAGGGAGAATTTGTTTTAGTGGAAATAAAACCATACGCGATCAAGTTGTAACAAATGTAGATGGGCCGAGGTAGACTAGCTGGATCTATAACTAGTGGACAAGACTGTGCCGAAAGGTAAGTCCCTTTTCCCCGGCAGCACAAGAAATGGCATGTCTGTCCTCGCAAAAGGAATTCACTTTACAAGAGGTTTTTCGTCTTGAAAATTAAAATTAATTTTTTCTAATGGATCTTGAAGAGATGCCTTCTCCTGGAAAGAAGAAGAATAAGGAAAGATTAAAGTAGATAGGAGGAAGGGAAAGGTATAATGATCCCTTGGCACTAGTACCAATGGAAAAATTTGCCTTCCTTTAGCTGTAGTAGGTCCACTCTCAATGGGGTTTAGAAAGGTCTCCACCCGTTAACAGATAGACGCTTGGAAGGATCCATTCTCGATGAGGGTTTAGACAGGTCTCCTACCGTAAACAGATAGACGCTTGGAAAGATCCATTCTCGATGGGGGTTTAGACAGGTTTCCTACCGTAAACAGATAGACGCTTGGAAAGATTCATTCTCGATGGTGGTTTAGAAAAGTTTCCACCCGTTAACAGATAGACGGTTGGAAGGATCCATTCTCGATGGGGGTTTAGACAGGTTTCCTACCGTAAACAGATAGACGCTTGGAAAGATTCATTCTCGATGGTGGTTTAGAAAAGTTTCCACCCGTTAACAGATAGACGGTTGGAAGGATCCATTCTCGATGGGGGTTTAGACAGGTTTCCTACCGTAAACAGATAGACGCTTGGAAAGATTCATTCTCGATGGTGGTTTAGAAAAGTTTCCACCCGTTAACAGATAGACGGTTGGAAGGATCCATTCTCGATGAGGGTTTAGACAGGTCTCCTACCGTAAACAGATAGACGCTTGGAAAGATCCATTCTCGATGGGGGTTTAGACAGGTTTCCTACCGTAAACAGATAGACGCTTGGAAAGATTCATTCTCGATGGTGGTTTAGAAAAGTTTCCACCCGTTAACAGATAGACGGTTGGAAGGATCCATTCTCGGAGTAACATTAAGAAAAGGATGAAAAGTCTAATAACTTTATCGCTAATGAGTTGAACTGAGCGAGAGTATATGGTCCAGATCAACAAATAGACTAAAGAGGCTGTCATCCAAGAGGAACGAAGCAGATGGTGACTGTTGGAACTTACTATAAACAAAGCCAGAACAATAAGAGGGAGGTTCAAGAAAGGGTGGGATGATTAAGCAATGTGGTAATAGAGGAAAATAATTTGGCTTTTTGGGAGGATCGCTATAATAGTGTAGACATACGTTGTAGTAGTAAAGTAATTTCTACTACTTTCTGGTTGCCACAGGGACATATTCACCCACTGTGCTACAACAAAGATATTAGATATAAGTGAGACATGAAGTTCTCCAATAATGATTAGAATAACTAATCAAGATTCCCGTAAAAAGAGTCGAATCTACTACGTACACGTAGTAAATTCACTTCACTAAAATATTAAATCGATTTATTCGTTACAAATAACCAAGATATCTGTTAATACGTGCTCGGCGTACAAGTATTGCCTCTAGTGTAACCCGGCCTTTCCTCCTACTACAACACGAAGCACATACCACACTCTCCACAAACCGGTATCGATAAGAACACATTTCTAAAACCATTTCAGGTTTTCGGTCCTCCCTCGAACCCAGACAAAAAACCTTTACAGTTGTCAAGCCTGAAGGCGCCTTCACTGCAAATTAATAGACTCCGTCCTTTATACTACGCCGAGCATAGTAAACAAGTGTTGCGGAGGCAGCAGCTTGTAGTATGGTCATTGTGTAACTTTAACAAGGGTAGGAGTGTTTTAACACTTTTAGGGATGATTCGGGTGTTGGCCATTATGTTCTTGTCATCTTCATGGCTTTAGTCTTCAATACACTACCTGAATAGAATACTTCTTCCCACGTATAACTCTTATTCAGAGAGCTAAAGCAGCAGAAATGTTTGCAACTCTAAGATCTTTGAGTTTTATTTCTCGTGTTCTAGAAATATTGCTCGTTATATGAAGCTGTTATTATAAGGAGTCGATTGTTGTAATATTATTTTTACTTCGGAGCCTCTCAATCCAATCAGCTTCTCTCGAGTATAACTGAAATATATGTGTAAAATGACTGTATTGGCTATAACTATTTTTGTAATGTGTAATATTGTTATAAGAAGAATAATATTGCCTAGGATTGTGAATATAGGTAGGGGCTCGACTCATCTGATAGTAGCATCTAGTGTGCATAGGTAGGGGCTCGACTCATCTGATAGTAGCATCTAGTGTGCATAGGTAGGGGCTCGACTCATCTGATAGTAGCATCTAGTGTGCATAGGTAGGGGCTCGACTCATCTGATAGTAGCATCTAGTGTGCATAGGTAGGGGCTCGACTCATCTGATAGTAGCATCTAGTGTGCATAGGTAGGGGCTCGACTCATCTGATAGTAGCATCTAGTGTGCATAGGTAGGGGCTCGACTCATCTGATAGTAGCATCTAGTGTGCAACGGGGGAAGAGAGGATTCTTCCCGATTCCTTAGAGTTTGACTATTATTATTACTAGGTATACCTCTTAAACCACAAAAATGTTTAATTTATGTCCTGATGTACATTTCGATTGCAAACCAATCATCTTCAGAGAAAATGAGTTAGTCTTGTAGTAACTTCCTCTGAAGATGAATGCTTTGCAATCGAAAAGTAAATCGGGACAAAAATAAAAAGATGTTGGTGTTTAAGAGGTTTTATTTATTTATAATTAAAAATTACACCACAGTTGCTCCAAGTTATTATATTATTATTATTATTTTATTGTAGTTTATGGTGATAAGCTCGTACATTCTATGACTTACAAAGTTTTAAGAAAGCATTGCGAATATAGGTAGGGACATAAAACTTCCTGGTGCAGGATTTAGAAGAGACAGGACATGCATGGCATCGTTCTACTCCTAACGGATGAGCAAGGTAGCTACACGATTTCTACCTTTCTACTCTTACCTCCTGCAAGGTAGAAGAGGATTAGGAATAGAAATATGCTTAAGGTACGGGCATAAAACTTCCTGGTGCAGGATTTAGAAGAGGCATCGTTCTACTCCTAACGGATGAGCAAGGTAGCTACACGATTTCTACCTTTCTACTCTTACCTCCTATGCAAGGTAGAAGAGGATTAGGAATAGAAATATGCTTAAGGTACGGGCATAAAACTTCCTGGTGCAGGATTTAGAAGAGGCATCGTTCTACTCCTAACGGATGAGCAAGGTAGCTACACGATTTCTACCTTTCTACTCTTACCTCCTGCAAGGTAGAAGAGGATTAGGAATAGAAATATGCTTAAGTTACGGGCATAAAACTTCCTGGTGCAGGATTTAGAAGAGGCATCGTTCTACTCCTAACGGATGAGCAAGGTAGCTACACGATTTCTACCTTTCTACTCTTACCTCCTGCAAGGTAGAAGAGGATTAGGAATAGAAATATGCTTAAGTTACGGGCATAAAACTTCCTGGTGCAGGATTTAGAAGAGGCATCGTTCTACTCCTAACGGATGAGCAAGGTAGCTACACGATTTCTACCTTTCTACTCTTACCTCCTGCAAGGTAGAAGAGGATTAGGAATAGAAATATGCTTAAGGTGCGGACATAAAACTTCCTGGTGCAGGATTTAGAAGAGGCATCGTTCTACTCCTAACGGATGAGCAAGGTAGCTACACGATTTCTACCTTTCTACTCTTACCTCCTGCAAGGTAGAAGAGGATTAGGAATAGAAATATGCTTAAGGTACGGGCATAAAACTTCCTGGTGCAGGATTTAGAAGAGGCATCGTTCTACTCCTAACGGATGAGCAAGGTAGCTACACGATTTCTACCTTTCTACTCTTACCTCCTATGCAAGGTAGAAGAGGATTAGGAATAGAAATATGCTTAAGGTACGAGCATAAAACCCTTCTCTCTGGACATAGGGAGGCATATGCTAACACGGAGTGGCCAGCTCTCTGTGTGTACCAAGTAGGGAAAGGTTTGAAGTAAGCACCAATAGAACAGATGAAGTAAGGTGGCGTCAGGAGTACGCGAAGATGCTGGCTGGCTTGGGTAGGTCATGAATACGTGTCTATCCGCTACCCAACATACTAAGGGAAGATAATACATTCTGTGTGGTGTGCGCGTGCGCGTGCTAGCTATATACGTTATGTTGTTACACTTGGGTACTGAGAGGGCAAACACTCTCGACATAGTCACGATAGGAACATTAATTGGCAAGGAGAGACTAAAATGACTCATATGGCATCACCTAACACGGATTGTAACTTCCTTACAGACCACAGATTTCGCCAGTATATGTAAGTCGCTCTATATACGTTATGTTGTTACACTTGGGTACTGAGAGAGCAAACACTCTCGACGTAGTCACGATAGGAACATTAATTGGCAAGGAGAGACTAAAATGACTCATATGGCATCACCTAACACGGATTGTAACTTCCTTGAAGACCACAGATTTCGCCAGTATATGTAAGTCGCTCTATATACGTTATGTTGTTACACTTGGGTACTGAGAGGGCAAACACTCTCAACGTAGTCACGATGGGACCATTAATTGGCAAGGAGAGACTAAAATGACTCATATGACATCACCTAACACGGATTGTAACTTCCTTAAAGACCACAGATTTCGCCAGTATATGTAAGTCGCTCTATATACGTTATGTTGTTACACTTGGGTACTGAGAGGGCAAACACTCTCGACGTAGTCACGATAGGAACATTAATTGGCAAGGAGAGACTAAAATGACTCATATGACATCACCTAACACGGATTGTAACTTCCTTAAAGACCACAGATTTCGCCAGTATATGTAAGTCGCTCTATATACGTTATGTTGTTACACTTGGGTACTGAGAGGGCAAACACTCTCGACGTAGTCACGATAGGAACATTAATTGGCAAGGAGAGACTAAAATGACTCATATGACATCACCTAACACGGATTGTAACTTCCTTAAAGACCACAGATTTCGCCAGTATATGTAAGTCGCTCTATATACGTTATGTTGTTACACTTGGGTACTGAGAGGGCAAACACTCTCGACGTAGTCACGATAGGAACATTAATTGGCAAGGAGAGACTAAAATGACTCATATGACATCACCTAACACGGATTGTAACTTCCTTAAAGACCACAGATTTCGCCAGTATATGTAAGTCGCTCTATATACGTTATGTTGTTACACTTGGGTACTGAGAGGGCAAACACTCTCGACGTAGTCACGATAGGAACATTAATTGGCAAGGAGAGACTAAAATGACTCATATGACATCACCTAACACGGATTGTAACTTCCTTAAAGACCACAGATTTCGCCAGTATATGTAAGTCGCTCTATATACGTTATGTTGTTACACTTGGGTACTGAGAGGGCAAACACTCTCGACGTAGTCACGATAGGAACATTAATTGGCAAGGAGAGACTAAAATGACTCATATGACATCACCTAACACGGATTGTAACTTCCTTGAAGACCACAGATTTCGCCAGTATATGTAAGTCGCTCTATATACGTTATGTTGTTACACTTGGGTACTGAGAGGGCAAACACTCTCAACGTAGTCACGATGGGAACATTAATTGGCAAGGAGAGACTAAAATGACTCATATGACATCACCTAACACGGATTGTAACTTCCTTGAAGACCACAGATTTCGCCAGTATATGTAAGTCGCTCTATATACGTTATGTTGTTACACTTGGGTACTGAGAGGGCAAACACTCTCGACGTAGTCACGATAGGAACATTAATTGGCAAGGAGAGACTAAAATGACTCATATGACATCACCTAACACGGATTGTAACTTCCTTGAAGACCACAGATTTCGCCAGTATATGTAAGTCGCTCTATATACGTTATGTTGTTACACTTGGGTACTGAGAGGGCAAACACTCTCAACGTAGTCACGATGGGAACATTAATTGGCAAGGAGAGACTAAAATGACTCATATGACATCACCTAACACGGATTGTAACTTCCTTGAAGACCACAGATTTCGCCAGTATATGTAAGTCGCTCTATATACGTTATGTTGTTACACTTGGGTACTGAGAGGGCAAACACTCTCGACGTAGTCACGATAGGAACATTAATTGGCAAGGAGAGACTAAAATGACTCATATGACATCACCTAACACGGACTGTAACTTCCTTAAAGACCACAGATTTCGCCAGTATATGTAAGTCGCTCTATATACGTTATGTTGTTACACTTGGGTACTGAGAGGGCAAACACTCTCGACGTAGTCACGATAGGAACATTAATTGGCAAGGAGAGACTAAAATGACTCATATGACATCACCTAACACGGATTGTAACTTCCTTGAAGACCACAGATTTCGCCAGTATATGTAAGTCGCTCTATATACGTTATGTTGTTACACTTGGGTACTGAGAGGGCAAACACTCTCACAGTAGTCACGATAGGAACATTAATTGGCAAGGAGAGACTAAAATGACTCATATGACATCACCTAACACGGATTGTAACTTCCTTAAAGACCACAGATTTTGCCAGTATATGTAAGTCGCTCTATATACGTTATGTTGTTACACTTGGGTACTGAGAGGGCAAACACTCTCGACGTAGTCACGATAGGAACATTAATTGGCAAGGAGAGACTAAAATGACTCATATGACATCACCTAACACGGATTGTAACTTCCTTAAAGACCACAGATTTCGCCAGTATATGTAAGTCGCTCTATATACGTTATGTTGTTACACTTGGGTACTGAGAGGGCAAACACTCTCGACGTAGTCACGATAGGAACATTAATTGGCAAGGAGAGACTAAAATGACTCATATGGCTTCACCTAACACGGATTGTAACTTCCTTAAAGACCACAGATTTCGCCAGTATATGTAAGTCGCTCTATATACGTTATGTTGTTACACTTGGGTACTGAGAGGGCAAACACTCTCGACGTAGTCACGATAGCAACATTAATTGGCAAGGAGAGACTAAAATGACTCATATGGCATCACCTAACACGGATTGTAACTTCCTTAAAGACCACAGATTTCGCCAGTATATGTAAGTCGCTCTATATACGTTATGTTGTTACACTTGGGTACTGAGAGGGCAAACACTCTCGACGTAGTCACGATAGGAACATTAATTGGCAAGGAGAGACTAAAATGACTCATATGACATCACCCAACACGGATTGTAACTTCCTTAAAGACCACAGATTTCGCCAGTATATGTAAGTCGCTCTATATACGTTATGTTGTTACACTTGGGTACTGAGAGGGCAAACACTCTCGACGTAGTCACGATAGGAACATTAATTGGCAAGGAGAGACTAAAATGACTCATATGGCATCACCTAACACGGATTGTAACTTCCTTAAAGACCACAGATTTCGCCAGTATATGTAAGTCGCTCTATATACGTTATGTTGTTACACTTGGGTACTGAGAGGGCAAACACTCTCGACGTAGTCACGATAGCAACATTAATTGGCAAGGAGAGACTAAAATGACTCATATGGCATCACCTAACACGGATTGTAACTTCCTTAAAGACCACAGATTTCGCCAGTATATGTAAGTCGCTCTATATACGTTATGTTGTTACACTTGGGTACTGAGAGGGCAAACACTCTCGACGTAGTCACGATAGAAACATTAATTGGCAAGGAGAGACTAAAATGACTCATATGGCATCACCTAACACGGATTGTAACTTCCTTAAAGACCACAGATTTCGCCAGTATATGTAAGTCGCTCTATATACGTTATGTTGTTACACTTGGGTACTGAGAGGGCAAACACTCTCGACGTAGTCACGATAGGAACATTAATTGGCAAGGAGAGACTAAAATGACTCATATGACATCACCTAACACGGATTGTAACTTCCTTACAGACCACAGATTTCGCCAGTATATGTAAGTCGCTCTATATACGTTACGTTGTTACACTTGGGTACTGAGAGGGCAAACACTCTCAACGTAGTCACGATGGGAACATTAATTGGCAAGGAGAGACTAAAATGACTCATATGACATCACCTAACACGGATTGTAACTTCCTTAAAGACCACAGATTTCGCCAATATATGTAAGTCGCTCTATATACGTTATGTTGTTACACTTGGGTACTGAGAGGGCAAAACACTCTCAACGTAGTCACGATAGCAACATTAATTGGCAAGGAGAGACTAAAATGACTCATATGACATCACCCAACACGGATTGTAACTTCCTTAAAGACCACAGATTTCGCCAGTTTATGTAAGTCGCTCTATATACGTTATGTTGTTACACTTGGGTACTGAGAGGGCAAACACTCTCAACGTAGTCACGATAGCAACATTAATTGGCAAGGAGAGACTAAAATGACTCATATGACATCACCTAACACGGATTGTAACTTCCTTAAAGACCACAGATTTCGCCAGTATATGTAAGTCGCTCTATATACGTTATGTTGTTACACTTGGGTACTGAGAGGGCAAACACTCTCAACGTAGTCACGATAGCAACATTAATTGGCAAGGAGAGACTAAAATGACTCATATGACATCACCTAACACGGACTGTAACTTCCTTAAAGACCACAGATTTCGCCAGTATATGTAAGTCGCTCTATATACGTTATGTTGTTACACTTGGGTACTGAGAGAGCAAACACTCTCAACGTAGTCACGATAGCAACATTAATTGGCAAGGAGAGACTAAAATGACTCATATGACATCACCCAACACGGATTGTAACTTCCTTAAAGACCACAGATTTCGCCAGTATATGTAAGTCGCTCTATATACGTTATGTTGTTACACTTGGGTACTGAGAGGGCAAACACTCTCAACGTAGTCACGATAGCAACATTAATTGGCAAGAAGAGACTAAAATGACTCATATGACATCACCCAACACGGATTGTAACTTCCTTAAAGACCACAGATTTCGCCAGTATATGTAAGTCGCTCTATATACGTTATGTTGTTACACTTGGGTACTGAGAGGGCAAACACTCTCAACGTAGTCACGATAGCAACATTAATTGGCAAGGAGAGACTAAAATGACTCATATGACATCACCCAACACGGATTGTAACTTCCTTAAAGACCACAGATTTCGCCAGTATATGTAAGTCGCTCTATATACGTTATGTTGTTACACTTGGGTACTGAGAGGGCAAACACTCTCGACGTAGTCACTATAGGAACATGAATTGGCAAGGAGAGACTAAAATGACTCATATGACATCACCTAACACGGATTGTAACTTCCTTAAAGACCACAGATTTCGCCAGTATATGTAAGTCGCTCTATATACGTTATGTTGTTACACTTGGGTACTGAGAGGGCAAACACTCTCGACGTAGTCACTATAGGAACATTAATTGGCAAGGAGAGACTAAAATGACTCATATGACATCACCTAACACGGACTGTAACTTCCTTAAAAACCACAGATTTCGCCAGTATATGTAAGTCGCTCTATATACGTTATGTTGTTACACTTGGGTACTGAGAGGGCAAACACTCTCGACGTAGTCACTATAGGAACATTAATTGGCAAGGAGAGACTAAAATGACTCATATGACATCACCTAACACGGACTGTAACTTCCTTACAGACCACAGATTTCGCCAGTATATGTAAGTCGCTCTATATACGTTATGTTGTTACACTTGGGTACTGAGAGGGCAAACACTCTCGACGTAGTCACGATAGGAACATTAATTGGCAAGGAGAGACTAAAATGACTCATATGACATCACCTAACACGGACTGTAACTTCCTTAAAAACCACAGATTTCGCCAGTATATGTAAGTCGCTCTATATACGTTATGTTGTTACACTTGGGTACTGAGAGGGCAAACACTCTCGACGTAGTCACGATAGGAACATTAATTGGCAAGGAGAGACTAAAATGACTCATATGACATCACCTAACACGGATTGTAACTTCCTTAAAGACCACAGATTTCGCCAGTATATGTAAGTCGCTCTATATACGTTATGTTGTTACACTTGGGTACTGAGAGGGCAAACACTCTCGACGTAGTCACAATAGGAACATTAATTGGCAAGGAGAGACTAAAATGACTCATATGACATCACCTAACACGGATTGTAACTTCCTTAAAGACCACAGATTTCGCCAATATATGTAAGTCGCTCTATATACGTTATGTTGTTACACTTGGGTACTGAGAGGGCAAACACTCTCGACGTAGTCACGATAGGAACATTAATTGGCAAGGAGAGACTAAAATGACTCATATGACATCACCTAACACGGATTGTAACTTTCTTAAAGACCACAGATTTCGCCAGTATATGTAAGTCGCTCTATATACGTTATGTTGTTACACTTGGGTACTGAGAGGGCAAACACTCTCGACGTAGTCACAATAGGAACATTAATTGGCAAGGAGAGACTAAAATGACTCATATGACATCACCTAACACGGATTGTAACTTTCTTAAAGACCACAGATTTCGCCAGTATATGTAAGTCGCTCTATATACGTTATGTTGTTACACTTGGGTACTGAGAGGGCAAACACTCTCGACGTAGTCACGATAGGAACATTAATTGGCAAGGAGAGACTAAAATGACTCATATGACATCACCTAACACGGATTGTAACTTCCTTAAAGACCACAGATTTCGCCAGTATATGTAAGTCGCTCTATATACGTTATGTTGTTACACTTGGGTACTGAGAGGGCAAACACTCTCGACGTAGTCACGATAGGAACATTAATTGGCAAGGAGAGACTAAAATGACTCATATGACATCACCCAACACGGATTGTAACTTCCTTAAAGACCACAGATTTCGCCAGTATATGTAAGTCGCTCTATATACGTTATGTTGTTACACTTGGGTACTGAGAGGGCAAACACTCTCGACGTAGTCACGATAGGAACATTAATTGGCAAGGAGAGACTAAAATGACTCATATGACATCACCTAACACGGATTGTAACTTCCTTAAAGACCACAGATTTCGCCAGTATATGTAAGTCGCTTTACTGCAAAATTTCTTGCTAGATTTTAAATAACTCTTAAAAAATACGTTTTTAATCCTTCTCAAATTGTTGAATGTTTTTTAACAAAACGCAATCTAACACTTTTATAATACTTATTGTTAATAAATTCCTTTTATTTGTTCACACTCCCCCTATATATATAGTTAGTGATATACTTTAATAAAACATACCTATTCTAGTCGAATACTTTCTACTCTAGTCGAATACTTTCTACTCCAGTCGAATACTTTCTAGCTATATTTTGTTTTAAAAAATGGCCGATATTAAAGGAACAATTAATTGGACGATTTTCTGGAGCGATTACTTCCTAAGAGATTGAAGAAATAAACAGTAAATATTAGTATAGTTCGGAAATGATGTAACATTAGGGCTAAGTACGTTAAACACACTTATGCGACATCTTGCGTACGAAGTATGCACTTTGTGAAGTAGTTGTTGCAGTTTTTATGTATTATCTCCTTTATTGAACTATGCTCGTAAATAAATTTAACTGCACTGTTAAGTACACGAGAGTTTATCGCAGATTGCATTTCATTATTCAATTCTTACTACTGTTAGTTCACATTCTTCCTATAAATATTTATTTACATATCTTCTTCAAATTTTCAATCGTTAATAAAATACTTTTTATTCATCCACTCAAGTTTAAATATATTTTAATTTAACTTGTGGTGGATGATACTTGGTGTTAATACAGTTTTTAAAAAAATATTAATTCATTATTTGAATTTAAATAATTAATTTTAATAATTAATTTCGCTCTCTATTTTACCACTTAATTTTGTGATTCTGTCATATGTATTTATATATTTATATTAATTGTAATTATAAAATAAAAAGTAACACAACTTAATCTTTTTAACCTGAATAGGAATTTACTTTATAATTTTTCTTTACATTACTTGTTTATTGTAAAATCTATGTTTTTATGGTAAGATAAACTGTACATATTTGTATGTAATTTTTTTCTCTGTTTAACAGTTCTAAGGCACGACAGGCGTTCTGTAGGATTTACGTAGCCTAGTATTAGTATTTGCGTCACGTTCAAATATTTACATTTATTTTGTGATATTAGAAATTTTTTACATCTTCAGAAAGTAAACTATACAATTTAAATAATTGTCAAGTTTAAATGAGTATTTTTTTTCTTGTAATTGGCAACTAGAAACGTTTTTGTCAGTGACGGATGACAATTGCAGGTTTTAAAACGCACAAACCAATAATAAAGTAACATCTATTCTCAACCATTCATTAAATATATTTTACCTGTCTGTTAAAGTCTCCAAAGTCTAAGGCGAATTAAGGACTCTAATACGGTGCATAAATAGGTGGGATATAGTTACAAAACTGTTTAATAGTCGGAAACAAAAGAAGCGAACCACCCGTCAGATGTGGGGACTCACATCCGGTCCCCTGTGAAAGAAAAATTGAAACAATCAAGAGCAGAACCAAGGAAGTAAACGTACATATTTGTAAGTAGAAATAGTTTTCGAGTGGTGGTCTCAAGTAGTGTAACAATTAAGGCAATTCCCTGGTTAACTCTAGTGTGTGTAATTAGACTAAAGGATAACTAGGCCAAATGATAAATGAATTCATTTTTTGTGTAGACCTATATTCGAATACATTGTTCTGCCGTTCCTAACATTACAATATTTTCCTTTTGGCGAGTTTCGGAATTACATCATTTTCAAATCTTAAATAAGTTTTTGTAGATAAAAAAGGGCAAAAAAAATTCATTTTCAAGTATTGAAAATTGAGTTATTTCGAAATGCGTCAAAAAAGGAAAATATTGTAATTTTAGAAAATGCAGGATAATATATTCATTAAGTTCACAAATATTCTAAGCACAAGTGAAGATGAGTATAGTAAAAATTACATTTTTTATGGTTAAAATATGTTATACTATTTGCGTTTTAGTGTTAGGATGTAAGCAGAGAATCGATTACGTGAGAACGTTCTGCTCTCTGTTGGTATCAGGTGAAGAAAAACGGCAAAGCAGAGATGGGATGGTAAAGGTAGGCTGAAGAAGTGGCCGACAGTAAGGGAACGTTATGGCCGTGTACATGTCCTTTATCTGCATTAATTACATCAGTGGCGCTTCCTTGAAATTACCACGACTTTACAAAGCATGTCAAGACGACTCTTGCAGCTGGAGACAACCATGGCGTTAAGAACAGTTAATGTCCGATGATGAGATACCTATTGGCAGCGATACTCTCTCAGCCATTGTAAAAGAGATTGCCCGTACTAAATCTGACCCGAGATAATTTATGGATACAACAGTGCCAGACTTCTTTTAGCCTAGAGAGTATAAATAACATTTAATGCTGAAAATTATTCTTAAAGTTGTAATATATATTCTGCCCGTGAGAATAAAAGTCAGGTTAATAAATACGGAGTTGTAAGGGGGAGGAGAAGAATAAATCCGGAGCTAGACTAATCTAGATCTAGCGAAAGAACGTAATTCCCTTTTGGCCCCTCACCGAGATTAAATCATTTCCCCAATACACTTGAGTCAATAACATTGGGAACTGTATTTAGTTATGGAATGAACGTTGGCTATGGATGAAACTCCTGCAGCAGTTGGCGAGGAGCGGGACGGGCAACAGTCAAGGACGCTCCCAAGGTTACGCCGGCACGTCAATGGAACGCGGCGGTGGGGGCGTTGCCATGGAAACCACAACGCCGTGAGCCCCTGCCACGATACGGTTTTAGAGTAAATTACAGGAACTTGTGTTTTTAGTGGAAAACGTTTTGCGCCGGATTTGTTATTGTATATTGATTACGTTCGACGTAAACACGGCTATTGGACGATCCAGTGTGTTTGCATGGATGATCTCGCATATGTAAACATTCAGTGAATTTATATGTCTACAACTTCGATCTAGGAATAAAATGCCACAATAGGGAATTATGCAAATCTGTAACTTATATTGCCAACATGGACAAGGTGTCCATAATGTAATATCAAGATCCAGGATATTACTTGGAATATTTATTTGTTCAATTCCTTCTATTAGTTCACACTCTCCTTATATATATTGTTCAAACATTATTAAAATACTTTTTATTCATCCACTCAAGTAAAATACATTTATTTAAACTTCTAGTGGATGACACTTGATGTTAATGTAGTTTTTTTCAAATATTAATTCATTATAATTCATTCAATATAAATCATAAATTTAATGTTTTAATCTTAGTTTTATATGAGAGAAAGCTTTTCACAAACAGGGCAAGTTAGGCAATATAATAATTTCGCCCCATTTGGCTTAAAATAAATGATAACATATGATTTCATAAAACTGTTGATTTTAAGTTATATTTTATGTAATAGAACAGCTGTTTTAACGCACAGGTTATGTTATTTATATAATGTAATTATGTATTTTTAAAAAGTAATTAAAATAAAATATTTCTTGGTTGACCAAAGTAGGAATTGACTTAACTGATCCCACAGCATCACGTGTGCAGGTAACTATGCTCTCTATCGGTTACATGGTTAAACATTCAAAGCATCCATTTTGTACTCTTACGTCATAAGTCAGACAGTTATGGCCTAAGAAGAATAGAAAAGTATCATGAACGTAGGTAGAGCGGATCTGGCATCACGTATGCAGAGTTTCGTATTTAAAGTAAACCTACTCTCCATCGGGGCGTCTAACCGTTACACTATCTCGTAACAAGAACGACAACGATCGGGTAGAAGAAGGAATCAGGTAGCGCTAATTTAAAAAACAAAATTGGCAATTTGGAAGTAATTGCTGTTTCAAACTGCATTTCAATGATTATGTATACTTTTTTTACAATTCATTACTTCAATTTCTTAGGGTTTATCATGTCGTAGTTTTAGAGTTCATTATAGTCTAATATTCCGTCATTTTATCGGATAGGCTATATCTATATCTCTGGTTTTCGCGCTACTGGAATTAGTCCCTTCAACGCAGACGTTGTGAGTATGCGTTTAGCGAAAGAATCTTGGAGGAAACGTCAACAAACTGCAAAATATTGCCAGTAACATATTTTCTTTCGCATTTGTTTTTGTGTTTGATTATTTCTATAATTAAACCTAATTATGTTTCTGTACCTTATATACGTATATTTTTCTCATTTTTATAACAATTAGATTTATTTCTTAGGCTAATAATATTTCTGTAGCTTTTATACTCGTAGTTTTGTAACAATTCAGTTTATAACACGTGTTATTAAATTAAGAATGTCTGCAAAAATGATGTTTCATTACTTTTCAGCCTTTTTAACTTTCCTACGCTTCGTGGCAATCTCTACTCGAAGCTTAAGAGAGATGGCCACATTGCAATTTTTTTTCAAAATACGATTTAAACCAATGTATTGTTATACGAACCCTACAAACCTTAACATCGTAAATCTATATTAACAATGCGACTAAATAATATTTTTCAAATGAATTATGTTAAAATTAACAACATCATTAAGGTTTAATAAAAGGCTGGACATCTCTCGTCAACTTGTCCTGTTAGAAGAAACTACATAATGATCTCCTGGCAATGGGAATAGAGGAAAATGTCTGCAAGGTTGTTTAACTGTAGCAGACTTTCTTTCTTGACTGGGGTGAAGAGAAGTTCCAATCCGTGACAAGACCACCATTGAAATAGAAATAGGATTCTAGCAATCGTTACGTATAACGCACACTAATCTTAACAGTTTCTATTTCCAATAAAACTATTGAATATTTAAGAACATTATTTTATAGCCCAGGGCTGGACAGTGCCCTGTAATCCGTAGCGACTAGGACAACATCTGATATTCTTTATAATTAAAGAGCTATTTCTTGCTAATATTAAAGGCTAGAAGATATGTTCGTTCTCCGCGACTAAAAGAATCCTGTTAAAGAAAGGTATCAAAGTTTATGGAACGCAATCAAGATGCCCGCTAATTGAGAAACTCTCAGTAATAACATTTATAACTCACTTTCAACGAAACCGATTTAAATAATCATTTATTAAGTTGTTTTATTTTAAAAACAAAACTTACAACTTCAAATATTGCTGTTTTAAATTTAAAATAATTTATACTATAGATTAAACTATAACAAATTAATGTACATTATTTATTAGTGTTCAAAGTAATTCATTATTTTAGGGTTAGTTACAGCTCAAACTGCTTCATAATTTTAGGGTTCATTACAGTTCAAACGGCTTCATAATTTTAGGGTTTATTAGTGTTCAAACGGCTTCATAATTTTAGGGTTTATTAGTGTTCAAAGTAATTCATTATTTTAGGGTTAGTTACAGCTCAAACTGCTTTATAATTTTAGGGTTCATTACAGTTCAAACGGCTTCATAATTTTAGGGTTCATTAGAGTTCAAACGGCTTCATAATTTTAGGGTTTATTAGTGTTCAAAGTAATTCATTATTTTAGGGTTAGTTACAGCTCAAACTGCTTCATAATTTTAGGGTTCATTACAGTTCAAACGGCTTCATAATTTTAGGGTTTATTAGTGTTCAAAGTAATTCATTATTTTAGGGTTAGTTACAGCTCAAACTGCTTCATAATTTTAGGGTTCATTACAGTTCAAACTGCTTCATAATTTTAGGATTTATTAGTGTTCAAACGGCTTCATATTTTTAGGGTTTATTAGTGTTCAAAGTAATTCATTATTTTAGGGTTAGTTACAGTTCCAACTGCTTCATAATTTTAGGGTTCATTAGAGTTCAAACGGCTTCATAATTTTAGGGTTCATTAGAGTTCAAACTGCTTCATAATTTTAGGGTTTATTAGTGTTCAAAGTAATTCATTATTTTAGGGTTAGTTACAGTTCCAACTGCTTCATAATTTTAGGGTTCATTAGAGTTCAAACTGCTTCATAATTTTAGGGTTTATTAGTGTTCAAAGTAATTCATTATTTTAGGGTTAGTTACAGTTCCAACTGCTTCATAATTTTAGGGTTCATTACAGTTCAAACGGCTTCATAATTTTAGGGTTTATTAGTGTTCAAAGTAATTCATTATTTTAGGGTTAGTTACAGTTCCAACTGCTTCATAATTTTGGGGTTAGTTACAGTTCAAACTGCTTCATAATTTTAGGATTCATTAGAGTTCAAACTGCATCATAATTTTAGGGTTTATTAGTGTTCAAAATAATTCATTAATTCAAGAATACCAAAGTTTAAATTAATTCACTATTTTAATGTTAATTAGAGTTCAAACAGCCTAATTATATTACGGATCATTAGAGTTCAAACTGCTTCATTATTTAAGGGTTGATTGGAGTTCATACGGCTTCATTATTTTAGGGTCTATTACAATTCAAACTGCTTCTTAATTTTGTGATTTATTAGTGTTCAAAGTAATTCATTATTATAGGGTTCATTAGAGTCCATACTACTAGATTATTTTATTGTTTATTAGTGTTCAAACGGATTCACTATTTTAGTGTTCATTAGAGCTTAAACTACGTCATTAATTTAGGCTGCATTAGAGTTCAAACAGCCTAGTTATATTACGGATCATTAGAGTCCAAACTACTTCATTATTTAAGGGTTTATTGGAGTTCAAACCGCTTCATAGTTTTGGGGTTTATTAGAGTTTAACTGCTTCTTAATTTTTTGGGTTAGTTAGACTTCAAAATGTTTTATTATTTTGGTTTTATTACAGTTTTGGACACAATGTAAAATTGATTACGAAAGCTATGCGCTTCTGCATCTGGCTGTTTGAAGGAATATGAATGCGGTAATAGTTATAAAGAGACAGAAAGCTTAAGATTTTTCACGACGAGCTATGGTAGCAGCAAAATTTGCACCTACTGTATGTCTCTGTTATAATAGCCTTTTCTGATACAGACAGTAAATCACACGGTATCAACACTTAAGTGACATTGTAAAGTGTATTTTTTATACTAAAACTAAAGTTTAGCCTCTAATAACACTGTCATCTTTTGTATTTGAGATTTAGCTGTCGTAGTTGACGTAGTTAACAATCGATTTTTGTGCTCCACTCGTTTACTGTAACTTGATGCTACCCCGAAGTGGCGATGAATTGTGTGCACGGCTGTAGCACCACTTGACAACAGTGTCACAGATACAAGCGCCACAACGACCACAGATAAGCTTTACAATTTACCTTGCTTGCCAGACATACTCTGGGCTGGCAGTGACGTATGCAACCGTGTGAATAAATAATTAAAAGTGTAAAAATAGTACTCCGATATGTGACAGGCACATAGCATCACGCTATGGTGACGTCAATCGACGTTGCCACGAGGTCGGCAAACACTTTCTTCACACGCTTCTCTATAAATACAATTTTTCATTTACATTTTTCTACAAGCTATTTTCAAATGCAAACAAAAGCCGTCAACAAATTATAATTGAGTGACAAAAAAGGTTTTAGGCGGGGAACGTATTTCTAGTTCACCTCTACATGGTCCGGTGGTTAACGACCCTGCACACTCGTGCCATGACTGTCTAACATTCCCAGTGACATGAAACTTCCTGTTACTCTCGTCATCTTATCTGTCAACGTTCTTCCTCTTGGTCGGGATGTAAGGAGGTCAGTAAAATTTGACTATTGCCAGCGAAGAAGAGTAAGGAAAGGAAACAGCAGATCATATACAGGTAAAGCCTTCATGCCGGGGACCATCACGAAATGTTCAGGTTCGAAACCTGAAGTAGACCTACTTTATGTAAGAACCATACCCTTTACCTCCCAATGTACGGAATAGGTTAGAAAAGAAACTTATATAACCTAGGATAGGAGTAAGGAAGAGAACCTTGGCTCTCTCCCTCTCTCTCTCTTTCTCCTTCACTCCTATTCCAAAAAATAGGACCTATATTTGTCATACATAGCCTACAATACTTTCGACATACAAAAAAAGATGTTTCAACACACCTTAAACACACACAACTCATCTAAATATTTATTTCAAACCCTTCACAAACCTACATAACTAGATTTCTGTAAATGCGTCCACTTTTCAGTACGTCATTGGGTTATGGTACGGTATATATAAGTTAAAAACATCCACAAAATAATTTTGATATTTCAGTTCAGTGTAAATTATTCAGTGTATAATTTCTTGTTTATGTGTAAGTTTTTAACCTTTTTGGTTGGTTCTGTTTTGCTATGGAATTATTTAGTCATTTTCCTGTGTTTTGTATGTGCATTTTGATTGTTTTTAATTATTGTTTTAAAGTTTTATATTTGTCTATACTACTTGATGGGTTTATTGTAATAGTTTTTCATATTAATTCTTACGTCATCGCCCGATTGATATTTTCTTCTGAAATAATAGTTTTTAAAAGTTCCGTAAATATTTAAATGGACACTGTAAATGGGTCCGTAAATACTGTAATGCAAAACACTGTAAAAAGGTGGTTAAAATATTCGCCACTGTTTCGCGAATTACCCCCCCCCCCCGCTATTACCCACGAAACATTAAGCGTCCATAAAACGGTATAATTAAGCCGACCCGCTAAATTTTCGAAACAGTCAAACTTCAACTTAAAGGAAAATCATCTTTCGGCAAGCGTCGGCCGAGATAACAGCCTAATGACCAGAGAGCCGGGTTACAGGGCGCTATTCGGCGAACCCTCTCTATAAATTATTTAGGCCTAACTGGCTGGAATTCGTGACTGGAATAATACTTATCCAGACGGCGATGACTCATTGAGGTATGTCGTGCTGGAATGCCACGAGATAATCTCAGAGGCACCAAAACAGAAATGCCTGAACGCGTTCTCTCTTATTCAACGCTCGGGCTTTTATCTCACTCAGGGGCTGTAGGATTTGTCTATGGTAATGCATTATACGTTGCTACGTCATGCACCAAGTGAAAACCTTTGCTTCTGTACTGTGTGTTTGTTAGGGCAATGGACATAGATACAATTACTGTGCTAAAGCAAAAGCAAAGTCCAAAACCGTCTAATGTTTTTCCGAAAATTTAAACTTTAGAGAAGTGGTTGGCCAAAGAAAAAATATATGTTAAAAGTAATACTAAGCATTCAGGTGGGTTGCACCTCAACCCCCCCCCCCCCCCGGCGGCTGGGAGTAAGAAATCCGTGGAAGAAAGGAGACCATGCTGCCTAGTTCGTATTAGGCGAAACCCCGGTGATGAAGAAATCACACCCATTTCTCTTCGGCCCGTTTGAAAGCAAGTCTCCTTCAGAATGCCACATTTCCCCTATTTCCAGTACCAGAAGATCATTCTGTTCCTTCCTCAGTCTTACCAAATTTGATAAACACTTTCATATTTCATACCAGAGGGTGTAACGCCTCAATAGGACACAAATAAAGAGTAGATCTGCTTCAGGTACGCGATCCTAAATATAAAAATCTCACATATATACGTTATGTACGTGTCCATGCGCACGCGCGCGCTCGTGTGTGTGTACACCTGCTTTTGTGAGCAATCAGTTCTTGCAATTCTGTAGGCAAGGGATTAACCGCACAGGTTAATGGTTAAAAAAAGTAAATATTTGCAATTGAAAGAGGTAACGACTGAAGAGATAGATTGAGTTTCAACAACGTTTTATAAAAAATTAACTGTCTGGATTGTTATCCCTCTCAAGTGGGTGAGACTAAGAGACGGGTTGTGGTACGTAGTTAAAAGCATCTACAAAATAATTTTTATATTTCAATTCAGTGTATAATTTCTTGTTTATGTGTAAGTTTTTAACCTTTTTGGTTGGTTCTGCTTTGCTATGTAAGTATTTAGTAATTTTGCTGTGTGTTTTTGTATGTAAATTTTGATTGTTTTAAAGTTTTATATTTGTCTATACTACTTGATGGGTTTATTCTAATAGTTTTTTCTTATTAATTCTTAGGGTGTAAATTTTTATATATTGTATTTGTCTACTAGTTTTCTATTGAGGCAATTTTTAAAAACGTTTTGTAATCTAGTTTCAGGCTTTATAAGGGCGACAAACAGGTTGCCGAAACGTTGCCGTGGTTAGAATTAAATATTTGACACATTTATCAACCGTATTTTTCTTCATAAAAACTTCATACGAGCGCCTAAATACGCATAGATTGCAAAATAAGACAAAAGGTGAATTTTGCAATAACCAAAAATTATAGTTTCGTTGTAAAACCAAAAAAGGTGTAGAAAACAGAAATAGTGTAGAGAATGTATCTACACTATTACAGAGAACGTTCTCTATTACGGAGAAGATAGAGGTTTGGGGGATAATACAGATATACTGCGATACAAGAACAATGAGTTTATATAAAATACCCTGTAAAATGTTTGACTAATACAGACCCGTGGAGAAGGTTATAAAGTAGGGTAAGTAGAAAAACCCCCGAGAGACTGGTATCCGATCAGACCTACTCTCTATCGGATGCAAATGGAGGGTTCTACAAGTTATTCCCAACTCCATGTAAAAAGCAGATTGGAATGGGGAGGTCGAATTAAGGTAAAGCATGTATGGGAGCTTGTGTCTCCCAATCCTACAAGCGTTACTAACCCGATCATAGAGGATTGAACACAACAAACAGCTCAATACACTGCCAGAAAGGATGCCCTTACGAGCGTGGGTTGTCCTGTCACATGACAGAGTAGATGCGTCATGGCTACGAGACACAGTGAGTCAGGGCTGGGCCAACTCCTCGTACACACAAAGTGTGCAACACAGGCTGACTCACCGAGTTATGTGGTACAGCCCAAGTGGACTATCGCTCTGGCTACCGGAAGTGCTTCGTCAGCGTTTTATTTTTGCATTGATATAGAGAACCCTGTAAATGCCCGGAAGTAAATAAAATAAAGTTTTAAATTAATAGAGCCAGAGTTTTGACTTTATAAACTCGGCAAATCCTCGGATACACGGTAAATGTTACCTAAGCTAACCGTGTAGCGTGTTCTATAACGTTCCTGAGGAATAAGCAACAGAATTGATATATATATATATATATATATATATATATATATATATATATATATATGAAGTTAATATATTACTATTGTAAGTAATTTTATCCACCATTAAGTGCCTTGAGTGATGAGGCACCTTTCGGTCAATTGACCATTGTCGAATCACTGATTGTTCTCTGCTGTGGATGCTACGTCCGTGAAGCCGGTGTTTGTTGAAGTTACGCGCACTATTTCTTGATCTGTGTGTATGATATTTCTATATAGTATGTCTTCTGTATATGTTGTTTGTAGATTCATTAAATTGTTGTGTATGTTTTTATAAATGTGGTATTTTTCTAGTGAGTTTAGTTCTATTGTTTGTTATTTATTTCAAGTATGGTTAGGTTATTTTCGTAATTTGTTATTTCGTGTTTATGGGATAACGTTAAATATCAAGAATATATATATATATATATATATATATATATATATATATATATATATATATATATAAAGAGAGAGTGAGAGAGAGCGAGAGAGAGCGAGAGAGAGAGAACAAAGGCAGTTCCTCTGGCAACAAGAAAAGCGCGATTGACTCTAAGCAGGGACGTATCCATGAAATGCACCTCATCCTTTACCCGAGATCATATAGTGTATAGAATCCAACTAGTTGCCCTCTTAAATGTCCAAGTAGACATCTACTAGAGAAGTTACTGTAAAAGCGCTAATATTAGCAATATTAAGATTTTCCACTAAAATTCCACTAACATTTACCTAAAATGGTAGAAATACTTTCTGCAATTATCGATCAGTACAATTTTGCGTTATGATACACTCGGTAAATCTAAGGTTTTACCACCACACACAAGGTAAATGTTACATAACCCTACCTAACCAGATTCTCGCGTCGCTAGTAAGAAAATTATTAGGAAGTACCTACTATGTTATTCCTAAGACAAAATTTACCAACCATTATTGGTAAAACCTACCATTTCCCAAACTCTATCTGTAAAGGTACTAAATAGTAAGATTTACCAATATACGAGCATTTACAGTTACATATATAATACAAATACATAAATATATCTACTTACAGTTTATGCCGGAGACTGAAGATAACTACTCGTACACCGAAACACCTGTAATAATAATAATAATAATTAATATTACTGACAATCAAGAAAAACATATTGCAGTCTATAACTTGCCAAGGTGACGTAATTAAAAATTAATGTTTAATTTTCTGAGTTAATTCATGATTAATAGGAAGGTTTCGGCATTGCCTCTGAGGAGTACATTGTTTGCAAGCAAGAACTTTGAGTTTGTCCGATCGAAACGTTTCTACTGTTTCCCCCGTACCAACAGTTTATTACGTTATGATTACAGCCCTCTGCAACCACCGCAGACGTGAGCTGGCACCGCGGGTAGTTCGGGCTGGAACTATCGAGGAAAACACCGGATCTTAATCTAGCGTCTTGTCTTGGCCACAACGCATAAAACTCCCTATGTCGAGGAGCTCGGAATTCCTAACCACGAGATACACATCTGGCATTCCTAAATACACCTTAATTAATTGAAACGGACACCGTGTAAACGATATAAGTTTTTACTGCATACCACACTCCTCTTTGTATGCTACTTGAGTGCCTGCCCATAACAATAAGTTAACCAACAGACACGTATGTTATACACTATTCACGTCTAGTTACTACACACATATGTACTCGTTTTAAGAACACAACAGACAGCCGTAGTGTAACTACAAATAATTTTATTCACAAAACAGGTCATGTAATAAAAAATTGTTTAAAGCCAATTCGTACTTGGGTCAGCAAATAAAATTTTTATTATAGTTAATTTTCAATAAATAAATACAAATAATCTAAATAAAGTGACATAACCTATACGTTAAAACAGCTGTTTTACCTTATAACCTATTACATAAAATCAGCTGTGTCATCAAATCATGTTATCACTGATTTGAAACCAAATGACACGAAATACCTAAATTGCCTACGTTGCCCCTTCTGTGTAAAGTTTTTCTCCCGTATAAAACTAAATTTAATTCATTATTTAATTTAATTATTGAATTAATGTTTGAAAAAACTGTATTCACATTAATTGTCATTCACTACAAGTTTAAAAAATATATTTGAAGTTGAGTGGACGAATAAAACGTATTTTATCAACGATTGAAAATTTGAACAAGGTATCTTTTAAAGATATCTATATAAAGAGAGTGTAAGCTAATAGTAGGAATTGAAAAATGTATTCCCAATTGTTATTCTACCTTTTGATAAAAACGAATGCTAGTGACATGTGATTAACTGAATTTATATTTAAATTAAATTGTAAACAGTATTTGATTATAGTTGCGTTTTAATTTCAAATTATTGAACGAAATTAACATAAGTTTATTTGTACACGAACTCGATTATTAGATTTTTAAAGGCGAACGTCTGTATAAAAGTATTACGTAGCTCTGATGTTTTAAAGAGTTCCTTTTCAGTTGACTTGTAATGTCAGATCACTCATCCGCTCCTCTCGGATAACGCATAGGTTATGTTTGTATATTACTAAGTGACTCTCCAGCGTTAGAGCAATATTACGATGCACTTGCCCAGATATCCAGTCCATAGATAGCGATGTTTGCATTCTAGAAACTGATACAATATCGGCTATATTTGTAACAGGAAATGTGTTGTGATTTTTCTGACTGCTACGATTAGTAAAGGAAACAAATAGTGTAAACTGTTCCAATGCAGTCGGCAGTGGTTTTCTGTGGCGACATTTCCGTGTGATAACACTTCCGCTGGCACAGGCTTCGTCAGTAGTCTATTCAGTATCACGGAATGATGGGTCACGCGAAATTTCTACTTCTTATTACAGAATGTCTTGTTTAAGATGCACTCTTTGTTAATGTATATATCTATCTTGTAATAGCTCGCTTAATGTAATAACAAATGACTGATTGCCCTAATCAAATAACAGAGGTAAAATAATATAGTTATTGAAAGTACAGTTTTGTTTATCTCACGTTTCGGAGCTTGTGTTTCCATCATCAAGAAATGATTAGCTCATTTGTTGAGGAGAAGCACTTTTCAAGTGAGCAGAGGTCGATGGACACGTGTACACTGTATCTTCGTCGTACCCGCTACTATCTCGTATGGAGACAGTCAGACAGACAGAGTTACGAATGGGTAGGTAGAGCATGAAACATCCATGCCTCGTCACAGTTCTCTGATTTAGTGCCAGGTGTCTCTAGTGATGCATTAACCGTCCTCCAAACTGTCCTCAAGTGCAGAATGATAACTGCCAGCTCCAGTATCTCTTTACTAAGTCCAAGTCTCCATTCTGAGAGTCCAGCCTAAGGGTAAGTCTAACCGAGGGTGGCAAAAGGTATGGTTACACTACTTATTAAGGACCAATCGGGGGTGGGGGTATTCTGACAATAAGGAAGACCCGTATGCTTGGAAGTTTCTATTTAGGAGGTTGCGGAAGAGCGGACGAAACCTTCGTTAGTCGTTTTTGACTCATGTCCCAGAGGTGGGCAGGGTGACTAGTCTAGGCCCTTAATCACTTACATACTGGTACCTCATGTCGTAACACAAGTCGCCTGGGTTGAGGTTGGATTCGTGGGGGCAGAGGATTCAGCCGGCGGAGAACCGTCACGAGCTAGGTGTGCCGCTGCTCTATAGAAGTCGGTACCTTTCCTGCCAAACGTATGTCGCCGGCTAGGCTCAGTTTGTATCTCTTATTTAAAGTTAACATAATTGCCAATTATAATTAATGCCTAGCCTTCCATCATAGGTCAGTCAAACTGTCATTGAGTGAGACTTGTTTGCTCTGTTATTCTTGAACAAGGGCCAGTAATAACAAACACAAGGAGAAATATATTCACAACAGGTCCGGCTCCCCCAATCAGACGCGCGGGCAATATCCATTGACCACGTACACTTTAAATGAAATATAAATTGTACCTCTGAAGCAAATATAATAGTTATTCTACAAGAATATCAGAAATGAACACACAATGATTGTATATTACCAGTATTTAGGTTTCACAAACTTATTGTTTCCTACACATGGTCTTGGTTGTCTAACGGGGAGCTACTATTTGCTACTCACTTAGTCGAGATCAGGTAAAAGCATGACGACAATGTAATACATTTCCTTGTTAACAAGACGTGTGGTAGGAACTCTTATTGTTAGCAAGTCGTGCTGTACTACCACTTATTGCTGTAAAGACCTAGGTAAGGATTTTTATTGTTAGCACGATATGTGTAGGCCCTCTTATAGTTAGCAAGCCCTATGATGGGATCCCTCATTGTTAGAAGATGCGTGGTAGGGTCTCTCATTGTTAACAAGATGTTTCGTAGGATCTCTCATTGTTAGGGGATGTGTGACTGGGCCTCTTATTGTTAACAAGACGTGTCATCGAACCTTCAATTATTAAAAAGGCGTATGGTAAGCCTTCTTATTATTAACAACACGTGTGGTAGGGTCTCTTATTGTTAACAAGATGTGTTACGACCTCTCACTGTTTGCAGGACGTGTGGTATGGCGTCTTATTTTTAGTAGGAAAAGACCTTGTTAGTAACTAAAGACGGAATATATGGATTCCCTGAACAGGGTTGTATTCAGCGGAGGGGCAAGGGGGCTACAACTCCTCTGATATTTCGAAACGAAACTAAACTTTTAAAAGACTTTTTGTAAAAGACTTACAAAGCAATTAGGTGGGTCAAATTTACAGACTTTGTACTTTTGACAACAAAATATATAAGTGCGAAGAAGAGGTTAAACATGTCCAAAAACAGAAACATTTTGTGTGAATTGAAGCTCCATTTTTAAATTTTAATTATACTTTTAAAATATCATCATCAGAGAAAAGGTTGAAAACATATTTATCTTGAATTCAGGCTTATTATTTTCTAATTTCTAGCTTTAAAAGGAAGATCTCGCCCTTGAAGTTACGGATACACCTTTGTCTAGATCCGAGCTGTCCAACTTACAAAGGTGGAGGGGGGCGAAAATCAACCTTTAGCTAGCCGCAGGCCACACCAATGTGCGATGCAAGGTCCGAGAAATCTATTTACCAAGGGATATGGAATTAAAATTACTGCCGGGGGGGGGGACTTTTTAATATTAGATGCAAAATGGTGAATTTTGAGGGAGTTGGCTTTAACTGACTGATACACAGATCCAATTTTGTATAACTTTATTAAATACCTATTTCTTTTGAAGTTTAAAAATCTATTGGCTGGCCGCACAGAAAATGCCAACGGGCCGCCAGTTGGAGAACCCTGGCCTAGATAATACCTTTTAAAACGATCTGTTGCCTAATTCCTTTCAAGTAGAAGTATAAGAGCCTGATAATAGGATTATGCTGGGCACGTAAAACCTTTGTAATTAAGGATAAAGGGAATGACCTGCCTGTAAGGTTTCCTTTTCGATACGTTTTAACGAATATAACTTTTCCATAAATATGGAAATTAGATAAAACAGAAAGTTTTTTTATTAAAAGATTTTCCATATTAAAGAGTTCTCAAAGCCAGCAAAGTATCGCGTTTCTTTGTTACAAAATAACGTAACAAAATGCGTTACTGCGTTACTCAATGTGGCTTTCATGGAATTCCTCGGCCATTAAACCCGTCCTTCGTTGACCTTCGGTCCGTTTAAATCTCCCGGGACCAGAGATTTACGATGTGAAATAGTGTGATCATTAAAGTTTTCGGATGGTAATTAATGTTTCCATTTGTCACGATTCGCGTTAAACGGGAACAGCCCGAAGTCAGTCGGGAGTCCAAAGAAACAATCTGTAAGATTGCCAAGTTGCGCTGACACAATGACCGGACAGGAGGCGGGGATCGAATCAAAAGGCTAAGAGTTTTAAAAATACGTCAAGGGTCTGCTGGCCATTGTTGGAGAAGGCGCCGGGGCTCTGTGCCAGCGGGAGGTATCCTTGTGACAGGTGCTGCGCCCCGGGGGGAGGGACACCCGGACACCATATTTATTGATACGTTTCTCTATTCACTGATGTGGAAACGCTAAAAAAACCGGACTTTAGATATTGTGAACTCTCCCGTAATACGTCTGGCTTGTAGTGGTAGAAAAGATTCGGACGGTGGGAGGCCAAGACTACCAATCCAAATCAATTGCTCTTCTATTGAAATTCTTACGGTTGTAAATTTGAGTAAAAGTATTTTTTTCTTCTAAATTTCCAAATCCCTTACGAATGGAGCCCTAATTGTCTCAATTATAAAAAAGAAAAGCCTTATTTACTAAGCTAATTTATTTCTTCTAAACAAAGCCCACTTTATTTGGAATTTTGTATCAAGTGTTTCACCAATCATAATAAACATAATTTTATTATTTTTCTAGTTTGTTTTGATAAGCATATTTACTTTGGTTGACTATTTTGGGCATAAAACAGTTTTCCTGTTGAAAAATTCCCAGGAATTGAGTTTATTCAAGACGTACTTCGTGTTCTGTGTTCGTTAAAATAATTAAAGCCTTCCTTTATAGCATTTTGAGGATAATTTAAATCTGATTACATAAAGTATCGGCCTTTGGGGGAGGGGGTGAGCTAGGGCGGCTCCTGAGGGTTTACATAATTATTGCAAATTTCTTCAAAAGATATTTTGAAGGAATTAAAAAATTAAACGAAAATGTACATACAGTAGTGAGTAGGCATGAGAAAAGTTCTGAACTTTTTATTCCTCAGGTAAAACTTTATTTTTTTTAATAACAAAAAATTTGGACCTTGAGTTGATTGTCTTTTTTAAAATTGTTTGACATCTAACAAAATTTATTTATTTATTAGACCCTATTACATCCAGGGATTAGACTAACATCAGAATCCAATGAGAGGAAAACTAATTCGTTGCGAGATTTATGTTTCATTCAAAGTAGTGAAATGTTACAAAATACGAAAAAAATTGTTTATCTTCATCTCGTTCTCTTAATATTTAATAAATTCCTTCTATTGGCTTACACTCTCCTGATATATATCTGGTACAAATTCCTTCTATTAGCTCACACTCTCCTGATATATATCTTGTACAAATTCCTTCTACTAGCTCACATTCTCCTGATATATATCTTGTACAAATTCCTGCTATTAGCTCACACTCTCCTGATATATACCTTGTACAAATTCCTTCTATTGGCTTACACTCTCCTGATATATATCTTGTACAAATTCCTTCTATTGGCTTACACTCTCCTGATATATACCTTGTACAAATTCCTGCTATTAGCTCACACTCTCCTGATATATACCTTGTACAAATTCCTTCTATTGGCTTACACTCTCCTGATATATACCTTGTACAAATTCCTTCTATTAGCTCACACTCTCCTGATATATATCTTGTACAAATTCCTGCTATTAGCTCACACTCTCCTGATATATACCTTGTACAAATTCCTTCTATTGGCTTACACTCTCCTGATATATATCTTGTACAAATTCCTGCTATTAGCTCACACTCTCCTGATATATATCTTGTACAAATTCCTTCTATTAGCTCACACTCTCCTGATATATATCTTGTACAAATTCCTGCTATTAGCTCACACTCTCCTGATATATACCTTGTACAAATTCCTTCTATTGGCTTACACTCTCCTGATATATATCTTGTACAAATTCCTGCTATTAGCTCACACTCTCCTGATATATACCTTGTACAAATTCCTTCTATTGGCTTACACTCTCCTGATATATATCTGGTACAAATTCCTTCTATTAGCTCACACTCTCCTGATATATATCTTGTACAAATTCCTTCTACTAGCTCACATTCTCCTGATATATATCTTGTACAAATTCCTGCTATTAGCTCACACTCTCCTGATATATACCTTGTACAAATTCCTTCTATTAGCTCACACTCTCCTGATATATATCTTGTACAAATTCCTTCTATTAGCTCACACTCTCCTGATATATACCTTGTACAAATTCCTTCTATTAGCTCACACTCTCCTGATATATATCTTGTACAAATTCCTTCTATTAGCTCACACTCTCCTGATATATATCTTGTACAAATTCCTTCTATTAGCTCACACTCTCCTGATATATACCTTGTACAAATTCCTTCTATTAGCTCACACTCTCCTGATATATATCTTGTACAAATTCCTTCTATTAGCTCACACTCTCCTGATATATACCTTGTACAAATTCCTTCTATTAGCTCACACTCTCCTGATATATATCTTGTACAAATTCCTTCTATTAGCTCACACTCTCCTGATATATATCTTGTACAAATTCCTTCTATTAGCTCACACTCTCCTGATATATACCTTGTACAAATTCCTTCTATTAGCTCACACTCTCCTGATATATATCTTGTACAAATTCCTTCTATTAGCTCACACTCTCCTGATATATATCTTGTACAAATTCCTTCTCTTAGCTCACAATCTCCTGATATATATCTTGTACAAATTTCTTCTATTAGCTCACACTCTCCTGATATATATCTTGTACAAATTCCTTCTATTAGCTCACACTCTCCTGATATATATCTTGTACCAATTCCTTCTATTAGCTCACACTCTCCTGATATATATCTTGTACATATTCCTTCTATTACCTCACACTCTCCTGATATATATCTTGTACAAATTCCTTCTATTAGCTCACACTCTCCTGATATATATCTTGTACAAATTCCTTCTATTAGCTCACACTCTCCTGATATATATCTTGTACAAATTCCTTCTATTAGCTCACACTCTCCTGATATATATCTTGTACAAATTCCTTCTATTAGCTCACACTCTCCTGATATATACCTTGTACAAATTCCTTCTCTTAGCTCACACTCTCCTGATATATATCTTGTACAAATTCCTTCTATTAGCTCACACTCTCCTGATATATATCTTGTACAAATTCCTTCTATTAGCTCACACTCTCCTGATATATATCTTGTACAAATTCCTTCTATTAGCTCACACTCTCCTGATATATATCTTGTACAAATTCCTTCTATTAGCTCACAGTCTCCTGATATATACCTTGTACAAATTCCTTCTATTAGCTCACACTCTCCTGATATATATCTTGTACAAATTCCTTCTATTAGCTCACACTCTCCTGATATATATCTTGTACAAATTCCTTCTATTAGCTCACAGTCTCCTGATATATACCTTGTACAAATTCCTTCTATTAGCTCACACTCTCCTGATATATATCTTGTACAAATTCCTTCTATTAGCTCACACTCTCCTGATATATACCTTGTACAAATTCCTTCTATTAGCTCACAGTCTCCTGATATATACCTTGTACAAATTCCTTCTATTAGCTCACACTCTCCTGATATATATCTTGTACAAATTCCTTCTATTAGCTCACACTCTCCTGATATATATCTTGTACGAATTCCTTCTATTAGCTCACACTCCACTGATATATATCTTGTACGAATTCCTTCTATTAGCTCACACTCTCCTGATATATATCTTGTACAAATTCCTTCTATTAGCTCACACTCTCCTGATATATACCTTGTACAAATTCCTTCTATTAGCTCACACTCTCCTGATATATATCTTGTACGAATTCCTTCTATTAGCTCACACTCCCCTGATATATACCTTGTACAAATTCCTTCTATTAGCTCACACTCTCCTGATATATATCTTGTACAAATTCCTTCTATTAGCTCACACTCTCCTGATATATATCTTGTACGAATTCCTTCTATTAGCTCACACTCTCCTGATATATATCTTGTACAAATTCCTTCTATTAGCTCACACTCTCCTGATATATATCTTGTACGAATTCCTTCTATTAGCTCACACTCTCCTGATATATATCTTGTACGAATTCCTTCTATTAGCTCACACTCCCCTGATATATACCTTGTACAAATTCCTTCTATTAGCTCACACTCTCCTGATATATATCTTGTACGAATTCCTTCTATTAGCTCACACTCTCCTGATATATATCTTGTACAAATTCCTTCTATTAGCTCACACTCTCCTGATATATATCTTGTACAAATTCCTTCTATTAGCTCACACTCTCCTGATATATATCTTGTACGAATTCCTTCTATTAGCTCACACTCTCCTGATATATATCTTGTACAAATTCCTTCTATTAGCTCACACTCTCCTGATATATATCTTGTACAAATTTCTTCTATTAGCTCACACTCTCCTGATATATATCTTGTACAAATTCCGTCTATTAGCTCACACTCTCCTGATATACAAATACATATTTATATTAATTGTAATTATAAAACAAGTAATGTAAAACAAATTTTCAACTAAATTCCTACTGAGGTTAACAAAGACAAATTTTATTTTAGCTACCCTAGAACACTATTTATGATATTGTGTGCTAACCATGGCAACAGTTTAACGTTGTACAATGGAAGTTTCGACGACCACCAGATGGGGGAAAAATTCATATATATCTTTGAGAAATATATTTTTGGTATTGGAAAGCTGGTATAGGGCCAAAGCACGCTAGACCTCGAACATGAAGATTTTCAGTTCGAATCCGGCTGTACCATATAAATTTTATAATTTAATTATTTGGAAAAATTGTATTAACATCAATTGTCATCTACTATAGGTTAAAAAAATATGTTTGAACTTGATTGGATAGAATAAAAACGTATTTTATTACCGATTGAAAATTTGTATAAGATATATATCAAAAGAGTGTAAGTTAAAAGACAGAATTTAATAAAAAGAAACTAAAATACAATTTTTCTTTTTTGATTTAAGCAGGAATTGACTTTTAAAAAAAATATGTTTTTTGTTTTTGATACAAGTGCGTAAGTGTGTTTCTGCCATGGAGCTGAAGAACGCCTACAAACTTGTATCGAACGATATTACTTGTAAAACGAATTCAACAATACAATGTGTGTGCAGTATACGACTTCTACTCACAGAGTCATGTAACCTAATTTACAGTAAGTTTTTAATTATGCTGAACCTATTCCAAGATATTTACTTTACTTTGTGGGAGTTGATGGGTATCCTCTGAAGTAGGCTTGCTCTGTATGGGTTCCTTAGGGAAGTGACAGGACCTTGTAATACTCTGCTCGGTATCGGAGTCATGGATACCAAATGCAGGTAACATCCTCAAGGAATGTTTACGTATAATGTAAGCTCGCCTTAAAAGTTTGCAACATATGAATATATTTTATAAACTTGCAAGTATTTATTTATTGTTTAAATACATTGGTTTTATGTTTGTATGTATGTCAATTCCTACTTGGGTTAGAAAAAATATTTAGTTACGTTTTATTAAATATTTTCAAACAATATAAATAAAGTAAAATAACGTGTGCATTAAAACAGCTGTTCTACCACATAGCCTATAACATATAATCAGCTGTTTTATAAAATCATATGGGATCCCTTATTAATGGGTCGAAATAACTATTAGCATACCTGCCCCTTATATAAATGTATATATATGTGTGTGTGTGTGTGTGTACTGTTTACCAACGAAAAGCTTTGGATATAAATTAATAAATATTCTTGTATTTGAATAATCTATGTTGTTTAATATATATATATATATATATATATATATATATATATATATATATATATATCTTGATATTTTACGTTGTCCATTATTTTTCCGTTGCACTGACTTTATGAAGTTGATATATTACTATTGTAAATACGTTTATCCACCACTAAGTGCAATAATTTTACCTTGTGTGATGAGGCACCTTTCGGTCACTTGACCATTGTCGAATCACTGAATCAACTTCATATATATATATATATATATATATATATATATATATATATATATATATATATATATTTGTGTATGTGTGTGTGTTTGTGTGTGTGTGTGTGTGTGTGTGTGTGTGTGTGTGTGTGTGTGTGTGTGTGTGTGTGAGAGAGAGAGAGAGAGAGTGGTGTGTGTGTGTGTGTGTGTGTTGAAACGGTCAGATTGGCCGTTCAAATTGAGAAATAAATTATTTCAAAAATTTGAATAACAAATTTAATAATTAAATAATAAGGTTTTAATTTATTGTATAATGAAACGTTGTAAAGAGTGAAAAAGTCAGTAAAATCTTGAATAAGTATTATTAAGACGAATTAAAAATTAAAATAAAATAAAATAAAACTGCAATAACTAACTAAATTTGACAAACGGGAGTGCAGTGAACATTTTCTAAGTGCCGAAAAATGCTAATTTAAGAACTAGGCCACGTAGAACTATCACTGACATTTTGAAATGACCAGCAAAATACAAAATGAACAATAGTGAAAACTGAATTTAAAAAACTTAAATAACAAAAAAGTTACAGCCATTTTAAAAAATACACATTTTTCAATATTCCAAAAACTATAACAGAATTATGCAGGTTGAATCGAATATGTTGTCCAACCCGCCCGTACAAGAAAAAAGCACGGAGATAGCGACGAGCTAAGAGCGAGTGGGGAAGGGTTACATAGCCGCAATAAATACAGGAACTTAGGGACCTGTAACGCAGTCTGTAAAAAATTTTAATAAGAGGAGCTAATGGTCGTTTCCGCGCCTAGGACAACCACCATAGGCCAGATGGAACCAAATAGCCACGTTTCTGCCGTCTAATTCCATCCATGGACGAGGGCTTCAGACTCAGCCTCCGGGACTTGAAAATGGATAAGGGCTTCCATCGACTGACCAGGGATGGCAACTTCCGATGTCCAGGGACCTGGAATCCAGACGAGAATCCATCTCGGATGCCTCTAGGACCGGCAGGGAAATCCTTGGCAATTCATTTTCTCTATTATATTAAATGACGTCAAATTTAGTAAGTTAAAAATATTAAATTCATAATTATCAATAAAAATTAAACAATGACTTCACTCTATGTTGAATATTAAATAAATGTTAAGTTCAGTAAAATTAATTTGTATAATAAAAATGCTTAAATAATGAATAATAAATATTAAATTCACAAAGTAGTTTTGGCCATAAGCCAATCATTTTCAGGAAGACCGGAATTATAGAAGTATACAAATTTTAAAATTATTTGTTATGAAATGTAAAATTTACCAATTCAATCTTGAAATCAGAGGATAAAAATTTTTTTATTATTTTAAATTAGGAAATAATTTTTGTTCAAATACGTAAATGTAGTTAATGAATTATATATATATATATATATATATATATATATATATATATATATATATATATATATATATATATATATACATATAGGTTATATATAATGTAGAAATTAAGTATATGAAATATCAGAAAAATTTAAATGATTATTTGTAATTTCAATGAAAACAAAGAAATAGTAAACAGAGAGTCAAATGTATTTTAGTTGAAATTATATTTATTTTTATTTTGAAAACCAGTAATTAAATGTATTATAAAAACTTATGGTATTTAAATTTATCCTGTGTTGAACAACCAATTTTAGTTTTTTCCAACTAATAAATAATTATTATAAAATGAAAGTACAGTTTTAATTAAATTTAATTAATTAATAAATATATAAAATCAGAATGAAAATTTTGTGTGTTCATATTAATAATGTTTCTTTCCAGCTGACTACTTTACTGTAAGTATGAATATAAAAAGACCCAACAAAACATGTTTAACATTTTAGGGGGGTCATACAAACTTTAAGGTAGGAGTCAGCGGGAATTGGCTTGCGTTTAGGCGTGGCATATAACGGGTGGACACAAGACAAAATATAAGAACGTTCGAGGTTGCACGAACACGAGAGCGCAACGGAGATAAGCAGGCGCGAATAAAAATAATAAAAAGTAACAACTCCGTAACACCATTAACGTTACAATATGTAGAACAGAGTAAGGTGGGGGGAAGTTGCAGTGTGTGTGTGTGTGTGTGTGTGTGTGTGTGTGTGTGTGTGTGTGTGTGTGTGTGTGTGCGTGAGTGAGAGTATGAACTATTTAAATAAATAGAAGGAACTGAAAAAGCATCACAGCAGAAGAAGACAAGATAAAGGTGTTACTCGTTGGAACAAACCAGACTTCAGTGAAAAGATACAATGAAATTGCTGCTTTGGGGTAGTAACTACGAGGGAATGAGCACAAAAAACGTATCCATCTAGTATCCTTGACTTCACAACCAGAGAACAGTTTCCACTGAGCATTTAAAATGTAAACTAAAGGTTACTGCGATTGTTTTACAACAGAATGTAACTGGCGAGCCGTGAAGTAAACACACACGCCGCGCAATCGTGAATGGTGTAGGCCGTATTACAAAGAGATGAGTCAACCGTTGCCTATTGTCGGTGTTCACAGTATCGGTGTTTTTACAATTTGGAATCGCCGCCATTGCTTGGAACGGGTAATTTATACGCTGGAGCAATACACAATGCGCTTTTTAAATTATTTATATTGTTGTGCTAAGCAGGTAAGCCGCGTACACGCAATAAAATGTGGCCCTTTGCGTGTGTGCGAGCGCGCGTTGTGTGGCATTGGTGTTAGATGTGAAGCCGATGAAAGAAAGTACAGTACGATAAGTAAACCAAAGAAGTTGAAAGAAAGTACAATGCTATAAGCAAACCAAAGAATTTGAAAGAAAGTACAGTACCATAAATAAACCAAAGAAGTTGAAAGAGAGTACAGTACGATAGATATACCAAAGAAAATGAAGGAAAGTGCAGTTCGATAAATAAACCAAAGAAATTGAAAGAGAGTACAGTACGATAGATATACCAAAGAAAATGAAGGAAAGTGCAGTTCGATAAATAAACCAAAGAAGTTGAAAGAGAGTACAGTACGATAGATATACCAAAGAAAATGAAGGAAAGTGCAGTTCGATAAATAAACCAAAGAAATTGAAAGAAAGTACATACGATAAAAAACCAAAGAAGTTGAAAAAAGTAGAATACTATAAATAACAAATCACATAGCATTGATAATTAATCTTTTAATTAATTAAACCTTCAGGCTATTAGCAGAGTGCTGTTACGAATACCGTTACATACCACAGAACTGGGTCTGTGTAAGAGTTTTGGTGATTGGGTTAAGTCAAACTAAATGTTACAGAGTCTAAAGGGGCAGTGAAATAAAGAATAACTCTTGTAATATTTAACCATCAGGCTATTAGCAGAGTGCTGTTACGAACGCTGTGACATACCACAGAACTAGGTCTGTGTAAGAGTTTTGGTGAGTGGGTTAAGTCAAACTAAATGTTACAGAGTGTAAAGGGGCAGTGAAATAAAGAATAACTCTTGTAATATATAACCATCAGGCTATTAGCAGAGTGCTGTTACGAACGCTGTGACATACCACAGAACTAGGTCTGTGTAAGAGTTTTGGTGATTGGGTTAAGTCAAACTAAATGTTACAGAGTGTAAAGGGGCAGTGAAATAAAGAATAACTCTTGTAATATATAACCTTGAGGCTATTAGCAGAGTGCTGTTACGAACACCGTTACATACCACAGAACTGGGTCTGTGTAAGAGTTTTGGTGAGTGGGTTAAGTCAAACTAAATGTTACAGAGTGTAAAGGGGCAGTGAAATAAAGAATAACTCTTGTAATATATAACCTTGAGGCTATTAGCAGAGTGCTGTTACGAACGCTGTGACATACCACAGAACTGGGTCTGTGTAAGAGTTTTGGTGAGTGGGTTAAGTCAAACTAAATGTTACAGAGTGTAAAGAGGCAGTGAAATAAAGAATAACTCTTGTAATATATAACCATCAGGCTATTAGCAGAGTGCTGTTACGAACGCTGTGACATACCACAGAACTAGGTCTGTGTAAGAGTTTTGGTGAGTGGGTTAAGTCAAACTAAATGTTACAGAGTGTAAAGGGGCAGTGAAATAAAGAATAACTCTTGTAATATATAACCTTCAAGCTATTAGCAGAGTGCTGTTACGAACACTGTGATATACCACAGAACTGGGTCTGTGTAAGAGTTTTGGTGAGTGGGTTAAATCAAACTAAATGTTACAGAGTGTAAAGGGGCAGTGAAATAAAGAATAACTCTTGTAATATATAACCTTGAGGCTATTAGCAGAGTGCTGTTACGAACGCTGTGACATACCACAGAACTGGGTCTGTGTAAGAGTTTTGGTGAGTGGGTTAAGTCAAACTAAATGTTACAGAGTGTAAAGGGGCAGTGAAATAAAGAATAACTCTTGTAATATATAACCTTCAAGCTATTAGCAGAGTGCTGTTACGAACACTGTGATATACCACAGAACTGGGTTTGTGTAAGAGTTTTGGTGAGTGGGTTAAATCAAAATAAATGTTACAGAGTGTAAAGGGGCAGTGAAATAAAGAATAACTCTTGTAATATATAACCTTCAAGCTATTAGCAGAGTGCTGTTACGAACGCTGTGACATACCACAGAACTGGGTCTGTGTAAGAGTTTTGGTGAGTGGGTTAAGTCAAACTAAATGTTACAGAGTATAAGGGGGCAGTGAAATAAAGAATAACTCTTGTAATATATAACCTTGAGGCTATTAGCAGAGTGCTGTTACGAACGCTGTGACATACCACAGAACTGGGTCTGTGTAAGAGTTTTGGTGAGTGGGTTAAGTCAATCTAAATGTTACAGAGTGTAAAGGGGCAGTGAAATGAAGAATAACTCTTGTAATATATAACCTTGAGGCTATTAGCAGAGTGCTGTTACGAACGCTGTGACATACCACAGAACTGGGTCTGTGTAAGAGTTTTGGTGAGTGGGTTAAGTCAATCTAAATGTTACAGAGTGTAAAGGGGCAGTGAAATAAAGAATAACTCTTGTAATATATAACCTTCAGGCTATTAGCAGAGTGCTGTTACGAACACTGTGACATACCACAGAACTGGGTCTGTGTAAGAGTTTTGGTAAGTGGGTTAAGTCAAACTAAATGTTACAGAGTATAAGGGGGCAGTGAAATAAAGAATAACTCTTGTAATATATAACCTCGAGGCTATTAGCAGAGTGCTGTTACGAACGCTGTGACATACCACAGAACTGGGTCTGTGTAAGAGTTTTGGTGAGTGGGTTAAGTCAATCTAAATGTTACAGAGTGTAAAGGGGCAGTGAAATGAAGAATAACTCTTGTAATATATAACCTTGAGGCTATTAGCAGAGTGCTGTTACGAACGCTGTGACATACCACAGAACTGGGTCTGTGTAAGAGTTTTGGTGAGTGGGTTAAGTCAAACTAAATGTTACAGAGTATAAGGGGGCAGTGAAATAAAGAATAACTCTTGTAATATATAACCTTGAGGCTATTAGCAGAGTGCTGTTACGAACGCTGTGACATACCACAGAACTGGGTCTGTGTAAGAGTTTTGGTGAGTGGGTTAAGTCAATCTAAATGTTACAGAGTGTAAAGGGGCAGTGAAATGAAGAATAACTCTTGTAATATATAACCTTGAGGCTATTAGCAGAGTGCTGTTACGAACGCTGTGACATACCACAGAACTGGGTCTGTGTAAGAGTTTTGGTGAGTGGGTTAAGTCAAACTAAATGTTACAGAGTATAAGGGGGCAGTGAAATAAAGAATAACTCTTGTAATATATAACCTTGAGGCTATTAGCAGAGTGCTGTTACGAACGCTGTGACATACCACAGAACTGGGTCTGTGTAAGAGTTTGGTGAGTGGGTTAAGTCAAACTAAATGTTACAGAGTGTAAAGAGGCAGTGAAATAAAGAATAACTCTTGTAATATATAACCTTCAGGCTATTAGCAGAGTGCTGTTACGAACGCTGCGACATACCACAGAACTGGGTCTGTGTAAGAGTTTTGGTTAGTGGGTTAAGTCAAACTAAATGTTACAGAGTGTAAAGGGGCAGTGAAATAAAGAATAACTCTTGTAATATATAACCTTGAGGCTATTAGCAGAGTGCTGTTACGAACACTGTGACATACCACAGAACTGGGTCTGTGTAAGAGTTTTGGTGAGTGGGTTAAGTCAATCTAAATGTTACAGAATGTACAGGGGCAGTGAAATAAAGAATAACTCTTGTAATATATAACCTTGAGGCTATTAGCAGAGTGCTGTTACGAACGCTGTGACATACCACAGAACTGGGTCTGTGTAAGAGTTTTGGTGAGTGGGTTAAGTCAAACTAAATGTTACAGAGTGTAAAGAGGCAGTGAAATAAAGAATAACTCTTGTAATATATAACCTTCAGGCTATTAGCAGAGTGCTGTTACGAACGCTGTGACATACCACAGAACTGGGTCTGTGTAAGAGTTTTGGTGAGTGGGTTAAGTCAATCTAAATGTTACAGAATGTACAGGGGCAGTGAAATAAAGAATAACTCTTGTAATATATAACCTTCAAGCTATTAGCAGAGTGCTGTTACGAACACTGTGATATACCACAGAACTGGGTTTGTGTAAGAGTTTTGGTGAGTGGGTTAAATCAAACTAAATGTTACAGAGTGTAAAGGGGCAGTGAAATAAAGAATAACTCTTGTAATATATAACCTTCAAGCTATTAGCAGAGTGCTGTTACGAACGCTGTGACATACCACAGAACTGGGTCTGTGTAAGAGTTTTGGTGAGTGGGTTAAGTCAAACTAAATGTTACAGAGTATAAGGGGGCAGTGAAATAAAGAATAACTCTTGTAATATATAACCTTGAGGCTATTAGCAGAGTGCTGTTACGAACGCTGTGACATACCACAGAACTGGGTCTGTGTAAGAGTTTTGGTGAGTGGGTTAAGTCTATCTAAATGTTACAGAGTGTAAAGGGGCAGTGAAATGAAGAATAACTCTTGTAATATATAACCTTGAGGCTATTAGCAGAGTGCTGTTACGAACGCTGTGACATACCACAGAACTGGGTCTGTGTAAGAGTTTTGGTGAGTGGGTTAAGTCAATCTAAATGTTACAGAGTGTAAAGGGGCAGTGAAATAAAGAATAACTCTTGTAATATATAACCTTCAGGCTATTAGCAGAGTGCTGTTACGAAAACTGTGACATACCACAGAACTGGGTCTGTGTAAGAGTTTTGGTAAGTGGGTTAAGTCAAACTAAATGTTACAGAGTATAAGGGGGCAGTGAAATAAAGAATAACTCTTGTAATATATAACCTTGAGGCTATTAGCAGAGTGCTGTTACGAACGCTGTGACATACCACAGAACTGGGTCTGTGTAAGAGTTTTGGTGAGTGGGTTAAGTCAATCTAAATGTTACCGAGTGTAAAGGGGCAGTGAAATGAAGAATAACTCTTGTAATATATAACCTTGAGGCTATTAGCAGAGTGCTGTTACGAACGCTGTGACATACCACAGAACTGGGTCTGTGTAAGAGTTTTGGTGAGTGGGTTAAGTCAAACTAAATGTTACAGAGTATAAGGGGGCAGTGAAATAAAGAATAACTCTTGTAATATATAACCTTGAGGCTATTAGCAGAGTGCTGTTACGAACGCTGTGACATACCACAGAACTGGGTCTGTGTAAGAGTTTTGGTGAGTGGGTTAAGTCAATCTAAATGTTACAGAGTGTAAAGGGGCAGTGAAATGAAGAATAACTCTTGCAATATATAACCTTGAGGCTATTAGCAGAGTGCTGTTACGAACGCTGTGACATACCACAGAACTGGGTCTGTGTAAGAGTTTTGGTGAGTGGGTTAAGTCAAACTAAATGTTACAGAGTATAAGGGGGCAGTGAAATAAAGAATAACTCTTGTAATATATAACCTTGAGGCTATTAGCAGAGTGCTGTTACGAACGCTGTGACATACCACAGAACTGGGTCTGTGTAAGAGTTTGGTGAGTGGGTTAAGTCAAACTAAATGTTACAGAGTGTAAAGAGGCAGTGAAATAAAGAATAACTCTTGTAATATATAACCTTCAGGCTATTAGCAGAGTGCTGTTACGAACGCTGCGACATACTACAGAACTGGGTCTGTGTAAGAGTTTTGGTTAGTGGGTTAAGTCAAACTAAATGTTACAGAGTGTAAAGGGGCAGTGAAATAAAGAATAACTCTTGTAATATATAACCTTGAGGCTATTAGCAGAGTGCTGTTACGAACACTGTGACATACCACAGAACTGGGTCTGTGTAAGAGTTTTGGTGAGTGGGTTAAGTCAATCTAAATGTTACAGAATGTACAGGGGCAGTGAAATAAAGAATAACTCTTGTAATATATAACCTTGAGGCTATTAGCAGAGTGCTGTTACGAACGCTGTGACATACCACAGAACTGGGTCTGTGTAAGAGTTTTGGTGAGTGGGTTAAGTCAAACTAAATGTTACAGAGTGTAAAGAGGCAGTGAAATAAAGAATAACTCTTGTAATATATAACCTTCAGGCTATTAGCAGAGTGCTGTTACGAACGCTGTGACATACCACAGAACTGGGTCTGTGTAAGAGTTTTGGTGAGTGGGTTAAGTCAATCTAAATGTTACAGAATGTACAGGGGCAGTGAAATAAAGAATAACTCTTGTAATATATAACCTTCAAGCTATTAGCAGAGTGCTGTTACGAACGCTGTGACATACCACAGAACTGGGTCTGTGTAAGAGTTTTGGTGAGTGGGTTAAGTCAAACTAAATGTTACAGAGTGTAAGGGGGCAGTGAAATAAAGAATAACTCTTGTAATATATAACCTTGAGGCTATTAGCAGAGTGCTGTTACGAACGCTGTGACATACCACAGAACTGGGTCTGTGTAAGAGTTTTGGTGAGTGGGTTAAGTCAAACTAAATGTTACAGAGTGTAAAGGGGCAGTGAAATAAAGAATAACTCTTGTAATATATAACCTTGAGGCTATTAGCAGAGTGCTGTTACGAACGCTGTCACATACCACAGAACTGGGTCTGTGTAAGAGTTTTGGTGAGTGGGTTAAGTCAAACTAAATGTTACAGAGTGTAAAGAGGCAGTGAAATAAAGAATAACTCTTGTAATATATAACCTTCAGGCTATTAGCAGAGTGCTGTTACGAAGGCTGTGACATACCACAGAACTGTTTCTGTGTAAGAGTTTTGGTGAGTGGGTTAAGTCAATCTAAATGTTACAGAATGTACAGGGGCAGTGAAATAAAGAATAACTCTTGTAATATATAACCTTGTGGCTATTAACAGAGTGCTGTTACGAACGCTGTGACATACCACAGAACTGGGTCTGTGTAAGAGTTTGGTGAGTGGGTTAAGTCAAACTAAATGTTACAGAGTGTAAAGAGGCAGCGAAATAAAGAATAACTCTTGTAATATATAACCTTGAGGCTATTAGCAGAGTGCTGTTACGAACGCTGTGACATACCACAGAACTGGGTCTGTGTAAGAGTTTTGGTGAGTGGGTTAAGTCAATCTAAATGTTACAGAATGTACAGGGGCAGTGAAATAAAGAATAACTCTTGTAATATATAACCTTCAAGCTATTAGCAGAGTGCTGTTACGAACGCTGTGACATACCACAGAACTAGGTCTGTGTAAGAGTTTTGGTGATTGGGTTAAGTCAAACTAAATGTTACAGAGTGTAAAGGGGCAGTGAAATAAAGAATAACTCTTGTAATATATAACCTTGAGGCTATTAGCAGAGTGCTGTTACGAACACCGTTACATACCACAGAACTGGGTCTGTGTAAGAGTTTTGGTGAGTGGGTTAAGTCAAACTAAATGTTACAGAGTGTAAAGGGGCAGTGAAATAAAGAATAACTCTTGTAATATATAACCTTGAGGCTATTAGCAGAGTGCTGTTACGAACGCTGTGACATACCACAGAACTGGGTCTGTGTAAGAGTTTTGGTGAGTGGGTTAAGTCAAACTAAATGTTACAGAGTGTAAAGAGGCAGTGAAATAAAGAATAACTCTTGTAATATATAACCATCAGGCTATTAGCAGAGTGCTGTTACGAACGCTGTGACATACCACAGAACTAGGTCTGTGTAAGAGTTTTGGTGAGTGGGTTAAGTCAAACTAAATGTTACAGAGTGTAAAGGGGCAGTGAAATAAAGAATAACTCTTGTAATATATAACCTTCAAGCTATTAGCAGAGTGCTGTTACGAACACTGTGATATACCACAGAACTGGGTCTGTGTAAGAGTTTTGGTGAGTGGGTTAAATCAAACTAAATGTTACAGAGTGTAAAGGGGCAGTGAAATAAAGAATAACTCTTGTAATATATAACCTTGAGGCTATTAGCAGAGTGCTGTTACGAACGCTGTGACATACCACAGAACTGGGTCTGTGTAAGAGTTTTGGTGAGTGGGTTAAGTCAAACTAAATGTTACAGAGTGTAAAGGGGCAGTGAAATAAAGAATAACTCTTGTAATATATAACCTTCAAGCTATTAGCAGAGTGCTGTTACGAACACTGTGATATACCACAGAACTGGGTTTGTGTAAGAGTTTTGGTGAGTGGGTTAAATCAAAATAAATGTTACAGAGTGTAAAGGGGCAGTGAAATAAAGAATAACTCTTGTAATATATAACCTTCAAGCTATTAGCAGAGTGCTGTTACGAACGCTGTGACATACCACAGAACTGGGTCTGTGTAAGAGTTTTGGTGAGTGGGTTAAGTCAAACTAAATGTTACAGAGTATAAGGGGGCAGTGAAATAAAGAATAACTCTTGTAATATATAACCTTGAGGCTATTAGCAGAGTGCTGTTACGAACGCTGTGACATACCACAGAACTGGGTCTGTGTAAGAGTTTTGGTGAGTGGGTTAAGTCAATCTAAATGTTACAGAGTGTAAAGGGGCAGTGAAATGAAGAATAACTCTTGTAATATATAACCTTGAGGCTATTAGCAGAGTGCTGTTACGAACGCTGTGACATACCACAGAACTGGGTCTGTGTAAGAGTTTTGGTGAGTGGGTTAAGTCAATCTAAATGTTACAGAGTGTAAAGGGGCAGTGAAATAAAGAATAACTCTTGTAATATATAACCTTCAGGCTATTAGCAGAGTGCTGTTACGAACACTGTGACATACCACAGAACTGGGTCTGTGTAAGAGTTTTGGTAAGTGGGTTAAGTCAAACTAAATGTTACAGAGTATAAGGGGGCAGTGAAATAAAGAATAACTCTTGTAATATATAACCTCGAGGCTATTAGCAGAGTGCTGTTACGAACGCTGTGACATACCACAGAACTGGGTCTGTGTAAGAGTTTTGGTGAGTGGGTTAAGTCAATCTAAATGTTACAGAGTGTAAAGGGGCAGTGAAATGAAGAATAACTCTTGTAATATATAACCTTGAGGCTATTAGCAGAGTGCTGTTACGAACGCTGTGACATACCACAGAACTGGGTCTGTGTAAGAGTTTTGGTGAGTGGGTTAAGTCAAACTAAATGTTACAGAGTATAAGGGGGCAGTGAAATAAAGAATAACTCTTGTAATATATAACCTTGAGGCTATTAGCAGAGTGCTGTTACGAACGCTGTGACATACCACAGAACTGGGTCTGTGTAAGAGTTTTGGTGAGTGGGTTAAGTCAATCTAAATGTTACAGAGTGTAAAGGGGCAGTGAAATGAAGAATAACTCTTGTAATATATAACCTTGAGGCTATTAGCAGAGTGCTGTTACGAACGCTGTGACATACCACAGAACTGGGTCTGTGTAAGAGTTTTGGTGAGTGGGTTAAGTCAAACTAAATGTTACAGAGTATAAGGGGGCAGTGAAATAAAGAATAACTCTTGTAATATATAACCTTGAGGCTATTAGCAGAGTGCTGTTACGAACGCTGTGACATACCACAGAACTGGGTCTGTGTAAGAGTTTGGTGAGTGGGTTAAGTCAAACTAAATGTTACAGAGTGTAAAGAGGCAGTGAAATAAAGAATAACTCTTGTAATATATAACCTTCAGGCTATTAGCAGAGTGCTGTTACGAACGCTGCGACATACCACAGAACTGGGTCTGTGTAAGAGTTTTGGTTAGTGGGTTAAGTCAAACTAAATGTTACAGAGTGTAAAGGGGCAGTGAAATAAAGAATAACTCTTGTAATATATAACCTTGAGGCTATTAGCAGAGTGCTGTTACGAACACTGTGACATACCACAGAACTGGGTCTGTGTAAGAGTTTTGGTGAGTGGGTTAAGTCAATCTAAATGTTACAGAATGTACAGGGGCAGTGAAATAAAGAATAACTCTTGTAATATATAACCTTGAGGCTATTAGCAGAGTGCTGTTACGAACGCTGTGACATACCACAGAACTGGGTCTGTGTAAGAGTTTTGGTGAGTGGGTTAAGTCAAACTAAATGTTACAGAGTGTAAAGAGGCAGTGAAATAAAGAATAACTCTTGTAATATATAACCTTCAGGCTATTAGCAGAGTGCTGTTACGAACGCTGTGACATACCACAGAACTGGGTCTGTGTAAGAGTTTTGGTGAGTGGGTTAAGTCAATCTAAATGTTACAGAATGTACAGGGGCAGTGAAATAAAGAATAACTCTTGTAATATATAACCTTCAAGCTATTAGCAGAGTGCTGTTACGAACACTGTGATATACCACAGAACTGGGTTTGTGTAAGAGTTTTGGTGAGTGGGTTAAATCAAACTAAATGTTACAGAGTGTAAAGGGGCAGTGAAATAAAGAATAACTCTTGTAATATATAACCTTCAAGCTATTAGCAGAGTGCTGTTACGAACGCTGTGACATACCACAGAACTGGGTCTGTGTAAGAGTTTTGGTGAGTGTGTTAAGTCAAACTAAATGTTACAGAGTATAAGGGGGCAGTGAAATAAAGAATAACTCTTGTAATATATAACCTTGAGGCTATTAGCAGAGTGCTGTTACGAACGCTGTGACATACCACAGAACTGGGTCTGTGTAAGAGTTTTGGTGAGTGGGTTAAGTCTATCTAAATGTTACAGAGTGTAAAGGGGCAGTGAAATGAAGAATAACTCTTGTAATATATAACCTTGAGGCTATTAGCAGAGTGCTGTTACGAACGCTGTGACATACCACAGAACTGGGTCTGTGTAAGAGTTTTGGTGAGTGGGTTAAGTCAATCTAAATGTTACAGAGTGTAAAGGGGCAGTGAAATAAAGAATAACTCTTGTAATATATAACCTTCAGGCTATTAGCAGAGTGCTGTTACGAAAACTGTGACATACCACAGAACTGGGTCTGTGTAAGAGTTTTGGTAAGTGGGTTAAGTCAAACTAAATGTTACAGAGTATAAGGGGGCAGTGAAATAAAGAATAACTCTTGTAATATATAACCTTGAGGCTATTAGCAGAGTGCTGTTACGAACGCTGTGACATACCACAGAACTGGGTCTGTGTAAGAGTTTTGGTGAGTGGGTTAAGTCAATCTAAATGTTACCGAGTGTAAAGGGGCAGTGAAATGAAGAATAACTCTTGTAATATATAACCTTGAGGCTATTAGCAGAGTGCTGTTACGAACGCTGTGACATACCACAGAACTGGGTCTGTGTAAGAGTTTTGGTGAGTGGGTTAAGTCAAACTAAATGTTACAGAGTATAAGGGGGCAGTGAAATAAAGAATAACTCTTGTAATATATAACCTTGAGGCTATTAGCAGAGTGCTGTTACGAACGCTGTGACATACCACAGAACTGGGTCTGTGTAAGAGTTTTGGTGAGTGGGTTAAGTCAATCTAAATGTTACAGAGTGTAAAGGGGCAGTGAAATGAAGAATAACTCTTGCAATATATAACCTTGAGGCTATTAGCAGAGTGCTGTTACGAACGCTGTGACATACCACAGAACTGGGTCTGTGTAAGAGTTTTGGTGAGTGGGTTAAGTCAAACTAAATGTTACAGAGTATAAGGGGGCAGTGAAATAAAGAATAACTCTTGTAATATATAACCTTGAGGCTATTAGCAGAGTGCTGTTACGAACGCTGTGACATACCACAGAACTGGGTCTGTGTAAGAGTTTTGGTGAGTGGGTTAAGTCAATCTAAATGTTACAGAATGTACAGGGGCAGTGAAATAAAGAATAACTCTTGTAATATATAACCTTGAGGCTATTAGCAGAGTGCTGTTACGAACGCTGTGACATACCACAGAACTGGGTCTGTGTAAGAGTTTTGGTGAGTGGGTTAAGTCAAACTAAATGTTACAGAGTGTAAAGAGGCAGTGAAATAAAGAATAACTCTTGTAATATATAACCTTCAGGCTATTAGCAGAGTGCTGTTACGAACGCTGTGACATACCACAGAACTGGGTCTGTGTAAGAGTTTTGGTGAGTGGGTTAAGTCAATCTAAATGTTACAGAATGTACAGGGGCAGTGAAATAAAGAATAACTCTTGTAATATATAACCTTCAAGCTATTAGCAGAGTGCTGTTACGAACACTGTGATATACCACAGAACTGGGTTTGTGTAAGAGTTTTGGTGAGTGGGTTAAATCAAACTAAATGTTACAGAGTGTAAAGGGGCAGTGAAATAAAGAATAACTCTTGTAATATATAACCTTCAAGCTATTAGCAGAGTGCTGTTACGAACGCTGTGACATACCACAGAACTGGGTCTGTGTAAGAGTTTTGGTGAGTGGGTTAAGTCAAACTAAATGTTACAGAGTATAAGGGGGCAGTGAAATAAAGAATAACTCTTGTAATATATAACCTTGAGGCTATTAGCAGAGTGCTGTTACGAACGCTGTGACATACCACAGAACTGGGTCTGTGTAAGAGTTTTGGTGAGTGGGTTAAGTCTATCTAAATGTTACAGAGTGTAAAGGGGCAGTGAAATGAAGAATAACTCTTGTAATATATAACCTTGAGGCTATTAGCAGAGTGCTGTTACGAACGCTGTGACATACCACAGAACTGGGTCTGTGTAAGAGTTTTGGTGAGTGGGTTAAGTCAATCTAAATGTTACAGAGTGTAAAGGGGCAGTGAAATAAAGAATAACTCTTGTAATATATAACCTTCAGGCTATTAGCAGAGTGCTGTTACGAAAACTGTGACATACCACAGAACTGGGTCTGTGTAAGAGTTTTGGTAAGTGGGTTAAGTCAAACTAAATGTTACAGAGTATAAGGGGGCAGTGAAATAAAGAATAACTCTTGTAATATATAACCTTGAGGCTATTAGCAGAGTGCTGTTACGAACGCTGTGACATACCACAGAACTGGGTCTGTGTAAGAGTTTTGGTGAGTGGGTTAAGTCAATCTAAATGTTACCGAGTGTAAAGGGGCAGTGAAATGAAGAATAACTCTTGTAATATATAACCTTGAGGCTATTAGCAGAGTGCTGTTACGAACGCTGTGACATACCACAGAACTGGGTCTGTGTAAGAGTTTTGGTGAGTGGGTTAAGTCAAACTAAATGTTACAGAGTATAAGGGGGCAGTGAAATAAAGAATAACTCTTGTAATATATAACCTTGAGGCTATTAGCAGAGTGCTGTTACGAACGCTGTGACATACCACAGAACTGGGTCTGTGTAAGAGTTTTGGTGAGTGGGTTAAGTCAATCTAAATGTTACAGAGTGTAAAGGGGCAGTGAAATGAAGAATAACTCTTGCAATATATAACCTTGAGGCTATTAGCAGAGTGCTGTTACGAACGCTGTGACATACCACAGAACTGGGTCTGTGTAAGAGTTTTGGTGAGTGGGTTAAGTCAAACTAAATGTTACAGAGTATAAGGGGGCAGTGAAATAAAGAATAACTCTTGTAATATATAACCTTGAGGCTATTAGCAGAGTGCTGTTACGAACGCTGTGACATACCACAGAACTGGGTCTGTGTAAGAGTTTGGTGAGTGGGTTAAGTCAAACTAAATGTTACAGAGTGTAAAGAGGCAGTGAAATAAAGAATAACTCTTGTAATATATAACCTTCAGGCTATTAGCAGAGTGCTGTTACGAACGCTGCGACATACTACAGAACTGGGTCTGTGTAAGAGTTTTGGTTAGTGGGTTAAGTCAAACTAAATGTTACAGAGTGTAAAGGGGCAGTGAAATAAAGAATAACTCTTGTAATATATAACCTTGAGGCTATTAGCAGAGTGCTGTTACGAACACTGTGACATACCACAGAACTGGGTCTGTGTAAGAGTTTTGGTGAGTGGGTTAAGTCAATCTAAATGTTACAGAATGTACAGGGGCAGTGAAATAAAGAATAACTCTTGTAATATATAACCTTGAGGCTATTAGCAGAGTGCTGTTACGAACGCTGTGACATACCACAGAACTGGGTCTGTGTAAGAGTTTTGGTGAGTGGGTTAAGTCAAACTAAATGTTACAGAGTGTAAAGAGGCAGTGAAATAAAGAATAACTCTTGTAATATATAACCTTCAGGCTATTAGCAGAGTGCTGTTACGAACGCTGTGACATACCACAGAACTGGGTCTGTGTAAGAGTTTTGGTGAGTGGGTTAAGTCAATCTAAATGTTACAGAATGTACAGGGGCAGTGAAATAAAGAATAACTCTTGTAATATATAACCTTCAAGCTATTAGCAGAGTGCTGTTACGAACGCTGTGACATACCACAGAACTGGGTCTGTGTAAGAGTTTTGGTGAGTGGGTTAAGTCAAACTAAATGTTACAGAGTGTAAGGGGGCAGTGAAATAAAGAATAACTCTTGTAATATATAACCTTGAGGCTATTAGCAGAGTGCTGTTACGAACGCTGTGACATACCACAGAACTGGGTCTGTGTAAGAGTTTTGGTGAGTGGGTTAAGTCAAACTAAATGTTACAGAGTGTAAAGGGGCAGTGAAATAAAGAATAACTCTTGTAATATATAACCTTGAGGCTATTAGCAGAGTGCTGTTACGAACGCTGTCACATACCACAGAACTGGGTCTGTGTAAGAGTTTTGGTGAGTGGGTTAAGTCAAACTAAATGTTACAGAGTGTAAAGAGGCAGTGAAATAAAGAATAACTCTTGTAATATATAACCTTCAGGCTATTAGCAGAGTGCTGTTACGAAGGCTGTGACATACCACAGAACTGTTTCTGTGTAAGAGTTTTGGTGAGTGGGTTAAGTCAATCTAAATGTTACAGAATGTACAGGGGCAGTGAAATAAAGAATAACTCTTGTAATATATAACCTTGTGGCTATTAACAGAGTGCTGTTACGAACGCTGTGACATACCACAGAACTGGGTCTGTGTAAGAGTTTGGTGAGTGGGTTAAGTCAAACTAAATGTTACAGAGTGTAAAGAGGCAGCGAAATAAAGAATAACTCTTGTAATATATAACCTTGAGGCTATTAGCAGAGTGCTGTTACGAACGCTGTGACATACCACAGAACTGGGTCTGTGTAAGAGTTTTGGTGAGTGGGTTAAGTCAATCTAAATGTTACAGAATGTACAGGGGCAGTGAAATAAAGAATAACTCTTGTAATATATAACCTTCAAGCTATTAGCAGAGTGCTGTTACGAACGCTGTGACATACCACAGTACTGGGTCTGTGTAAGAGTTTTGGTGAGTGGGTTAAGTCAAACTAAATGTTACAGAGTGTAAGGGGGCAGTGAAATAAAGAATAACTCTTGTAATATATAACCTTGAGTTTATTAGCAGAGTGCTGTTACGAACGCTGTGACATACCACAGAACTGGGTCTGTGTAAGAGTTTTGGTGAGTGGGTTAAATCAAACTAAATGTTACAGAGTGTAAAGGGGCAGTGAAATAAAGAATAACTCTTGTAATATATAACCTTGAGGCTATTAGCAGAGTGCTGTTACGAACGCTGTGACATACCACAGAACTGGGTCTGTGTAAGAGTTTTGGTGAGTGGGTTAAGTCAAACTAAATGTTACAGAGTGTAAAGGGGCAGTGAAATAAAGAATAACTCTTGTAATATATAACCTTCAAGCTATTAGCAGAGTGCTGTTACGAACACTGTGATATACCACAGAACTGGGTCTGTGTAAGAGTTTTGGTGAGTGGGTTAAATCAAACTAAATGTTACAGAGTGTAAAGGGGCAGTGAAATAAAGAATAACTCTTGTAATATATAACCTTCAAGCTATTAGCAGAGTGCTGTTACGAACGCTGTGACATACCACAGAACTGGGTCTGTGTAAGAGTTTTGGTGAGTGGGTTAAGTCAAACTAAATGTTACAGAGTATAAGGGGGCAGTGAAATAAAGAATAACTCTTGTAATATATAACCTTGAGGCTATTAGCAGAGTGCTGTTACGAACGCTGTGACATACCACAGAACTGGGTCTGTGTAAGAGTTTTGGTGAGTGGGTTAAGTCAATCTAAATGTTACACAATGTACAGGGGCAGTGAAATAAAGAATAACTCTTGTAATATATAACCTTCAAGCTATTAGCAGAGTGCTGTTACGAACGCTGTGACATACCACAGAACTCGGTCTGTGTAAGAGTTTTTTAATGTCTGGGTTAAGTCAAACTAAATGTTACAGAGTGTAAAAGGGCAGTGAAATGACAAATATCTCTTGTAATATATAACCTTGAGGCTATTAGCAGATTGCTGTTACGAACTCTGTGACATAACACAGAACTGGATCTGTGTAAGAGTTTTGGTGAGTGGGTTAAGTCAAACGCCAAAGTGGATTACCTACTTCCTAAATTCCTTAACCTGCTAAATAATGTTATAACTATTAAATATACGAATAGGGAACGAGGAAATATTCAAACAATATTTTATAGTACGCAAAAGAGTTATATAAACCTAATTGGTGTCTTGAAAACATGTGTCCAGAGGGCCTTCCTGTTTCTTTTGTTAATTATACTTAACAATATG